>JAGXJF010000640.1:0-550855 GCA_019208055.1 Stipa capillata
GCACCTGGCGGGTGTCGGATCGTCTACCTTGGTGCGTACGGCGCAGGTACCATGCCACCGGGCGGACGAGTCCTTCGGTCCTTGGCGACTTCTCGTTCCCCTAATCATATGCAATTCCGGGTCCGTGACAACATGTATTACTGTTGAGTGACGAGCTGATTTGTATTAGTAAAATTCATACTAGAGTGCCCAATATAACGAGTCCCACATGACAATGAAGGTTGTCTAAAATTAGTTAAGCCATAATCGGCAAACGAGTCACTAACCAAGTGGCTGCTAAATCAGTATTAAGCACTGTCATTAGCTGAGTAATTAGACGTTGACCCCAACCTTAAGAGGAAAACAATTAATTAACTAATGGAATCAGTTAATGAACTTACACGACCTGGTAAGAAGTGAGTAGTACTATGTTGGCCTGAAATGTATGCCTCCTTGTAAATGGCTAGTTCAGTGCTAGTTTCAATAATCAGATCCCTCTTTTCCTTATGAATTAGCAACTAACGATGCCAGGTAACGAAGATTAGTTTATGCTGTCACTCACCTATAGGACCAATATATTAGTACTACATGATCCGAACATTAATTAGAGAAGGTCTGCACTTAACATCTGTTAAATACTACATGGTCCATGTAAATCAACTGCTACCCTCACCACTAATAAACTTGTTGAACATATGTCAGTTGAAGTCAGACCTTGAGCATCGTTTTCTTGATGAATTAGTGCAGCCACTGTAATCAAAATACCTATACATTTTCGGCTAATCATTAGGCTTACGTGAGGTAGTCAGCAATTAAACTCTGTTAAGCTTATCATCAATATGCTACTTATCCACATATTTAGTAACCTAACATGTCGGCGTATTTTCTCTGTGTTCCAAAGCCTGAAACCTGAGTTCAAACACTAATAATTTGGCACATTAGCCCCATTAATAGATGCTGTTAGGAATCAATAACCAACCTATGTAAACCAACTTAACTAAAGCCAAGTGCTAATCCTAACGACCAAACTCAAGAAAACATGCAAGTGTTGTAATTCTTACTTGAGGTATGGCCTAACCATTTCTATAACTGTACTATTAAGAGATCAGTTAAATTTAGCAAATCGATCTGTGCTGCATACGTTATTCTAATTACGGTACCAACAACACTGTGTTAATAATCCGATTGCTTATTGATTAACTAATGTATATCTATGACCAACCGAACCGTTAGTCATCCTCGAGCCCCTCACTACCCAGCTAATTATAAGAATATCGAAATTCTTTTCTTTACTGAGAAAAATACAAAAAGAGTCCTAGAGAATCTAGCTTAATAGCCAAACTTAAAATGCTAGTATCACAATTCGCCTAACGGCCAGAAAACAATCGCGACCCCATGTTCTCACCTACGACAACGAATCGATCAACTGAGCCCTAACCCTAATTATAGAGTTAAGACCTTTCTCCTTCGTTGCATATCGTATCCCATGCATGCCTCCATATTTTAGGTTTATCCCTGATTAAAGTTATACCGCAACTAAAACTAAACCAACAATTGGAATGAACATAAATCTGCTTAGGTACTTGTATACCTTATTTTAAATCCACCGTAGTTGCATCCATATCACTGGCATTCATGCATCTTCGTCCTTTTCGAATTAGTTCTTAGGGTTGCTTTTTCCCTTTTTAGAGGTCGCTTGCTTCTTACCGGTGTTTCAAGTATTCTGGAGTTCTCCCGCATGCTCCCCGCAAGACTAGGAACAACCCGAACCAGGCAAGCAGAGCTTGTTGCACCCTCTTATTGCCTATTATTTACTTTACGCACATATATGTCAATGAATGGATCGTTGCTTTGAAAATGTGGTCGAGTTGGTTAACTAGCATGTAGGATGTGCTGTAGTGTGTGTCTAGTTATGATTGGAATAAATTGATGAACTAAATACTTGAACCTAAGGTAAGATGTGAGAGCCGAAGGAAAAAGGGTCAGCTGGATAAAGTTGGTATCACTGGAGGAGCATGTTGCGACCAGGTGTATGGAGAGTTTTGTCGCGATACCAACCTTGAGGTAACTCCAGTGTGGCTACTTCCCTTGTCACCGCGTGGACGTTGCCGAGATCAACACTAGGGTATGTCGGATGGTAAGTCTAATTTCCGCTTGGAGCCTTGCAACCTCCAAGGGATAATGCTCTCGAATACCGGTAGTGGTTGTATCGTCGGAACGGTCCGAGAGATTGAATAAGTTTATTGTGTTTGATGGTTAACTTTGGAGTTGAGCTATGGGCTGCCCTAATTGGATTGGATGTTGTTTAATGGATTAATTTGGATTGGACTCATGGGCTGTCCCGATGGATTTGGATTTGGTGACTTGATCTCATGGTAAAATTAGTTGTGCTATGTTGGTATCCTGAGTTAGTTTGTTACTTAGTTGCCTTTATTTCACCTTGTTAATGTTATGTTCTTAATTTGTCTATTGTTACTCTGAGAAGCATTCATGTTTAATTGTTGTTGTACTAGTATGAGTAGGGCATTTAATCAAGCACGGATAAGTCTTGCGAGTACATTCGTACTCACCCAGGTTACTCCTGAGCTTGCAGGTGAGCCGGTGGTTGAATATTATTTTGACGATGCCTGAAATTGCTGTTTTCTCGGTTGGTTAGTCGATCTATGGGATAGGATGTAGCTTTTGTTCAGCGGTCACTATACCGCTGTGGGGCTCATTCCCTTGTTTCCGCTGTCGTTTAACTTTTCCGTACTCGGATATGTTTTCGGCTATGGCCACGTGATGTAATATGTTGTCCCATCGTGGAGAGTTACTAGTAATATCATATTCGTAGAGCTTTGTTGTGATGTCCGAGTTGTTAATTCCAGGCTGCCCTTACGCCATGCGTGTATGATATGAAGCGTTTTGGGTATGCCGTGAAGGGTTACAGTTGTACCAGTTGTTACTAGGTTGGGCAAGAATCGGTTGAGTGACCCGCTGGCTGAGATGCTTTGCCGGCCAGGCAGGGTGTGGGCATTCTACCGGGCTTTCGAGCGACCCACTAGCCTTCGAGCTAGGTTAGGGTGTGGGTAGAACTGCCGGGCTCCTCCGACCTTGTTTTGCCTGGTAGTAATGGGGAACGACTCTAAACCTTCACCGGATTATGGAATCGCATGTGGTTCTGGGAAGATTGGTCGCTTCCGGCCGGCTCGTAAGTGGCGGGTGTCGGATCGTTCCGTCTAGGTGCATATGGCGCAGGTACCGTGCCACCGGGCTGACGAGTCCTTCGGTCCTTGGCGACTTCGCGTTCCCTTAATCATATGCAATTCCGGGTCCGTGACATGATCCCACATGCCTTTCCATTTAATGTATTACTAGTTTAGTTAATTGCCTTTTTGCATGTTAATTTCATATGAGATATTTTTGAATGACATGATTGTGTAGTTAGGACCTACCACCCCACAACCCTAGCTATTTTTGTAGGCCATATTCACCTTGAAGACGTTAGGATAAATATAAGTCATATCAGTATCCTTCACCGGCATTAGAGGCTAGTTAGACTGTATTCAGGAATATTTGTAACCCTAAAGTAAAACTCGGATAATGTGGTTTTAAAAAGAAATTACCGACAGTTGGGGACAGAGAAGATGGGGCCCTTCATGTATTGAATGTGCAGCCATACCCCTTCCATGGAGTAAGGGTAAAATGGTGGATTACCTTACTCAGGGCAGTTAAGGACAAGACCTTTGTGCTAGGTAATAAACACAGAACCGCTCAACCACATGTTTGACTTGTCAAACCTGGCCTAGTAAATCTGCTCTACTTGCTGAACAACTACAAAATAGCTTGCCGTTCCTCTTCTCTGGAGGGCCCATAGTTGCGAATGAGGTGATAGGCCATTTTTTGGGAAATCATAACTGGAACTCACCCGACTCCTAGATCGCAAAGTTGACATTGGCCCGTTAGCACCAGGAGAGCGAGCGATGTAGTGTTCCTGGGTAGAAACTTCAAAAGATAGTGTAGATAAAAAGCCTTGTTAACTTACCTCTGTCGACACACCGATGGGCGTGTGTAGATCTGCAGTGACACTGAGAGGTATAGTGTAATACCCACTTTACAATAAATAGATATTTGCTCGACATTCATGCATACATAACATTATCATCATCCACACCTTATTTAAGCTTAGTTGTATATCAACTTTACTTTATAGAATACGTGCATATCTCATTCTCGGTGAAAAATTGTTGCAAACACCAATCAACGTATTTGAAATTATACAATATGTTAATATTTCATCCTCGGTGGATAAGTTAATTAACACCAATCAATTTATTTGAAGTATCAAACTTCATCAATAACATGATCAAGTAGTGGGGCCAGTGAACCTTGTCGACGAATCCCTCCACTAACCTTCCCCAACATCCACTTCCCAAAGATTTCCCCCAGAATCACGTGAGATTACAGCTCGATTAGGTTTTCCGAGGACAAACCCTAAAGTGCCGAGGAATTAGGGTTAAGAAAATGGACAAGAAAATGTGCATGAAGGTTTGTCAAACCTTGGGAATAGGCTTCAATATGACAAGATTAGTTCCCTGTAAATTTTCAGAATTTTTGGAGAACCCTAAGACCTAGCTCTAGTTCAAATCGTCGAATTAGGTCAAACCCTAGGTTTGAACTGGACATCCATTCAAATGAGCTCCAAAAGGGTTCAAACTTTCACAGTAGCTTGAGAATAATACTTAGAACCTTTGGTAAAAATTTCAAAACATTTGGACAAAGTTTTGCACATAAAATGATAAGAGGAAGGAATCTAGAATAAAAAAAGGAAAAAGAAATAAAACCCTAACCTATTCAGGCCGACGCCCACTAAGCCTCCCCCGCAGGCCGGCCCGCTAACCCCGCGCGCGCGCCCCCTCTGGCTGACAGCCCGGCCCCGCTGTCAGTCTCTCCCCCTCTCTCTGCCGCGCCCCGGGCCTGCGTGTCAGGGTCATCCCCTCCACGTCGCCGCCGCCCGCTGGCCGAGCTGGGCGGTGTCCGACCGGCGGTCCGAAGCTCGCCGCCCTATTTAAGCCACCGCTCTGACAGCCCTCCGCTTCCCCCTCCTTCCCCCTCCTTCTCCCTCAAACCCTAGCACCAGATCCCCTCGCTCCCGAGCTCTTTTCTCAACTCCGGCTGCCTCTGTCTTCAACTCCGACGAGCAATTCCCCGCACCTCGGTGAGCTCCAGCTACTAATTTTCTTCCCCCGAGCTCCCTCACCACCTTCCTCACCTCCCTTGCTCCTCCTTTGCTCAGAACCGTGCCGGAATCGCCGTGCCACCTTCTTCGTCTTCAAGTCCGGCGGCTACTCCGATGACCTCCCCGAGCTCGTTCTGGTCCTCTCCCTCCTCCATCTTCTACAGCCCTAGCTTCCTCGCTCCCTCCTGAACCTCCCTCACCCCCCTTCCTTGCAGATCTGTGCCTGGAACACCTCGACGCCGGTGACCCGAAGCTCCCCGCCGCCCCTCGCCGTCGCCAGCACGCCTCCGACCTCCTCAGCTCTCCCCGACCACCGAGGCAAGCTCAGGGTGAGCCTCCGGACCTTCCGCCACCTTCTCCGAGTAGATCCGAGTCCCCAGGCGCTCTGGAGCTTAGCTCCGGCGAGTCTCCGGTGAGCACCGCCGTCGGAGCTTCGTCTCCGGCCGGTCCTGAGAAGAGAGAGAGAGGGTGGGTGCGGGGTGGATGCGTGGAGCGCTCGGGTTGGTCCCCCGACCACCCGAGTCGCTGACCGAAGGGACCCACGCCCCGCTGACGTGGGTTAAGGGGTGGAATCCCCGGGTAGTCTCTCGGGTACACGAAAGATTTGCAGATCTGGTCGAGTAGGTTTCGGGTGTACGTAGCAATTAGGTTTTGAATTGTTTAGGGCAGATTTTTGCTAAAATTTCAAACATGCATAACTTTCAAACCACTCGGCCAAATTTGGAAATTTTTATATATTTTGGAAACCTCATGAAAAGCTCTACATTTTGGCTGAATCAAAAATTAGTTTTGGTCACATGCACAAAAGGATACTTAGGGTAGATGTTTTGCTAGTGTCGAGGATCCGTAAACCCTAGTTTCGCGATCCTAACTCTGATTTCGATGAGCTTTGTAGTTCTGGGGTCCTTGCGAGATTCTCTACGACTTAGAGCCACTGGAAGTCCTTTAGGAGCCCATGCATGGTGTAACCTTGTAGGGTGCTAGTATTAGCCCTTTTTCGTCGTCGTACTCGATACTTCGTAACTTGATGTCCGTAGCTCCAAATTAAATGATTTCAATTACGTTAGTCTTATGTTCCTGAACCCTTTCAAACTAAAAGCAATTAAGTTCATGACACCTCAACTTCAGCAACCAATACCAAACCCTAGCTCGTAATCGGATAACCCTTAAAAGTGCATGCAGGTTAGGGCAACCCTACTATCTCCGTATGTTCAACATGAAAAGTCCCTCCCCAACGTAAACACAAACATCAGCACCTTGCTAGACATCTAATACTTGCATTAGTCTTCATGCATACATGCTGGTTGTTTACACTGTCGCTTATTCTCGATATTCGACTCCCTTGCACTAGAACTCGAAGAAGGAGACCCTGAAGCTCACGACCCGACGCAAGATCAAGAACAGTTCTACGAAGGCAAGCAGAGCTTGTTGCATCTCTTATTGTTCAGTACTTGTTTTTACTTATCTATATGTGATGTGTGGATTGTTCTTAGAACTTGTGGTCGAAATCAGTTAAACTAGCATGACTAGGGTATGCGGTGAATTGGGTCTGGTCATGGTTGAGTTTAAACCGATGAACTAATTACTTGAACATATTGAAGTGAGATGTGAGAGTCGAAGGGAAAGTGTCAGATGGATAAAGTTGGTATCACTGGAGTAGCATGTTGCGACCGGGGGAAGAAGTTGTCGCGATACCAACCCTGAGGTGACTCCATCGTGATTACTCCCCTTGTCACGCGTGGACGTTAGCGACAGCGATGCTGGGGTGTAGTTGAGGTAAGACTAAGACCCTTGTGAGGCTAGCTACCTCCAAGGGATAAGGCACTCGCTGCACTCAGGGTGATCGTCTGCCGGTAACGGTCCGAGAGATTAAATTGAGGTGTGGTTGTGATGGTACCCTGTCAATGTGGAGATATTGAGGTGAGATTATTGCCCCACGTAACTGGGAGCTTATGTGAAAGAATATTGCCCCACGTAACTGGGAGCTGATGTGATTATTGTCCCACGTAACTGGGAGATGGCAAGTGAGCCACTGAGTTTATATTTTGAGCACATGTGACTAGAGGTTACCATCACGCCCCCTGATTTGAGATATATGAAAATCTGAGTTGTTGGTGACCTCATGTTATTCCTCGTGATGGTGGTAGAGTACTAGTATTGTCTAGATTTTGTTAATCGTATATGCATCATGTTTGATTATGCTATACTAGTATGCTTAGGACATCTAATCAAGCACGAATAAGACTTGCGACTACCTTGTACTCACCTAGGATTTTCCTAGATCATTGCAGGTGAGCCAGAGGTCGAAGAGTTCTTCGATGATGTCTAGTGCATGATTTCTATTCCTTGGTTGGCTATCGGCTCAGGGGTTTTCTGTGGATTTTGCTCAGCGGTCATCGCACCGCTGTGGGTCTCATTACTGTTCTTCCGCTGTCGTTTAACTTCTCCGTACTCGGATATGTTCCGGTTATGGCCGGCTGATGTAAACTTAAAGTCCGATGCGGACAATTAGCTTAATATCGTAATGTAGAGTTTGCGCTGTGATATCCGAGTGGTTACTTGCGGTTGTCCATGTACCATGCGTGTATGTGATGAAGTATGTGGATAACTGTGCAGAGGTATTGTTGCGTGCTAGGGTTGCGTTTCGTGATGGCAGAGGTGAGCGAACCACTAGTCCTGTGTAGCTTTGGTTGAGTCGATCCAGGGGACTCGTCCCGTACCCGTTAAGTCTCCTACGACCGTCACGCCTCGCGCTGTCGGCAGAGCAGAGCTGGATCCTCCCAGAGTCACACGTCGTGGCTAGGTTAGGTTGAGGGGATGCGTATCCCGGGCTCTAGTCCTCCTATGACTGTCGCGGAGCGCAGGTTTATCACGCGGTCTTACCTCTTCACCGTTATTTGGAATCTACATGTGGTTTGGGAAAGATTGGTCGCTTCCGGCCGGCTCGCACGTGGCGGGTGTCGGATCGTTCCGCCTTGGTGCGTACGGCGCAGGTACCGTGCCACCGGGCTAGCGAGTCCTTCGGTCCTTGGCGACTTCGCGTTTCCCTAATCATATGCGGATTCTGGGTCCGTGACAACTTGGTATCAGAGCCGAGCTGACCGTAGGAAGCCAATTGCAGGTGGTCGTTAGTTAGGGCTTCCGCTGCGCCAATGGGCCAGAAAATTATTTAAAAAGTTAAGCCCCTATGTTTAAAGTTAATAAGTAGATTGCTTTTTATTCCTTAACCCCATCGCTCTTAGTTCTGAATGTTCTTCCCTATTGCATTTGTCTTTCTTTGTGTGGCTAACTGTATCCTCACTAAACCTGAAATTGTATAGGATGGTGTACAATGTTGTGACCGACCCACATCAGCTTGGAGGATGGGCTACCCTGTTGTGGAGGATGTTGGAGTACCTTGGAGTGCCCCAGGAAGACCTCCCTGCTTTCCACGCCAAGACCTATAAGGTTCACGGGAAGACTCAGTTTTGGATGGGATGGGTCACCGTGAGAGTCTCGGATTTGGATCAGACCTTTACAGCACCATGACCAGGTGATGCGGACGCCCGAATGGAAGCCTCAAGGAAAGCAGTCCTCCACCTACGGCATCACTTTGATGAGATCTTCCTATTCTCCCCCTTCCGCCTCATTCCTCAGGTTACTGATGGGGGCGCCAACATTTTGGTACCAGCGCCCAGCGACGATGAGGAGGATGAGACTGAGATGGAGACGGCCAATCACATTGTCTCTGCGGAGGTAATGCACGATAGGTTGTATCGGGATTATGGAAATGCTACTCGAGAGGTGGAACGGCTGACAAGAGTTAACCGCCAACTTCGTTCGGAATTACGCCGGAGATATCATGTGCCGGATGAAGATGAATCCTGTGGAGAGAGTCCTTTTGTTCCAGTACAAGAGCCGACCCCAACTCCACCCGGTACGGCCAATCAACCTCAGAGTTCTGGAGCAAAGCCACGTAAAAGGATGACCTCCCGACAGTACCTTCGTCTCTTCACCCCAAAACCCTCAGAAGGAGATACCTCGACACCAGCCGCTTCGGTTCCCACTAATGAAGCCGCTGCAGAAGAAGAAGAGGAAGAGGACCCTGAGGAGCGTGTGTGGTACACGACCAGCAACCCACCGACCGACGAAGAGTAGGAAGAACGCTTAGAGAATAGCAATGGAGGCTTACGAAACCTGCTAACTTAATGAAGAAGCTTCATAAACCCCTAGTAGTGCTGTACGGATTTCAGAGTCAAGTAGAAGGTCTCATTTTGTGATGTAAGCCGAACCAAATCCTAGGATTAAGACATCTTGAGGGCATGTAATTGGGTATTAATGGCTGCAATTTTGGCATCTTGTAACGTTTATTTCACCATAGGGTGATCTAAACCGCAGCATTCCTATGAACCCAGTGGATCGTATTAATGCATTCAGGCATTAGCGCCAACTTCCTTGCAATTGTTTTATGCCTCATTTTCTCGTGAAAGTGTGTATGAAACGATGAGCCGTATCTTGGTTACCTTGTTATACCCTTGTGGAAATACCCTTGACTTCCCAAGTTTTCCACTCCGTTATCTCACCCGGTGTCTTCTGATTTCAGCAACATGGCATCCGGAACCCGTGGAGCTGCTCGCGGGCGCCGTGAGCGCGAAGAAGAAGAAGTACCGCCCCCTCCCCAGCAACCCAGTATCGCGGACTTGCTCATGACCCAGAACAGGATTCTGGAGCAGCTTGCGCGCAACCAAGACGCGGGGGGTGGACAAGCCCGAAGCGGCCTATCAGACTTCCAGCGGACCCAACCACCAACCTTCGACCGATCTGACGACCCTCTGGAAGCTGATAACTGGATTCGGATAATAGAAAGAAAGCTCCAACTGGCCCAGTGTGCGGAGGCCGATAAGGTCAGCTTTGCCTCTCACTACCTGGAAGGGGCTGCCGCTAACTGGTGGGAGAACTTTTTGGCCCTGCAAGCCCAGGGCCATGTGGTCACATGGGCCGAATTCCGGAAGGGCTTTCGCGAGTTTCACATTCCTTCAGGCATTATGGCGTTGAAGAAAGAGGAGTTTCACGATCTCCGACAAGGAAAGAAAACGGTGCTAGAATTTCTCCATGAGTTCAACCACTTAGCACGGTATGCGCCCAGAGAGGTATCTACAGACGAAGACAGAGTGGAGAAATTTACGAGCAAATTAACTGATGAGATGCAAGCCAAGCTCGCCACAGTCGATGTGCGTGACTTCCAGCATCTGGTGGACAAGGCAATCAAAATAGAAGCAAAGGAATCAGTCCTCCAACAGAACCGCAAGCGTGAGCGGGAAGCACTGAGGTCCGCGGCAAGCAGCTCGCAAAAGCCGCGAGTGTGGCAGCAGCCACCACCCCGTCCTATGGGACAATATCCCCCAAGGCCATAGAACTTTGCTCCTCGTCCCCAGCAGCAAGGATACCAGCCACGCCCCCAGGAAGGACAGCCGCGCCCATCAATTGACCTCAGCAAAGTGCGGTGCTTTAACTGTGGAAAAATGGGGCACTTTGCCAGCAGCTGTCGCCAACCGCGCACTGGAAATTCCTTTGCCCCCAAGGCGCAGCCAAGTCAACCAAGCGGAAGCTCTCAAACTAAGGGTTCAGTCTCCAACAAACCCCAGGTTCCAGGTCGTGGCAGAGTAAATCACGTCACCGCAGAGGAAGCCTTGGATGCCCCAGAAGTGGTATTGGGTACGCTTTCCGTTAACTTAACTCCCGCCACAGTTCTTTTTGATTCAGGAGCATCCCATTCCTTTATATCCAGCAAGTTTGCGCATGAAAACCATGTTCCCTCATCAGCATTGCATCATCCCCTTATTGTTGCAACACCCGGCTCGGAACTAAGAACCGAGCTCGTGTGCGAAGGTGTTAAGCTAGAGATCGGTGGAGAGTTATTTCTAGCTAACATGGTAGTTCTAGGATCAAAGGGGGTAGATGTTATTCTGGGCATGAATTGGTTGACCCAGCACAAAGCAAAAATAGACTGTGCCGAGAGGTCTGTCTCCCTAGTCACCACCTCCGGCAAAGAAGTGAAGTTTGTGTCCTCAGCAGCGTCAGCGCGTCTGTTTGCAATGATCGGCGCTCAAGACCAGGGAATCGAGCTTGTTCCCATAGTATGTGAATACCCGGATGTCTTTCCCGAAGAGTTGCCGGGTATGCCCCCTTGATCGTGCAGTAGAGTTCGTCATTGACCTTCCACCGGGAACTGCTCCTGTGTCGAGGCGCCCGTATCGTATATCATCAAGCGAGTTATCGGAGATGAAGAAGCAGCTTAAGGAGCTCGAGGACAAGGGTTTCATTAGACCTAGTTCCTCGCCATGGGGTTGCCCCGCCATGTTCGTGAAGAAAAAGGATGCCAGCCTAAGGATGGTAGTTGACTACCGCCCACTGAATGAGCTCACAGTGAAGAACAAATACCCTCTCCCCAGAATTGATGATCTATTTGATCAGTTGACCGGAGCCTGTGTCTTCTCCAAAGTTGACCTCAGGTTGGGCTACCACCAGATAAAAATCAGATCCGAAGACATTCCAAAGACAGCCTTCACTACTCGTTACGGTTTGTACGAGTACACCGTTATGTCTTTCGGCTTAACCAACGCCCCTTCCACCTTCACGCAACTCATGAACTCAGTGTTCATGGAGTATCTGGATCAGTTTGTTGTCGTCTTCATCGACGACATCCTCATCTATTCCAAGTCAGAATCGGAACACGAAGACCACTTGAGAATGGTGCTCGACAAGCTCCGTGAGCATCGTCTGTATGCAAAATTCTCGAAGTGCGAATTTTGGAAGCATCAAGTGGAATTCCTAGGTCACGTGCTATCTGCTGAGGGTGTTGCCGTGGATCCAACCAAAGTGCAAGCTGTCCAAGAGTGGAAGCAGCCTAAGTCAGTGACCTAGATCCGCAGTTTTCTAGGACTGGCGGGTTATTACCGTCGGTTCATCGAAGGCTTCTCCTCCATAGCCAAGCCCATGACAGAGTTGTTGAAGAAGGACAAGAAGTGGGTATGGTCCGACAGGTGTGAGGAGAGTTTCCAAGAACTCAAGAAGAAGTTAACCACGGCTCCAGTGCTTACCCTTCCAGACGTCCATAAGGAGTTTGAAGTCTATTGTGATACCTCTCGGAATGGACTAGGTTGTGTCCTCATGCAAGAAGGTCACGTTGTTGCCTATGGTTCATGCCAATTGCGTCCTCATGAGGCCAATTACCCCACTCATGATTTGGAACTAGCAGCTGTGGTGTATGCTCTCAAGATCTGCGACATTACCTCATCGGTAACCGTTGCGAGATCTATTCGGACCACAAGAGTTTGAAGTACCTGTTTACCCAGCCAGACCTAAACCTTCGCCAATGAAGATGGCTTGAGCTCATCAAGGACTATGATGTGGGATTGAATTATACCCCCGGCAAGGCCAACGTCGTCGCCGACGCACTCAGTCGTAAAGCCTATTGCAACAATGCCACAATCTGTGATCAGCAACCGCCGCTCTATTTGGAATTTCAGCGACTCAACCTGGAGATGGTTGAGCAAGGTTCTCTTGCTGTGTTAGAAGTGAAACCGACCCTAGAAGATCAAGTCAAGGCTGCACAAGCACAAAATGTCGGGATGCAGAAAATAAAGGAGAAAGTGAAGAATGGTACCACCACCTGTTTCACCGAAGATGAAAATGGAATCCTTTGGTTCGGGAAACGGCTCGTGGTACCCAAGGATCAAGAACTAAAGAACCTAATTCTCCAAGAAGCTCATAACTCCCCGTTGACCATTCATCCTGGCAGTACCAAGATGTACCAAGATCTTCGTCGCCAGTTTTGGTGGACCCGAATGAAACGGGAGATCGCCAAATATGTTGCCGAGTGCGACGTGTGTCGTCGTGTGAAGGCCGAACATCAGAGACCAGTGGGCCTGCTGCAGCCACTCCCTGTTCCCAAGTGGAAATGGGAAGAGATCGGTATGGATTTTGTAGTTGGTTTGCCGAGATCTCCGAAGGGCAATGATGCCATCTGGGTGATTGTGGATCGCCTTTCCAAGGTCGCTCATTTCATCCCGGTGAAAACACCCATAAAATGAGTCAGCTGGCAAGATTATATATCTCCCGAATCGTTTGCCTCCATGGTGTCCCCGTCAGAATCATTTCAGATCGAGGCACCCAGTTCACCAGCCGATTCTAGAAGTGCTTGCATGAGGCATTGGGAACCTCTCTATCGTTCAGCACCGCCTTCCATCCTCAGACCAGTGGTCAAGTTGAGCGGACAAACCAGATTCTTGAAGACATGTTAAGGTCGTGTGCGTTAACGCTGGGTTCCAATTGGGAAGACTGCTTGCCGTATGCAGAGTTTGCCTACAACAACAGCTATCAGTCTAGTCTCGGTATGGCCCCCTTTGAGGTAATTTATGGAAGAAAATGTAGGACTCCATTGAACTGGTCCGAGACAGGCGAGAGACAATTCTTTGGACCTAATCCAATTGAGGAAGCCGAAGACCTAGTTCAACTCATCCGCGAGCGTCTTCGTGAAGCTCAATCCAGGCAGAAGAGCTATGCTGATCCTCATCGTCGAGAAGTTACCTTTCAGGTTGGAGATAGTGTGTACCTCAAGGTCACCCCATGCAGAGGTGTTCGCCGCTTTGTAATGAAGGGCAAGTTAGCTCCTCGTTATATCGGTCCCTACCAAGTTTTGGCCAAGCGAGGCACAGTCGCATACCAATTAGAGTTGCCTCAGGAGCTATCTCGACTACATGATGTCTTCCACGTGTCCCAGCTAAAGGCATGTCATCGCGTCCCTGAAAGGAAGGTCAACCCCGAAATCGAAGTGCTACATGAAGATCTCTCTTATCGAGAACATCCGGTATGTATTCTCCATGAAACCGAGCGCAAGACCCGAAGTCGCACCATCAAGTTCTTCAAGGTCCAGTGGAGCAATCATACGGAAGATGAAGCTACGTGGGAACGTGAAGACTGGCTCAAGACCGAGTTTCCGTCGTTATTTGTCGACCGTTAGAGATTTCGGGTCGAGATCTTTTTAAGGGGGGTAGGTTTTGTAATACCCACTTTACAATAAATAGATATTTGCTCGACATTCATGCATACATAACATTATCATCATCCACACCTTATTTAAGCTTAGTTGTATATCAACTTTACTTTATAGAATACGTGCATATCTCATCCTCGGTGAAAAATTGTTGCAAACACCAATCAACGTATTTGAAATTATAGAATATGTTAATATTTCATCCTCGGTGGATAAGTTAATTAACACCAATCAATTTATTTGAAGTATCAAACTTCATCAATAACATGATCAAGTGGTGGGGCCAGTGAACCTTGTCGACGAATCCCTCCACTAACCTTCCCCAACATCCACTTCCCAAAGATTTCCCCCAGAATCACGTGAGATTACAGCTCGATTAGGTTTTCCGAGGACAAACCCTAAAGTGCCGAGGAATTAGGGTTAAGAAAATGGACAAGAAAATGTGCATGAAAGTTTGTCAAACCTTGGGAATAGGCTTCAATATGACAAGATTAGTTCCCTGTAAATTTTCAGAATTTTTGGAGAACCCTAAGACCTAGCTCTAGTTCAAATCGTCGAATTAGGTCAAACCCTAGGTTTGAATTGGACATCCATTCAAATGAGCTCCAAAAGGGTTCAAACTTTCACAGTAGCTTGAGAATAATACTTAGAACCTTTGGTAAAAATTTCAAAACATTTGGACAAAGTTTTGCACATAAAATGATAAGAGGAAGGAATCTGGAATAAAAAAAAGGAAAAGAAATAAAACCCTAACCTATTCAGGCCGAGGCCCACTAAGCCTCCCCCGCAGGCCGGCCCGCTAACCCCGCGCGCGCGCCCCCTCTGGCTGACAGCCCGGCCCCGCTGTCAGTCTCTCCCCCTCTCTCTGCCGCGCCCCGGGCCCGCGTGTCAGGGTCATCCCCTCCACGTCGCCGCCGCCCGCTGGCCGAGCTGGGCGGTGTCCGACCGGCGGTCCGAAGCTCGCCGCCCTATTTAAGCCACCGCTCTGACAGCCCTCCGCTTCCCCCTCCTTCCCCCTCCTTCTCCCTCAAACCCTAGCACCAGATCCCCTCGCTCCCGAGCTCTTTTCTCAACTCCGGCTACCTCTGTCTTCAACTCCGACGAGCAATTCCCCGCACCTCGGTGAGCTCCAGCTACTAATTTTCTTCCCCCGCGCTCCTTCACCACCTTCCTCACCTCCCTTGCTCCTCCTTTGCTCAGAACCGTGCCGGAATCGCCGTGCCACCTTCTTCGTCTTCAAGTCCGGCAGCTACAACGACGACCTCCCCGAGCTCGTTCTGGTCCTCTCCCTCCTCCATCTTCTACAGCCCTATGTAATACCCACTTTACGATAAATAGGTATTTGCTCTGCATTCACGCATACATGGTATTATCATCACCCACACCTTATCTAAACCTAGTTGTATATCAACTTTACTTTATAGAATATGTTAATATCTCATCCTCGGTGGATAATTGTTGCAAACACCAATCAATTTAATTGAAGTAGTTCAACTAACAATGTCAAAACACCCATCAACTTATTTGAAGAAGTTGAATTGACAATATCGTCAATAGGGGTGGTAGAAGTCATCGAACCCTTCGGTGAATCCTCGTCCCTAACCCCAAACCCTAAATATGCCAGAATTAGGGTTTCGTCGTATGAAGCAAACTCTAGTAGAAGAGATGTTCTAAAACTTCATAAATAGCCTGAAAAGGGATAACCCTAGCCCCTAACCAATTTCTAGAAATTTTGAACATGTCTAGGGCTCGACTATAGCTTAAATCTGAATTCAAACCCTAAATTGAATTTGAATGGGAACCTAGGTCAAATCAGTCCCAAATTGGTTCAAACTCCTACAGCAGCTCAAGAATAATATTATGAAGCTCCTGTAAAAATTTCAGGTTAATTGGAGCTGATTTGGTACATAAAATGTCGTGGGGAACAAATCTGGATTATATAAAAAGAAAAAAATGAAAAAGAAACCCTAATCCCTCCCCCTGGGCCGAAACCCCGGTCGGCCCACCAGAGCAGCCCGACACCCCCTCACCACTTCCCGCCTTCTCCTTTCCCCTTTCCGCCTCCTTCCCTGGAAAACGCCTCCGGGCGTTGCCGCCTCCTCTCACCACCGCCACCCGGGCCCCACCCGTCATCCCGTCCGCTCCACGTCGCCGCCATCGACCGGCCGAGCGGGGCGGCGCTGCCACCCGCTGTCCGACCTTCAGACCGCGCCGCCGCCCCATAAATAGGGTGCCCGACAGCCTCATCTCCCCTCCCCTCCTTCCGTCCGTCCAAAACCCTAGCTCCACCGCGCCCCCCCTTTTTCCTCCTCCTCTCCGGTCCGACTCCGGTGAGCAATTCACCACAAACCAGTGAGCTCCGTGCTTCTCCGTCTTGCTCCCAGGGAAGCTCGTCTCCTTCTTAACCCTCCCTGTGCTTCGTTTTTCCAGATCCATCCCCGGAAGCTCCTCGTCGCCGCTGTCTTCCTCGGCTCCGGCCATCAACTCCGATGAGTGTTTCCCGGGCAACCAAAGACCCGGGCTTCCCTTTGTTTCAACTCCTAGCACCCCTAACTCCTACCTCACCTCCCCATCGCGCCCATTTCGCAGATCCCCTCTCCGGAGCTCCTCCCCGACGTAGCTCCCGCCGCCGCCGCCTCGGTACTCGCCGCCGGCCTCCCTCGGGCCCCCCATTGCCTCCCCAAGCCAGTCCATTCTCTCCACGGTGAGCCCACGCCGCTCCCCGGCTTTTCCCCGAGCCCGGAGCCCCTTCCTTACCGCCCGGAGCATCTCCAGTTATGCTCCGGTGAGGCCGCCGGTCATCCCCACTGCGTGTGAGAGAGAGAGTGTGAGAGAGGGTGAGGAGTGAGGTGGCCGCTTGTGATTGGTTCTCAGGTCCACCGAAACCGACAGGTGGGACCCCCTTGTCAGTAGACCGCGTTAAGGGGTAGGAATGGTGGGTAGCTTCTCGGGTGGGCTTAGCGAGGCAGGTCTGAAACAGAGAGAGAGAGGGATTGCTCCCGGGTAGCTCTAGCAATTAGGGTTTCGAAATTTAGGGTTAGGTTTTCCGACGTTTTTCAAATGCTCGTATCTTTTAAACCGTAGATCCAAATTGGACGAATTTTATATGGTTGGAAAGCTGGTGAAATTCTCTACAACTTGGACGCATCAAAAGTTCATTTTGATTACATGCACAGTAGGTTATCTAGGGTTTAATCAATTGCTCCGGCTAGTTTCAAAACACGATAACTTATGATCCATGGCTCGGATTTTTACAACTTTATACCGTTGAAAAGCTCAGGAAGTTTCCTACATCTCGACTAAAACAAAGATTCATTTTGGATACATGCACAGCACCGTTCTTAGAGTTGTCTTTGTGCCAGGTTATGACCCATTAAAACCCTAGCTCTGTGAACTAGCTCCCTTCGTACGATTCCACATACCTTAGTCTCCTATTACATAACTTAACCTCATATTGACTTAATATACCCACTCGTGCAATGTTTCATTACTAAAGACGCAACCTTAACTCCTCGGAGCATTTTAAATTGTCATGCATGCATTCTAGATATCACATGGCTCCGATAACTTAATATGAACCCATGTAGATCATCACGACTCTTCGACACCCATTGCACATCTAGTCAAGCACATTGCATCATCCATACATGCATACATGCCGTCTTCTTATTTCTTTCTCGTTTGTTTCCGGTGTCGTCATTACTCGAAACAGAGGCAGAAGAGGACGACCACCCGGCTTACGAGACCACGCAAGAACAGGAACAACCAGATCAAGGCAAGCAGAGCTTGTTGCATCGTTATTTCCCGTACTCTTGTGTGTGCCCTCTTTTATGTGTGCTTAGGTTTTGATGTGTAGTCTGAATGTCGTATGGGTATGTTTTCGGTTGGATGTCGTATGATATCGATTAAGCACACTAATAGCAGTAGGATGGGTCTCACGTCGAGAGCATCTGCTGGCTCTTCAACCCAAATCGGTAAGTGAGTTGTGAGAGCCGAGGGCATGCACAATGGGTACGGTTGGTGCTAATTGCAGCATGAAGGCGACCCAGGAGCTCGAAGTTTTGTCGCCGTACCAACCATATCTTCAGCGTGTCACCATCCCTTATCACACGGGATCGTTAGCGAGAACCAACACTGAGGTGTAATGGGATAAGCCTCCACGCCCCTTGGAGGTTCGCTACCTCCTTGCGGTTATGCAATCATTATATCGTCAGGGGTTGAGTTGTCGGTAGCGGTCCGAGAGATTAATTCATAATGGGATTGATGGATCAATTCGGATTTCGATAATATGTCTTTGACGGATTACTTTGGATTTTGATAATGTATTGTTGTTGGATCAATTCAGAGTTGGATATATGGCTGCCCCCATGGATTGAATTGCTAAATGGATCGGATTGAATTGGATGTATGGGCTGCCCCCTTTGGATTCGAACTTGAGGAATCGGATTTGTGGTGATTTGTTCATGACCTATTGTTATCTGATTAACTGGTTATTTACTTTACCTTTGCGTTATCCTAATGATGCTATGTTATTACTTTGTATATTGTTACTCTGAGAAGCATCATATTTACCTATTTGCTAAACTAGTATGTGTAGGACATTTAATCAAGCACGATTAAGTCTTGTGAGTACTTTGTACTCACCTAGGTTAATCCTAGAGCTTGCAGGTGAGCCGGTGGTCGAAGATTATTTTGACGATGCTTGAACTTGGGTTTTCCTCGGTAGTGTTTGATCTGTGGGATAGAGGTGGGTTTTGGTCAGCGGTCACCGTGCCGCTGTGGGTCTCACTTCTTTAGCTTCCGCTGTTGTTTAACTCCTCCGTACTCGGATATGTTTTCGGATATAACCGACTGATGTAATATGTTGTCCCATCGTGGACTGTTATTAGTAATATCGTATTGTAGAGCTTTGTGATGATATCCGAGTTGTTAATCCAGGCTGCCCTTGCACAATGCGTGAATGATATGAAGTGTATGGGTATGCCGTGAAGGGTCGAGGCCGTACCACTTTCTACTAAGCCGAGCAGGTGTTGGTTGAGTGACCCGCTGGCTGAGATGCACTGCCGGCCAGGCAGGGTGTGGGCGTTCTACCGGGCTTTCGAGCGACCCACTAGCCTTCGAGCTAGGTTAGGGTGTGGGTAGAATCGCCGGGCTCCTCCGACCTTGTTTGTCGTGGTAGGATTCGGGAACGACTCTGACTCTTCACCGGAATCTGGGATCCATATGTGGTTTGGGGAAGATTGGTCGCTTCCGACCGGCTCGCTTGTGGCGGGTGTCGGATCATCTCACCTTGGTGCGTACGGCGCAGGTACCGTGCCACCGGGCGGACGAGTCCTTCGGTCCTTGGCGACTTCGCGTTCCTCTAGTCATATGTGGATTTCGGGTCCGTGACAGCTTGGTATCAGAGCCGAGCTGACCGTAGGAAGCCAATTGCAGGTGGTCGTTAGATAGGAGCTTCCGCTGCGCCTTGCCGACAGGCCAGCAAAACTATTTAAAAAGTAAACCCTATGTTGAAAATTAATAAGTAGATTGCTTTTATTCCTTACCCTCATCGCTCTTAGCTCTGAAATTCTCCTCTATTGCATTTGTTTTCCTTGTGTGGCTAACTTTACCCTCTCTAACTCTAAACTTGTATAGGATGGTGTATAACATTGTGACCGACCCACATCAGCTAGGAGGTTGGGCTACCCTACTGTGGAGAATGGTGGAGTACCTTGGAGTGCCTCAGGAAGACCTCCCTGCTTTCCACACCAAGACTTATAAGGTTCACGGGAAGACTCACTTTTGGATGGGATGGGTCATAGTGAAAGTCTCGGATTTGGATCAGACCTTTACAACACCCAGACCAGGTGATGCGGACGCCCGAATGGAAGCCTCGAGGAAAGCAGTTCTCCACTTACGACATCACTTCGATGAGATCTTCCTATTCTCCCCCTTCCGTCTCATTCCCCAAGTTACTGATGGAGGCGCCAGCATTATGGTGCCAGCGCCAAGTGACGACGAAGAAGATGAGACTGAGATGGAGACGGCTAATCACATTGTCTCTGCGGAAGTGATGCATGATAGGTTGTATCGGGACTATGGAAATGCTACTCGAGAGGTGGAACGCCTAACAAGAGTCAACTACAAGCTTGGTTCTGAACTACGCCGAAGATATCATGTGGCAAATGAATATGAGTCTTGCGGCGAGAGTCCTTTTGTCCCGGTACAAGAGCCGACCCCAACTCCACCTGGAGAGGCTAATCAACCTCAGAGTTCTGGAGTCAAGCCACGCAAGAGGATGACGTGCCGTGAGTATCTGCGGCTCTTCACCCCAAAACCCTCACGCGGAGGTACCTCGACACTAGCCGCTCCAGTCCCTACTGATGAAGCTATACTGTCTGAAGAGGAAGAAGAGGACCCTGAAGAACGGGTGTGGTACACCACCAGCAACCCGCCAACCGAAGAGGAGTAGGATGAGCGATTGAAGGATAGGAATTTGGAGTACCCAGCTGTAAGGGTTAGTCGTCTCAGTGCCAGTTGAATTCTAGGGACAAGTTGTTACTCTCTTTTGTGATGTAAGCTGAACCCAATTCTAGGTTTAAGAGTCTGTTGGAACCATGTACTTGAGTATTGGCGGCTGCCATTTTGACCCATTGTTAATGTTTATTTCACCACAAGGGTGATTTAAACCGCAGCCCCATGTATACACTCCGACGGTCGTATTAATGTATTCGGATGTTAACACTAACTTCCCTTGCCCTTGTTTTGTGCCTCCTTTCTTGTGGAAGTGTGCCGGAGGTTATGTGCCATGTCCTTGGATACCTTGTTATACCGTTATGGAGATACCCTTGAGTTCCCAACTTTCCAGCTCCCTTGTCTCATCCGGTGTCTTCTGTTTTCAGCAGCATGGCATCCGGGACTCGCGGAGCTGCTCGTGGACGCCGTGACCGTGATGAAGAGGAAGTGCCACCTCCTCCCCAGCAGCCGAATATTGCGGACTTGCTTGCAACGCAGAACCGGATCTTGGAACAGATGGTGCGCAACCAGGGCGCTGCAGGTGGGCAGGGCAGAGGCAGTTTATCAGATTTCCAGAGGACGCAGCCAGCCACCTTTGATCGCGCTGATGATCCACTGGAGGTAGATAACTGGATCCGCACGATTGAAAGAAAACTTCAGTTAGCTCAATGTGCCGAAGCAGATAAAGTCAACTTCGCTTCCCACTTCCTGGAAGGAGCCGCCGCAGATTGGTGGGAAAATTTTCTCGCCATGCAAGCAGAAGGGCACGTGGTCACGTGGGCCGAGTTTCGAACCGGTTTCCGTGCATTCCACATTCCTTCCGGAGTTATGGCCCTGAAGAAAGAAGAGTTTCGTGATCTCCGCCAGGGCAGAAGGTCAGTGCTGGAGTTTGTTCACGAGTTCAACCACTTAGCGCGATACGCACCTCGAGAAGTCTCCACCGATGAGGACAAGGTGGAGAAATTCATGGGAAAGCTGAACGAGGAGATGCAAGCCAAGTTGGCTGCTGTGGAGATACAAGACTTTCAGCAGCTCGTGAATAAGGCGATCAGAATTGAAGCAAAGGAGTCAGCTCTCAGTCAATGTCGCAAGCGCGAGAGAGAAATACAGAGATCAGCTGCGAGCAGTTCACAGAAGCCGCGGGTGTGGCAGCCCCAACCACCTCGTCCTGCAGGGCCATATCCGCCAAGACCTCAAGTCTACGCTCCCCGTCCTCAGCAGCAGAATTATCAACCTCGTCCTCAGGGAGTGCAGCAGCGACCTCTACCGGACATGAGCAAGGTCCAGTGCTACAACTGCGGAGCCATGGGGCACTACGCCAACCATTGCGCTCACCCACGCACGGGGCACACATTTGCCCCCAGACCGCAGCAAGGACAGACAAGAGGTGGAGTCCAAGGCAGAGGACCAGCCCCCATCAAGCAGCAAGTTCCCGGCCGTGGTCGAGTAAACCACGTCACGGCAGAAGAAGCACAGGAGGCGCCAGAAGTGGTGTTGGGTACGCTCTCCGTTCACTCAACTCCCGCAACTGTTTTGTTTGATTCCGGAGCATCCCATTCATTCATCTCCAGCAAGTTTGTGCATGAAAACCATGTTCCATCATCAACATTGCATCATCCTCTTATTATTGCAACCCCCGGCTCGGAGATGAAAACCGAGCTGGTATGTGAGGGTGTCCAATTAAAAATTGGCGGAGAAATGTTTCTGGCAACCATGGTAGTTTTGGGGTCCACAGGGCTAGATGTTATTCTGGGTATGAATTAGTTAATCCAGCATAAAGACCAGATAGATTGTGCCAAGAGATCAGTATCCCTTACCTCGGACTCCGGCAAAGAAGTGGTATTTGTGTCCCCGTCCCCCTCAGGGTGTCTTTTTGCTCTGAATAGTACCCAGGACCAAGGAATCGAGCTCGTCCCAGTGGTGTGTGAATACCCGGACGTCTTTCCCGAAGAGTTGCCGGGCATGCCCCCTGACCGTGCCGTGGAGTTCGTTATCGATCTTCCACCTGGAACCGCTCCTGTGTCAAGGCGACCCTATCGGATATCCCCGAAGGAATTATTGGAAATGAAGAAGCAGCTCCAGGAGCTTGAAGAAAAGGGTTTCATCCGACCTAGCTCATCACCATGGGGATGCCCCGCCATGTTCGTGAAGAAGAAAGATTCAAGCTTAAGGATGGTCGTAGACTATCGTCCACTAAATGAGCTTACGGTGAAGAACAAATGTCCCCTTCCTAGGATTGATGACCTCTTTGATCAGCTAACCGAAGCCCGCGTCTTCTCCAAAATCGATCTCAGATTGGGCTATCACCAGATAAAGATCAGATCCGAAGACATCCCGAAGACAGCCTTCACTACTCGTTACGGGTCGTACGAGTATACAGTTATGTCCTTTGGTTTAACCAATGCCCCTTCCACCTTCACACAACTCATGAACTCAGTATTCATGGAATATCTGGATCAGTTTGTTGTCATCTTCATCGACGACATCCTCATCTATTCCAAGTCTGAATCCGAGCATGAGGACCACCTGAGGAAGGTGCTCGACAAGCTTCGCGAGCATCGTCTGTACGCCAAGTTCTCCAAGTGTGAGTTTTGGAAACACCAAGTGGAGTTCTTGGGTCACGTAATATCAGCTGCCGGTGTCGCAGTGGACCCGAACAAAGTGCAAGCGGTACAAGAGTGGAAGCAACCCAAATCGGTTACCCAAATCCGAAGCTTCCTTGGACTAGCAGGATATTACCGCCGATTCATTGAAGGATTCTCGTCCATAGCCAAGCCGATGACAGAATTGCTGAAGAAAGAAGTCAAGTTTATATGGTCAGACAAGTGTGAAAAGAGTTTTCAAGAACTTAAAGAAAGGTTGACTTCAGCCCCAGTGCTCATTCTCCCAGACGTTAATAAGGATTTCGAGGTTTACTGTGATGCTTCCCGAAATGGATTGGGCTGTGTTCTTATGCAAGAAGGCCGCGTGGTGGCTTATGCCTCGCGACAGTTGAGACCTCATGAAGCCAACTACCCCACCCATGATCTGGAATTAGCTGCCGTGGTGCATGCCCTGAAGATCTGGCGGCACTATCTCATCGGCACCCGTTGTGATATCTTCTCGGACCATAAAAGCTTGAAGTATCTATTCACCCAACCAGATCTAAACCTTCGCCAGAGAAGATGGCTCGAGCTCATTAAGGATTATGATCTGGGTTTAAATTATACCCCTGGCAAAGCTAACGTTGTTGCCAATGCCCTTAGTCGAAAGGCTTACTGCAACAACACCATGATCAGGGAGCAACAACCACCCCTTCACGAAGAATTTCAGCGGCTGAACTTGGAGATGGTAGAACAAGGTACCCTTGCCACTCTTGAGGTGAAGCCATCATTAGAAGATCAAGTCAAGGCTGCTCAAGCTCAGAATGTCGGAATGCAGAAAATTAGGGAGAAGATGAAGGCTGGTACCGCAACTTGTTTCACTGAAGATAAGGATGGAGTATTATGGTTTGGAAAATGATTGGTTGTGCCCAAGGACAAGCAACTAAAAGACCTGATCCTTCATGAAGCACACAACTCCCCATTGGCCATTCATCCAGGCAGTACCAAGATGTACCAAGATCTCCGTCGCCAATTCTGGTGGACCCGAATGAAGCGTGAGATTGCTCAATATGTTGCTGAGTGTGATGTCTGTCGCCGTGTGAAGGCCGAACACCCGAGACCAGCAGGCCTACTTCAGCCACTCCCTATTCCCGAGTGGAAATGGGAAGAGAGTGGTATGGATTTTGTAGTAGGTCTGCCGAGATCCCCGAAGGGCAACGATGCAATATGGGTAATCGTAGACCGTCTATCCAAAGTCGCCCACTTCATCCCTGTGAAGACAACGCATAAAGTGAGTCAGCTAGCGAGATTGTACATCTCTCGGATTGTTTGTCTCCATGGTGTTCCCAAGAGAATCATTTCAGATCGAGGCACTCAATTCACTAGCAGATTTTGGAAATGCTTACACGAGTCTATGGGAACTTCCCTGTCCTTCAGCACCGCCTTTCATCCACAAACCAGTGGTCAAGTTGAACGGACAAATCAGATCCTTGAAGACATGTTAAGATCTTGTGCACTCACATTGGGATCCAATTGGGAAGATTGCTTGCCATATGCAGAGTTTGCCTACAACAATAGTTATCAGACTAGTCTCGGTATGGCACCCTTTGAAGTACTTTACGGAAGAAAGTGTAGGACTCCCTTGAACTGGTCCGAGACCGGCGAGAGACAGTTCTTTGGACCTAACCCGATTGAGGAAGCAGAAGACTTAGTCCAACTCATCAGAGAACGTCTTCGTGAAGCCCAGTCCAGGCAGAAGAGCTATGCAGATCCTCAGCGCCATGAGGTTACCTTCCAGGTTGGAGATAGCGTGTATCTCAAGGTCACCCCATTCAAAGGTGTTCGCCGTTTTGCAATGAAAGGAAAGCTGGCTCCTCGTTATATCGGTCCTTATCAAATCCTAGCCAAGCGAGGAACCGTGGCGTATCAGCTGGAACTACCTACGGAACTATCACGACTGCATGATGTCTTCCACGTATCCCAACTAAAGGCATGCCACCGTGTCCCTGAAAAGAAGACCAATCCTGAAATCGAAGTGCTGCATGAAGACCTCCCTTACCGAGAACATCCGGTGTGCATCCTCGACGAAGCTGAACGCAAGACTCGGCATCGTACCATCAAGTTCCTCAAGGTCCAGTGGAGCAACCACACTGAAGATGAAGCCACCTGGGAACGCGAAGAATGGCTCAAGACCGAGTTTCCAACCTTGTTTGCCGACCGTTAGAGATCTCGGGTCGAGATCTTTTTAAGGGGGGTAGGTTTTGTAATACCCACTTTACGATAAATAGGTATTTGCTCTGCATTCACGCATACATGGCATTATCATCACCCACACCTTATCTAAACCTAGTTGTATATCAACTTTACTTTATAGAATATGTTAATATCTCATCCTCGGTGGATAATTGTTGCAAACACCAATCAATTTATTTGAAGTAGTTCAACTAACAATGTCAAAACACCCATCAACTTATTTGAAGAAGTTGAATTGACAATATCGTCAATAGGGGTGGTAGAAGTCATCGAAACCTTCGGTGAATCCTCGTCCCTAACCCCAAACCCTAAATATGCCAGAATTAGGGTTTCGTCGTATGAAGCAAACTCTAGTAGAAGAGATGTTCTAAAACTTCATAAATAGCCTGAAAAGGGATAACCCTAGCCCCTGACCAATTTCTAGAAATTTTGAACATGTCTAGGGCTCGACTATAGCTTAAATCCGAATTCAAACCCTAAATTGAATTTGAATGGGAACCTAGGTCAAATCAGTCCCAAATTGGTTCAAACTCCTACAGCAGCTCAAGAATAATATTATAAAGCTCCTGTAAAAATTTCAGGTTAATTGGAGCTGATTTGGTACATAAAATGTCGTGGGGAACAAATCTGGATTATATAAAAAGAAAAAAATGAAAAAGAAACCCTAATCCCTCCCCCTGGGCCGAAACCCCGGTCGGCCCACCAGAGCAGCCCGACACCCCCTCACCACTTCCCGCCTTCTCCTTTCCCCTTTCCGCCTCCTTCCCTGGAAAACGCCTCCGGGCGTTGCCGCCTCCTCTCACCACCGCCACCCGGGCCCCACCCGTCATCCCGTCCGCTCCACGTCGCCGCCATCGACCGGCCGAGCGGGGCGGCGCTGCCACCCGCTGTCCGACCTTCGGACCGCGCCGCCGCCCCATAAATAGGGTGCCCGACAGCCTCATCTCCCCTCCCCTCCTTCCGTCCGTCCAAAACCCTAGCTCCACCGCGCCCCCCCCCCTTTTTCCTCCTCCTCTCCGGTCCGACTCCGGTGAGCAATTCACCACAAACCAGTGAGCTCCGTGCTTCTCCGTCTTGCTCCCAGGGAAGCTCGTCTCCTTCTTAACCCTCCCCGTGCTTCGTTTTTCCAAATCCATCCCCGGAAGCTCCTCGTCGCCGCTGTCTTCCTCGGCTCCGGCCATCAACTCCGGTGAGTGTTTCCCGGGCAACCAAAGACCCGGGCTTCCCTTTGTTTCAACTCCTAGCACCCCTAACTCCTACCTCACCTCCCCATCGCGCCCATTTCGCAGATCCCCTCTCCGGAGCTCCTCCCCGACGTAGCTCCCGCCGCCGCCGCCTCGGTACTCGCCGCCGGCCTCCCTCGGGCCCCCCATTGCCTCCCCAAGCCAGTCCATTCTCTCCACGGTGAGCCCACGCCGCTCCCCGGCTTTTCCCCGAGCCCGGAGCCCCTTCCTTACCGCCCGGAGCATCTCCGGTGATGCTCCGGTGAGGCCGCCGGTCATCCCCACCGCGTGTGAGAGAGAGAGTGTGAGAGAGGGTGAGGAGTGAGGTGGCCGCTTGTGATTGGTTCTCAGGTCCACCGAAACCGACAGGTGGGACCCCCTTGTCAGTAGACCGCGTTAAGGGGTAGGAATGGTGGGTAGCTTCTCGGGTGGGCTTAGCGAGGCAGGTCTGAAACAGAGAGAGAGAGGGATTGCTCCCGGGTAGCTCTAGCAATTAGGGTTTCGAAATTTAGGGTTAGGTTTTCCGACGTTTTTCAAATGCTCATATCTTTTAAACCGTAGATCCAAATTGGACGAATTTTATATGGTTGGAAAGCTGGTGAAATTCTCTACAACTTGGATGCATCAAAAGTTCATTTTGATTACATGCACAGTAGGTTATCTAGGGTTTAATCAATTGCTCCGGCTAGTTTCAAAACACGATAACTTATGATCCATGGCTCGGATTTTTACAACTTTATACCGTTGAAAAGCTTAGGAAGTTTCCTACATCTCGACTGAAACAAAGATTCATTTTGGATACATGCACAGCACCGTTCTTAGAGTTGTCTTTGTGCCAGGTTATGACCCGTTAAAACCCTAGCTCTGTGAACTAGCTCCCTTCGTACGATTCCACATACCTTAGTCTCCTATTACATAACTTAACCTCATATTGACTTAATATACCCACTCGTGCAATGTTTCATCACTAAAGACGCAACCTTAACTCCTCGGAGCATTTTAAATTGTCATGCATGCATTCTAGATATCACATGGCTCCGATAACTTAATATGAACCCATGTAGATCATCACGACTCTTCGACACCCATTGCACATCTAGTCAAGCACATTGCATCATCCATACATGCATACATGCCGTCTTCTTATTTCTTTCTCGTTTGTTTCCGGTGTCGTCATTACTCGAAACAGAGGCAGAAGAGGACGACCACCCGGCTTACGAGACCACGCAAGAACAGGAACAACCAGATCAAGGCAAGCAGAGCTTGTTGCATCGTTATTTCCTGTACTCTTGTGTGTGCCCTCTTTTATGTGTGCTTAGGTTTTGATGTGTAGTCTGAATGTCGTATGGGTATGTTTTCGGTTGGATGTCGTATGATATCGATTAAGCACACTAATAGCAGTAGGATGGGTCTCACGTCGAGAGCATCTGCTGGCTCTTCAACCCAAATCGGTAAGTGAGTTGTGAGAGCCGAGGGCGTGCACAATGGGTACGGTTGGTGCTAATTGCAGCATGAAGGCGACCCAGGAGCTCGAAGTTTTGTCGCCGTACCAACCATATCTTCAGCGTGTCACCATCCCTTATCACACGGGATCGTTAGCGAGAATCAACACTGAGGTGTAATGGGATAAGCCTCCACGCCCCTTGGAGGTTCGCTACCTCCTTGCGGTTATGCAATCATTATATCGTCAGGGGTTGAGTTGTCGGTAGCGGTCCGAGAGATTAATTCATAATGGGATTGATGGATCAATTCGGATTTCGATAATATGTCTTTGACGGATTACTTTGGATTTTGATAATGTATTGTTGTTGGATCAATTCGGAGTTGGATATATGGCTGCCCCCATGGATTGAATTGCTAAATGGATCGGATTGAATTGGATGTATGGGCTGCCCCCTTTGGATTCGAACTTGAGGAATCGGATTTGTGGTGATTTGTTCATGACCTATTGTTATCTGATTAACTGGTTATTTACTTTACCTTTGCGTTATCCTAATGATGCTATGTTATTACTTTGTATATTGTTACTCTGAGAAGCATCATATTTACCTATTTGCTAAACTAAAATGTGTAGGACATTTAATCAAGCACGATTAAGTCTTGCGAGTACTTTGTACTCACCTAGGTTAATCCTAGAGCTTGCAGGTGAGCCGGTGGTCGAAGATTATTTTGACGATGCTTGAACTTGGGTTTTCCTCGGTAGTGTTTGATCTGTGGGATAGAGGTGGGTTTTGGTCAGCGGTCACCGTGCCGCTGTGGGTCTCACTTCTTTAGCTTCCGCTGTTGTTTAACTCCTCCGTACTCGGATATGTTTTCGGATATAACCGACTGATGTAATATGTTGTCCCATCGTGGACTGTTATTAGTAATATCGTATTGTAGAGCTTTGTGATGATATCCGAGTTGTTAATCCAGGCTGCCCTTGCACAATGCGTGAATGATATGAAGTGTATGGGTATGCCGTGAAGGGTCGAGGCCGTACCACTTTCTACTAAGCCGAGCAGGTGTTGGTTGAGTGACCCGCTGGCTGAGATGCACTGCCGGCCAGGCAGGGTGTGGGCGTTCTACCGGGCTTTCGAGCGACCCACTAGCCTTCGAGCTAGGTTAGGGTGTGGGTAGAATCGCCGGGCTCCTCCGACCTTGTTTGTCGTGGTAGGATTCGGGAACGACTCTGACTCTTCACCGGAATCTGGGATCCATATGTGGTTTGGGGAAGATTGGTCGCTTCCGACCGGCTCGCTTGTGGCGGGTGTCGGATCGTCTCACCTTGGTGCGTACGGTGCAGGTACCGTGCCACCGGGCGGACGAGTCCTTCGGTCCTTGGCGACTTCGCGTTCCTCTAGTCATATGTGGATTTCGGGTCCGTGACACCCTAGCTTCCTCGCTCCCTCCTGAACCTCCCTCACCCCCCTTCCTTGCAGATCTGTGCTTGGAACGCCTCGACGCCGGTGACCCGAAGCTCCCCGCCGCCCCTCGCCGTCGCCAGCACGCCTCCGACCTCCTCAGCTCTCCCCGACCACCGAGGCAAGCTCAGGGTGAGCCTCCGGACCTTCCGCCACCTTCTCCGAGTAGATCCGAGTCCCCAGGCGCTCTGGAGCTTAGCTCCGGCGAGTCTCCGGTGAGCACCGCCGTCGGAGCTTCGTCTCCGGCCGGTCCCGAGAAGAGAGAGAGAGAGGGTGGGTGCGGGGTGGACGCGTGGAGCGCTCGGGTTGGTCCCCCGACCACCCGAGTCGCTGACCGAAGGGACCCACGCCCCGCTGACGTGGGTTAAGGGGTGGAATCCCCGGGTAGTCTCTCGGGTACACGAAAGATTTGCAGATCTGGTCGGGTAGGTTTCGGGTGTACGTAGCAATTAGGTTTTGAATTGTTTAGGGCAGATTTTTGCTAGTATTAGCCCTTTTTCGTCGTCGTACTCGATACTTCGTAACTTGATGTCCGTAGCTCCAAATTAAATGATTTCAATTACGTTAGTCTTATGTTCCTGAACCCTTTCAAACTAAAAGCAATTAAGTTCATGACACCTCAACTTCAGCAACCAATACCAAACCCTAGCTCATAATCGGATAACCCTTAAAAGTGCATGTAGGTTAGGGCAACCCTACTATCTCCGTATGTTCAACATGAAAAGTCCTCGCCAACGTAAACACAAACATCAGCACCTTGCTAGACATCTAATACTTGCATTAGTCTTCATGCATACATGCTGGTTGTTTACACTGTCGCTTATTCTCGATATTCAACTCCCTTGCACTAGAACTCGAAGAAGGAGACCCTGAAGCTCACGACCCGACGCAAGATCAAGAACAGTTCTACGAAGGCAAGCAGAGCTTGTTGCATCTCTTAATTGTTCAGTACTTGTTTTTACTTATCTATATGTGATGTGTGGATTGTTCTTAGAACTTGTGGTCGAAATCGGTTAAACTAGCATGACTAGGGTATGCGGTGAATTGGGTCTGGTCATGGTTGAGGTTAAGCCGATGAACTAATTACTTGAACATATTGAAGTGAGATGTGAGAGTCAAAGGGAAAGTGTCAGATGGATAAAGTTGGTATCACTGGAGTAGCATGTTGCGACCGGGGGAAGAAGTTGTCGCGATACCAACCCTGAGGTGACTCCATCGTGATTACTCCCCTTGTCACGCGTGGACGTTAGCGACAGCGATGCTGGGGTGTAGTTGAGGTAAGACTAAGACCCTTGTGAGGCTAGCTACCTCCAAGGGATAAGGCACTCGCTGCACTCAGGGTGATCGTCTGCCGGTAACGGTCCGAGAGATTAAATTGAGGTGTGGTTGTGATGGTACCCTGTCAATGTGGAGATATTGAGGTGAGATTATTGCCCCACGTAACTGGGAGCTTATGTGAAAGAATATTGCCCCACGTAACTGGGAGCTGATGTGATTATTGTCCCACGTAACTGGGAGATGGCAAGTGAGCCACTGAGCTTATATTTTGAGCACATGTGACTAGAGGTTACCATCACGCCCCCTGATTTGAAATATATGAAAATTTGAGTTGTTGGTGACCTCATGTTATTCCTCGTGATGGTGGTAGAGTACTAGTATTGTCTAGATTTTGTTAATCGTATATGCATCATGTTTGATTATGCTATACTAGTATGCTTAGGACATCTAATCAAGCACGAATAAGACTTGCGAGTACCTTGTACTCACCTAGGATTTTCCTAGATCATTGCAGGTGAGCCAGAGGTCGAAGAGTTCTTCGATGATGTCTAGTGCATGATTTCTATTCCTTGGTTGGCTATCGGCTCAGGGGTTTTCTGTGGATTTTGGTCAGCGGTCATCGCACCGCTGTGGGTCTCATTACTGTTCTTCCGCTGTCGTTTAACTTCTCCGTACTCGGGTATGTTCCGGTTATGGCCGGTTGATGTAAACTTAAAGTCCGATGCGGACAATTAGCTTAATATCGTAATGTAGAGTTTGCGCTGTGATATCCGAGTGGTTACTTGCGGTTGTCCATGTACCATGCGTGTATGTGATGAAGTATGTGGATAACTATGCAGAGGTATTGTTGAGTGCTAGGGTTGCGTTTCGTGATGGCAGAGGTGAGCGAACCACTAGTCCTGTGTAGCTTTGGTTGAGTCGATCCAGGGGACTCGTCCCGTACTCGTTAAGTCTCCTACGACCGTCACGCCTCGCGCTGTCGGCAGAGCAGAGCTGGATCCTCCCAGAGTCACACGTCGTGGCTAGGTTAGGTTGAGGGGATGTGTATCCCGGGCTCTAGTCCTCCTATGACTGTCGTGGAGCGCAGGTTTATCACGCGGTCTTACCTCTTCACCGGTATTTGGAATCTACATGTGGTTTGGGAAAGATTGGTCGCTTCCGGCCGGCTCGCACGTGGCGGGTGTCGGATCGTTCCGCCTTGGTGCGTATGGCGCAGGTACCGTGCCACCGGGCTAGCGAGTCCTTCGGTCCTTGGCGACTTCGCGTTTCCCTAATCATATGCGGATTCTGGGTCCGTGACATATAGGTATCATGTAGGTAAAGCTGAGCCACTCTACATAGTTAATTCAAATGGTATTCGAATATGCCATGCTTCCGGTTAATGAAGCTGTGTTTAGAGGTGATTCTCAGTACAAGGCACAAGTAGAAATTAGTGATGATTAGTTAATTCTGGCGATGACCCAGCACGGTTGTTTAAACACTAAGATTTATAATCAAATGTTTAAAGGAAGAGATTTTAAATACTAAGATGGAGCTTAGGGCTATGCATCTACCAAATAATAAAACCTTATACCCCTCCCTTGAAATTCGAGGCATGTAGTTATATAGTTATCTTCCCAACGTGGCTTGCTGAGTACGTCATGTACTCATCACTGCACCAATCATCATAGATACACAGGAAGACAAAGAAGGACCTTTTGATGAAGAATATCTCGATGGAGATGACTACGAATACTAGGTCGTATCCACGCTCGAGGCGCCTGTGGTGTAGGTCCCTTTTGAATGTAATGAAAACTTTGGGCTCGGATGCCCCAGTCAGTTGTAAGATAAACCGCTGCTAAGCATCCTTTCCGGTTCTGTATTAAAATTTGGATGTTCATCGCTGTGTTGGCAATGTGACTACTCTACGTCCGACATTGAAAAACTCCTGGGCAGTTGTGGGCATTATTTCACAGCTCCAAAATTCGGGGTCGTGACAATGGTGGGGCGGAGTGGACCGAAGCTCCTGAGGCTTGAGGGAGACGGCTGTGGCACTCGCGGGTTGATGTTGAGGTACGACACTTTCGGGGCTAGAGGAGATCCATGAGCTGCCGCACCTTGGGCCTTCGGCTGCAAGAAGATGGCGGTGCCGTTGGTTGGGGAAGAAGCTCCGGTGGTGGAGTTTGGCGGGGTTGCTCCGAGGCGAAGTGGATCCGGCGGCGTCGTTTGTGGCGGTGGTGAGGAAGGCCGGTGGCTTGAGCTCGGTTGGATGAGGCCCCAGCGGGGCCGAGGGTGACGGCGGGATTGTGGAGGGAATCCTGGCGGTAATCGAGGGGGCTGATTTGAGCGCGGGGCGGTTGTGGAGTTCTCCGCAGTGGGGAGACGAGTCCTTGGTGGCGGAGCGGAGCTCGAGTGAGGCTCATCGGCGGCGTCGATGTGGAGGGCTTCACCGGCCTGGGGCGACGCTGTCGGTGGCGGGGCGCACAACGGTGACGGTCTCGTGACAGTACCCGGGCCGCCGGGGTAGGGCCGGCTCCGGCAGGACGGTTTGGGAAGGCGGTCCAGTGGGGAGCCCGGCTGTGCTGGGAAACAAGGTGGTGTGCAACCTCAGGAGAAACGGCAGGGTGCCTTGGAGAAATAGGGGAGGAAAGGAGAAATGGCATGCGGCTTGAATACGTGGAGCAGCGGAGCTGCCGTTAGGTCCCACTGGACAGGAAAAGAAGAGGGGAGGCAACGCTAGGGCTGGGTTCGGCTTAGGGAGGAGGACGCGGGCTACTTGGCCAAAGTAAGAGAGAGATCTTTGTTTTCCTTTTCTTCTTTTGTTCTTATTTTAGTTTAGGGATTGATTAGTAAGGCAATCAACTCCATTTTAAAATCTATAAAAGTTTATAGGTGCTCGTCGTGGCATAAACAGTCTTCATGAATTTTCCTACTAAATGAAAATGGGTTATTGGTCTATCATTGGAACACCTAATGGCAAAATGACTTAAAAAAAACTTTGATCTGCAGGGCTTCAATCATTTTTCAAGCACTTTGAAAAAGTTTATAACTGAGTTCAGGGATTGAAAAGGACCTTCAAATGTGTAATGACCCTATTCGTAATACACGAGATCAGTGAAGATCGTTGCGAATAATTTGGAGTTCTTCTTGACTCATGCATGCATGTAAGACATTTAAAAACAACATCTGAAAAGCAATCTCAAAACGAAACCTTGAATCTAGCTTCACTCAATTTTCACCCTATTGATTCTTTATACGTACCAAATACCTCAGAGGACTAACATCAAGATTTTCACATCTTTAGACTACACTTTAAAACTCAATTAAAGTATTGTTCGAAGCTGTCCTTTTGAAACAAAACAAAGATGAGTCAATCAGATAAACACCCTTCCCTCCAGATTGTGTAAAAGCTTATGTTCAAAATTTATTTAAGCTCAAGGCTCAAGCAGGAATTCTAAAAAATATTTTGAAGATTATTAAAGCTACCTGGAGCTCAAAACCCATTTTGTTCTATATGGCGATAAAGATAAAAGAAATGTCCAGAATGGAACCTTGTTCATTTAAGAAAAGGGTTTGGAAGACATATAGGTTGCAGTTAAGTTCCGCCCCAAATTCTTCCAAATCTTTGAATCAAAGTTTGACCTTTTCTTTTTGAACCCTAGTGAAGCAAAAGAAAAATACTAAAAACCTAATACTACCCGGACCAGGCCAAGGCCCTCTTTCTCCCCTTCTCCCCGCACTGGGCTTCGGCCTAGCATCTCCACCGATGCCCCTCTCTCCTTTCCTTTTCCTTCCCTGCCTTCTCACACCGCACGCCCCTACCTCCCCTTGGAAACCACTGCCGCTTGCCCCACAGCGCGCCGCCGCGCCATCCCTGCTGCCAGCGGGGCCCGCCCATAGCTCCCTGCCACCGCGTGTCCGGGCACGCATCCAGCAGCACCCCGCCGGTGCCTCCACCCTCTCTCTCCTCCTTGGAATAAAAGGGACACCCCTCCCTCGGACGCGCCGACGCCGTTCTTCCCCAAAAACTACCGCCGCCCTCAGCTTCCTCATCCACGCCGCTTCCGCCAGTGTCCATGGCGCAGGCGCCGCCGCCGGCGAGATGGCCCCTCCCCGTGCCACCACCAACTCCCGCCACCGAAGGTGAAGCCGCTTCGTCTCGCCTCCTCCTCCATGGCCTCCGCCGCCCACCGCACACCTTGCCGCTCTCCACTGCCCGGCCTAGGCCCATCTGCTGCCGTCTCGCCTCGGGTAGGCCGGCCGTCGGTGCCACGCTCGCTGGCCCGACAGGCCACAGAGCCGCTTCGTGCCGGCCTCCTGGCGCGCGCCTCCGCACCCCGCGCCCAGCCCCTATTCGGTCACCGCCGCCCGAAGGCTCACCGTCGTCCGCATAGGAGCAGCCACTGCTGCCTCGCCTTCTTCTCGCCGCCACCACCTCAACGCCCAGGTCCTACCGCTTCCCTCATCGCCGCGTGCCTCCGAAGCCCAACATCCCCGCCGCCGGGTCGCCAGTTCCATCCCCGGCAGCTCCAATCCACCGATTGCACTTCCCTTCCCCACGCCCGGCACCACGTTGCCACCCTGTCGGATGTCTCTGCCAACCTCCACGCACAGCCTGCTAAGATCTCCTCCCACATCGACGATTGCTCCCGCCGTTCCCCACCAACTCACCGACGCCTTCAACACAAGCCCGAGCGACGATGCCGAGCTGCCGCCCTCGTCGCCAAGCTCGAGAGCAGCCGTGCCCACCGGAGCGCGCCGCCCGTCCACACCGCCGACTGGAGCTCAAGCACCAGGTCGATCCACCAGCAGCCTCGACGACATCACCTCACCGCCAAGGACGGGAGCTGCCGCAGCCCCGGCCCTCTTCACCGCGAGTCGCCCCAAGCCCTGCCCTGGTCTCCTCGGCCATTCCGGGTGAGGCACTAGCCCCAAATCCTTTTCCCTGCTCCCGTATTTCTCTGTGTATATACTACCGAATCAATTGCTATAGTTTCAACTCAGACAGAATTGCTATTCAATGGATTTCATGCTCAATGAGCTCTTGACTGCGCTGTCGTTTGATCACTTACGGACGTCTGTAATATTATTCTAAATACTCTGATGGCTGGCTTACCAGTGAACTTAAAATATGTGTAGTAACTAATTACCGAAGTGACCAGCTCACTAATACTAACCTGACTAAAACTAGCAACTAGCGATGTCAGATGACTAAGTTCAGTTCATGCTGACACTAACCTATAGGACTGATGTGTTAATAATTCAACTCTGAAACATTGCTTGAGTAAAGATTTATCTAGCTAGCTGTACCGAGCACTTGACTGATAATTGAAATACTCAGGTATACGGTGATATATTCTTGAGCTTAAGCAAGGGAGAACTGAGCCCTAGTTGAGACCTCACCTGTCAGTAGGATTAGCCATCGTTTAAATAGGCCATGGACCATATCAATCCCTGCACGTGAGCTCTATGCCACTAAAGCGTCCAACAAACCTGCTGGATGTCATCGACCTTTATCCCTGGAGCCTCTTTTGTCAAAATTGTCTAAAGTATAGTGTGAGGATATTTGCTAGCAGGGTCCGCTCATCTCACCTATGAAAATAATCCACCAGCTAATCCACATTAGATGCAAGATAAGCTAATCACTAGGTTTTGCCATAGAGACACAACTAATAAGTTTAATCATTAATCCTTAGCGAGATTCATACCTATACACGCATACATAGCTAGCTAATGCAACCATGATCTGTTGCGTCTAGTTAATACTATTCCCATCATCAATCAGCAATGTTAAGGAACTAAAGATGATCTATTGAATTAATGGCCAATATAAGTGAGCTACCTAATGCCAATACAATTAGTCATGGGTTAGCATAATTAGTACACTGTTGTGATCAGTTTTCCCTTAATGGCAGATTGAACCCATAAGGAAAATAAAATAAGAAAAAGGAAAAGATATATCAGCTCGACCCCACAGGTCATTCTCAGTAGGAATGTTTTAAGTTCATATAAAATACTCAATCTGATATTCTTTACTGAGAAGAAGACAGGAAATGCTAAATTTGATTTGTGAAGGACCCGGTATTTTAACTCGATTCAAAGAATTCACAACAAGTGAAAACGGTGACCATAGCCGCTACCTGCGATGGACTATGGCCCACCCCCGCCCTGTGCGACATGCATACGACACAATGCGTATGACTCACCACAGCCTGATTGAGGGATCACGATTCCAAAAACATACGCCACTCGCGTATGACTCACCTTGGCAATGGACCGTACATTCACTTTGCACTTCACTTGAATCGAACTAAAATATCAAGTACCTCCATATGCATCCAACCACACTCCCCATTTCAACATACACGCATGACAGACAGGAGGTGGGGGCATATGTTGGACAGCGAGAATATCATCACACAAACCACTACGATATGATAATATAACTAGCTGTCCACATAGTGAACCACATGAGTTATATCAATCGTGATAACCGGAAACATAGTCAATTCGGAAATAATTACACAGCAGCGGATAAAGGAAATTAAATCCCACAGTGATGCATCAACCGCTGCTCAAAAGCCCAAAACAGATCTCATAAGTCGAACGCCAACCAAGGAAAACCACGCAGCTAAGCATCATCATACAAATCTGCAATCACTGGCTCACCTGCAAAAGTCTAGGAATATCCTAGGTGAGTACAAAGGTACTCGCAAGACTTGTTCGTGCTTGATTAAATGCCCTATGCACGCTTACTACAACAGCAAGTAAACATGACGCAAACCAAAATAATAAGGTACAAAATAACTGTAGCGACCAAGTCTTAAGACACGAGATCGGCAAAGATCGTCGTGATGAATTTGGAGTTCTTCTCAATACATGCATGCATTTAGGCCATTAAGACCTGACCTTGATTAAAAACTTTAGTATTGTGCTTCAGGATTAATTTTAAAGTGGAATTGGGAACCAATATCACCAAAATGTACGTCCAGTAATCTTTAAATGTTTTAAACATCTTATAAATCTCCCCAACAATTTGAGGTACATTGGAATTCATTGAGTATTCGAACCAAAGACTTTACAAATTATTTCCACTCGGACCAATTTGAAATAACAATCACTCATAAAGTTTTCACCTTAATAAAATTCTGGGAAATGCAAGTTCTGCAAAGTTTTCAATTGATCCTTGAATTCAATTTTATTTTAAACCTAGCTTTAAAACAGCACAGAAATACAACAAAACAAAAAGAAATACCTCACCTTTTTTTTCTATCCGCGGGTCCCACCTGCAGATTTGTTGCTCCATGTAACCCGTAGTTAGGCCTCCCTTTTTCTCCACCTGGCAGCTCTCTCCTTCCACGTAGCAAGCCATCTCTTCTCCCCTGCCATTTTCTTTTTCCTCAACCCGAGTCCTCCAAAGCTCCCTTATCCCCTATCTCCCTCCCCACCGATTTCTCCAGTGCACGCCACCGCGTCCGCCTCCTTCAACGCCGCCTGGAGCTCCCCTCCTCTCTCTGCCATAGCTCTGCCGTGCCTCCCTTCCCCAGCCCCGCACGCCACCAGGACCGCCGCCCCCTTGCCCCTTTTTACCCCGTCGCCCCGAGCTCTGCTCCACCGGCACGGCGAGCCAAGCCCCAGCGCGCCGCCGCTCACCTCGGCCGACCACCGGCCTTTCCCCCACTCCCCCGCCGGTGAGCCGCCCTTGCTCTGCCTCCTCACGACCGCACCGGTCCGCCACCTCTCCCCTGGGCTAGGCCGCTGCCTCTGCCCCTCTCTCCACCGCCGGCTAGCCGCCCTCCCTCTGGTCCCCTCCTACTCAGCGCCGCCGCCTCTCCAGGCCTCGCCGCCCTCGGCACTGCGGCCGGCTTCCCCGCGCCAAGCCCGCCGCCGGCCAGCTCCTCTCTAGTGCCACTCCGCCCTCCCCATTGCCACCAACCCTCAGCTCGCTCTCCGCCTCTTCTTCCCCCTCCAGCGCCTCCTTCAAGTCCAGCGCGCCACCACCACCGTCCGGTGGCCTGCCTCACCGCCGAGCCCTCTTCACCGAGCGATTTGGCCTTCCCCGCCACCAACCTCCGGAGCCCCGCCCCGAAGCTCACCACCGGGCTCTAGATTTTCTTCTCCATTGCCGAACCCCCCATTCCCTTTTCGCTCTCTCATCTTCTTGTGTCTTGTCTCCCCAGGTGCTCCGAAACGGCTCTTCCTCCACCACAGCCCGACGCGCCGCCGTTCGTAAGCTCCTCCTGTGCCATCGCCAGAGTCTTGTTCAAGACCAGTGCCAAGTTAGATCCTCTCATGCTTGTAGCTCTGTCAATGGTTTCCCCGGGCTCACCTTGGTCCACCGTTGGTGTAAGGTATAGATGTGTGCTGATGGCCTTCAGAATTGGCAGTAGCTAGGTTGTAAGGATGCTAAGTATCTGAATTGATGCACACATGATTGAGTGTTTAAAATTGTTAAGGACAGATGCTCCCTTTACTGTTATATGATATATGATGGCAGACCTGAGACGAAATTGGGGGAAGGCATAAATTGGTTAATAACATATGCATGTTAAGCTTGAAGTTTATTACTATGATGATTAAAATTGACAAGAGCAGGCATCGTACCTGAGTGTTGATCGTCTAGGGATAATGCTAGCATCTGAAGTTCAAGTGCATAAACATGTATATACATGCGTGCTTAAAATTTTTATGGATTGGAAGAACAAATGCATTACTTGACCTTAGCTTAATTCAGTAATGAGTGAAATTGGTGTGCTATTCTGATTATAGGATAATCAAATCAAGTAGTTAAACTAACAGCTAGTCCATTAGGTTAGATTAGTTGTTAGTTGCTAGATTAATAGTTAGCAGTTAGCTATGCACTGCGATACCTGCTAGCAGCTATGGTGAATTACTTAAATCTATTGCTACACACCGGTTAAGATTTAACCAATGCGCTAATGTTAGTTCATCAGTCAAGTGTAGGTCCGGTTGAGCACGATGTTAGTCAATAACCACTGTCATTCATAAACCAATGGTTACTTGCTCAATTTATGAACGTGACTATCAGTCATTAGTAAGTTTTGGACGTACCAATTCAATGGTGACTCTAGTACCTGTTAATTATACTCATAACTGTTAATCACCTTCAATTTGCTAAAGATTAGAAATAAATGTACTACCTAACTAATGCCTTAGTTGCATGTAGTCTCGGTTGGACAAGGTGCTATCCAATGAATGTCTTATATGTCTAAGGATGATGTGATGGACCCACTTGCCATTTCAGATAATATGTTAATACTAGAAGTAAAATATGTAATACGTTGTTTCTTACTAAGAAGAAGACAGGAAATGCTAAAGTTGATTAAATTTGTAGAACTCGTAGAAAATACATACAACCTTTAAATACATGTATCTTAGAGAATCTAGCTTAACAGTAAATGTTAATATGCTCGATGTCATAATTTACCAACGGGCTAGCAGATAATCACGTTATCAAGCTCTCACATACTACCGCTGTAAATAACTTTAAAAGCTACAAAGCACCCTTGAGTTTTAATGGTGACCAATTCAAAAGCACTATAACATGATCTGCAGGACTCCAACCCAGACGATTTCAATTACGTTAACTTCATGATAGATTTTCCTACACCTTAGTTTGCATTTCACTAATATGAATCAATTGACTGAGCCCTAATTCGAATTACAGGTTTAAAAACCCTTCTCCTTGGTTGCGTATCACATCCCATGCATGCATCCATATTCTCGATTCAACCTGATTAGAGTTATAACCCAATTAAAAATAAACCAAAATCTGGAATGAATACTAACCTGCTTGTGTAATTATACACTTTATTTTAATCCACCGTAGTTGCATCCATGTCAATTGCATCCATGCATCTTTGTCATTTTTAAATTAGCTTCTTAGGCTTGCTTTTCCCTTTTGGAGGTCGCTTGCTTCTTGCCGGTGTTTCGAGTATTCTGGAGTTCTCGCGCATGCTCCGCGTACTTCCCCAAGCAACGAGGCAAGCTCTATTGCTTGTTGATTAATCATTACATTGCGTGTTAATCTCTGTTTGGATTAATTAATTAAATTGGTTTGGTGCTTGTGTGGATGGTTGCTTAAATGATTTTGAATGTGATTGAGCAAGCAGAGCTTGTTGCTTTTCTTATATTCTATTACATGCCTGACTACTAGTAATGTGTGGATGTTTGGTTAGCGATTATGATTGGAACTGTTTAGGATGGTTCTTAGAAGTTATTTCTCTGTGATGGTTGAGAATTTAACTTGATGCCCGATCAACTTGGAACCATTAAAAGTGAGATGTGAGAGCCAAAGAGGGTAGGTGCACGATGGATACGATGGGTATATTTGATGTCATGGATGCGACCCAGGTGTAAGGAGAGTTTGTCGCTATACCCCTCTGAGGTGACTCCATCATAGCACACCTCTTGTCACGCGTGGACGTCAGCGGAAGTCACCGCTATGGGTATATCTGATGGCAAGTCTCGGTCACTCGAAACCTTGCAACCTCCGAGTGAGGAGCACTCGTTATATCCATGGTGGTTGTACAGTCGGTGACGGACCGAGAGAACCCTCATGGTCGCCGCCGGACTCACCGCTATGGGTTATCTGATGGGAAGTCTCGGTCACTGGAGCTTTGCAACCTCCGAGTGAGGAGCACTCGATATTTCCCATAGTAGTTGGATTTGCCGGGACGGTCCAAGGGGGTTGATTAAATTAGATGGTTGTGGGCTACCCCTGACTGAATTGGAAATGATGACATTCATATTATTATGGTTGTATGTGTGCTTGAAGGTTGCTATTATCTCCCTGTGGTTGTTCTAATCTATGCTTAGATGTTACCCCACTGTTGTACCTTGGTCTACTGAAATATGAAATCAAAACTATGTATCTTATATTCGTTGTATCCCTGGTATGCAACTTGAACTTGATAAGTCAAACAGGGTAATACCATGTTTTAATTAATTGATGAGCAATGCCTTGCGAGTATGGTGGTTGTACTCACCTAGGTTTATCCTAGGCAGGTTCATGGAGCGTTCGGTGATGACGTTTCACTGCTTCGGTTTACCACTTTCGGCTTCGACTTCCTTGGGATTGTTGTGGGCTGTTTGAGGTGGTTCCCCACCATCTCGGTTGTTTTACTTTGTGTTTCCGCTGCTGCCCTTGTGGCTCTTTTGATGTTTATCGACCTTCGGGTCAAGTTGTATGTAAGATAAGTACTGCCCCGAGTATGGGACGTGTTATAATTATCTGGTAATCTCTCTCTTTAGTGCTTTGCTGTGATATACAAGTTGTTACCGGGGCTGCCCATATGCAATGCGTGTATGATATGAAGTATATGGGTATGCCGTGAAGGGTTAAAGCTATTCTCCTTTGTACTACGTCGAGCCGGTATCGGTTGAGCGACTCGCTGGCTGAGATGCAGTGCCGGCCAGGCAGGGTGTGGGTGCATTCTACCGGGCTCTCGAGCGACCCACTAGCCCTTGAGCTAGGTTAGGGTGTGGGTAGAATCGTCGGGCTCCTCCGACCTTGCTTTGCGTGGTAGAATTCGAGAACGACTCTAAACCTTCACCGGATCAGGGAATTGTATGTGGTTCTGGGAAGTTTAGTCGCTTCCGGCCGGCTTGCGGTGGTCAGGTGTCGGATCACTCCACCTCAGTGAGTATGGTGCAGGTACCGTGCCACCAGGTCGACTGGTCCCTTGGCCCTTGGCGACCATTCGTTCCCCTAATCATATATAATTCCCGGGGTCCGTGACAATAACGTAGGACCATTAGATAATAACTAGCAATCTAGGTTTCACCGGAATCATGGTAAGAGTCAAGCCAGTTACATATCAACATTTCCAATCCATTCGGGGCAGCCCACACCCCAATTAAATCAGTGTCCATCACAACAACAATTGTGAACAAATAATCTCTCGGACCGTTACCGGCAATACGATCACCCTGAGTATAGCGAATGCATTATCCCTTGGAGGTTGCAAGGCTCCAAGGGCCTGAGACTTACCTCAACTACACCCCAGCCTTGATGCCGGTGACGTCCACACGTGAAAAGGGAAATGACACGATGAAGTAACCTCAGGTTGGCATAGTGACAAAACTCTACTTACTCCTGGGTCGCTTTCCATAGCTCCAATTAATACCAACCGTATTCATCGCGCACATCCTCGGCTCTCACATCTCACCTTAGCAAGTTTAAGTTAATAGGGCAACATTTGATGTTCTCATTGTGGCAATACCTCCTACACATGCTAGGTTGCTCCATTCCAAACCATTATTCAAGTGAACATTTGCTCACACAAGCACACATGGTTAAGGCATATAAACAACAATTAAAGGTATGCAACAAGCTCTGCTTGCCTTGATCACGAAGCTCGGGGTCTTGAGTAGGATCAAAAGTTTGATGTTCCTCGTCTCCTTCGGGCTCTATTGCAAGGAACACAAAATACCGGAAACAAAACGATGAAAGAAAAAGAAATAATGAGTTCCAGCATGAATGCATGATGGACAATGCTAGGTATGAATCCCTAAAGTGACTTAGAGGTGTTAGGAATCCAATACAACGAGAAGTTCTCCATTTGAGCTTGTAGAAATTAAGTGGTTGTCCTAACAATGCATGCATGTCACATTATGTCCAATTTTAAATTAGGGTTGAAGAACTGTTACTTACGACGAGTGGTCATGCCCTAAGGTAGTTTTATCATGAAATTACTCTGAGATGCAAGATTACTGCAGTTGGAATTTCTCGAATTGGGACTACAGGGGTTTAGTTACAATGTTTAGAAATTAGGGCACGAGAGGGAACATTAGTGCACAATTGGAATCGACCACATTTTATTTGTAGGTTTTGAAATGGTGCCTGAACCAAAACATAGAGAATTTCACAACGATTCCAAATATATAAAATTTATTAAATTTGGAGCTACGAGCACAAAGTTACGGCCTTTTTAAATTTGTCCAATTAGGGCAAAACCCTAATTTCCGTTTTTGGCAATATTTTCCTACGAAAATAAAAGAAGAATTTTGCTAAGGGTACCCGAAGGCTACCCCAAGCCAAGCTTGGTCTAGGTGGTAGAGCTCCTCACCGGAGCATCACCAGAGATGCTCCGGGTGACATGGGGAGCACGGCGAGCTCGGGAAAAGTGGCGGTGGCAGCGGCAACTCACCCCGGTGGAGATGCGTGGAGCCGGAGGAACAGAGGAGGCTAGGGCGAAGCTCCTGGTGGCTGGCGGCGGTGAAGAACCTCGGTTGCCGCCGGTGGGGGTCTTCGAGCGCGGAGCTAAAGAGGGGAAGAGCGGCGGAGGTGAGGGAGGACGAGGAGAAGCTCGGGAGCAAGGTGGGGGAGGCCGAGGCTCACCGGATGCGGAGGAATTCCTCGCCGGAGCTTCGGCTGGAGATGGGGAAGACGGCGATGGGAATGAGAGAATCGGCTCGGGAAGAAGAAAAAGGAGGAGGGGGTTGGCTTGGGAGGAGAAAAAGAGGAGGAAGGGATGTCCCGGCGGGTTTATATAGGACGGCCGGAGGGCTTGCCGCGGCGGCACCACCGCCCACCGTCCCCAACCGACGGTGGCGACATGGCGGCCGAACCCTGACAAGCGGGTCGGCTCGCCCGGAAAACGAACCGGAAACCGTCTGGAGTCGGGCGACCCGGACGTATAGTCCGGAGGTTTCGGATTGAACCTCCGGCCCTAACAAAACTACCTGCTAACCTCTCTGGACTCCCTCAGAAACTAGCTCGGAGTCTACCCGGAATTTCCGGACATCCCGGAGGTTCCGGATCAAACCTCCGGCATCAACAAACCCAGCCCAACCCTCTCTGGACTCATCCAGAAAATAGCTCGGAATCCACCCGGAATCCGAGTGTCCCGGAGATCCCATCCGGAGGTTCCAAACTGAACCTCCGGTACAACTAGGCCACACCCAATCCTCTCTGGACTCCCCTGGAAATTAGCTCGGAAGCCACCCGGAATCCGGTTAGCCCGGAGGTTCCATCCGGAGGTTCCGGACCAACTTCCGGATTGAGCGACAGAGAGAAAACCTGGCATAAAAACTATTTTGGACTATAGGAAAATAACAGTTTTGGGTTTTATGGGTTATTCAAATAAGTTGATTGGTGTTTGCTAAAATTAATTTTGAAGGATGAGATATGTACGTATCCTATAAGACATAAGTTATATACATTTAAGTTTATGCAAGGGTTGGTGCAGGAATGATGACATGAATGCTGGATGAATGCATGACCTAAATCACAAAAATAGGAATGGGTATCACATGATTCAACTTGTAGAATTTAATAATGCCACTGTTTTGCATGATATTGTAGTTATACATTTCATAAATGATTAAAGTGTACCTTTAGGCTTAATAATAAACATGAATACTAGAGAATCTAGCTTAACAGTCAAATTCAAAATGCTTGGTGTCATAATTCATCTGAGAACTAGTATATAACCATGACATCTTGCTCCCACATGCCACAACTATGCTAATTTTAAAAATTTACAAATCACTCTCAAGTTTAACCGTAAACACCTTAAAAACATTATAACTTGAACTATAGAACTCCAAACTAAACAATTCAAATTGCTAGCTTCAAAATAGCGTCTTCTACATTATAGGATGCATTTCAAACATTTTTATACTTCTCTTCTCGCTGATTTTGATTTATCCCTTGTCGTTTCTTTGGTTTTGGGCGTCATTTCAATAGAATCAGGCAACCGGGGTAATACTGAAGTTGTTTCTCAATGAGCTCACAATCCAGAACAATCAGGCAAGCTTGCTCGCTTGTTGATAATATTCCGGTTATTCTTTTACTATGCTTGGTTGATTGAATGATGATTGTGATGTGTGAACCACTAGCATGAGCAGGGTTTGTTTGTGTTGTGGTCAATGGATGTGTCCATTAAACTAATTGTTTTAACACTTGAACCCCCTAATGTGAGATGTGAGAGCCGGGGTACTGTCACCTACAGATGGATCGGCAGGCGGTCAACCTAGCCGATACCGGTGTCGTAGGGCTGTACTCTTCACCCACGGTGATAAGTGTTAGCGAGTGGAGTTAGATGGTCATAGTGGGCCCTACTATGAACCAACACCCATTGGAACACTTGTTCGTGTGAGGCTAGGGTGGTTTAACCCTCCCTCACTATACATTAGCCGAATTGGGCGGTTTAACCCATTCGGCATCTCCCTAGGTTATGTGGCTTAGGGAGAATAATACGATTGGATTGCAATGGTTGTCTCCATGCCTTTAAATCTGAAATTGGATGATTTTGTGACATGGGAGTTTGGGTGGTTTAACCCAACTCCAGAAATTTACTTGAATGGCTTAAATGCAATACTCTGTGGATGAGTATGATTGTCTTTCATACTTATTCAGAGCTGAACCGGAATAGTTGATTGTGTGATTTATCAAGTGGTTAACTTGATTTGCTGGAACATGACATGGTGTGCTGAAATTAATAGCTTGTGTAGCTTATTTTCCATGTTATGTTGAATTATTCACATTATCAGTTCAATTGCCATGCTATGTTTAAGATTAACCTAGAATGAGCATATTAGCAGCTTGCGAGTACGAAAGTACTCACTCGGGAATTCCATTCCTGCAGGTTGTTCTCGCATCGTAGCTTATTATGATTCCGGTTACTTCGATTTGGATGTTTGAGTTGCAAGTATTGCCCAGCTTGGTCAAGGGGATATCTAGGCAAAGCTTTTGGAGATGGCTAGGGCTGCCATCTCGGTGTTTCAGTTTATCTTCTGCTGCTGTTTTTAATGTTATGTTTGGTGTGAATGACTTCCAGGTCGCTATGTATGAAGAATATGTACTTATCCCAGGTTTGGGAAGTGTTTATTATCCATAACCCTTCTCTAGTAGAGTTTTGTTGTGATATTGAGTTGTTATTGTGGCTGCCCATACACCGTGTGTGTATGAATTGAAGTGTATGAGCTAGTCATGAAGAATTAGTGTTGTTCTCCTGGTTCGGTTAGCAGGACGATATTCGGTTGAGTGACCCGCCAGATGAGATGTGTTGGCTGGCTGGGCAGGGTATGGGTAATGGTACCGGGCCTTTGGGTGACTCACTAGTCTCCGGACTGGGTTAGAGTGAGGGTACCATTGCCAGGCTCCTCCGAAGTCGTTGTGTTGATCAAACTCGAGAAGGACGCTAGGTCTTCACCGGACTTTAGAATTGCATGTGACTTATTGAATAATGCCTGCTTCTGGCCGGCTTGACTAACGGTGAACGCATATGGCTCTGGTAATCGTATGGTGCGTTGGTCAGGTGTCGGACTACTCGATTTTGGGTGCACACGGCGCAGGTACCATGTCACCAGTTAGTGGTTGCTCGGTCCTTGGTGGAACATTATTCTCTAATTCACGTGCGATTTCGGGGTCCTGACAAAATGGGTCCTTTCTAGTTTCGTCCGAGGAGAAAATTTGAGAAGATAATTTGGTTTAGATATACGAATGAATTCTAATTGATTTGTAGAAATTTTGTAGAGCTGAGTCATTTAGATATATAAAAGTTTCTCGGTATGAAGTTTGATGATATTGGTTTTGCAGCTCAGTTTTAAATTGATCCTGGGGCATATGTTAAGGTTTTCAAATCGACTCATGTTTAAGCGATCTATATGCATGCATGTGAGGAAAAGAATTCCCTTTTTTACGATAATCTACAACGATCTCGTGTATTACGATTAGAGTCATTACAAAACCTAACCCCCTAAAAGAATCTCGTCCCGAGATTCCTAATAGTAAAGAAGAGAAAAGGAAGGTTCTGCTTGCAGCTGATCTTTCTATTCTCAGAGGTCTTCATCTTCAGTGGGTTATTCCTACTAGGTTGTCAATAATAGAGAGGGAATCACTCACTACTACAAAAAAGGTCATCCACTATACCGTATCACTGACGGGCAGGGAAAAGGCCGTCAGGCTTCTTACCTATCACTGACGGTCATCCGGATAGCTGTCAGTGGTGACTCTATCAGATGTTCCGTTTCGGGGGGGGAGAGGGGGTCATAATTGACGGGCAAAACGACAGCCCGTTAGTAATGATTTCAGCAGAAACACGAGATTTCACAGGAAAGTCATCACTGACGGGGCTGAAGTTAGACCCATCAGAGATGTAACAATCACCTATGACCGTCATGTAAATGCACCCATTAGAGTTGTGAGGCTACAGAAAGGTTTACCCCAGTCGTTTCACCATAGACGGTTAGAGGAAAAACCCATCAGCGGTGATATGCTTGCCCGTCTATAGTGACTTGGCCCATAAAATTGAATTGGCTGGTCAAGTCACCGCTGACGGTTCCTTTTATCCTGCCCGTCAGTGAAGTCTAATTCCATTTGAACTCAAATTTCACTGACGGTCCACTATGCACCACCTGTTAGTGGTAAGTTACATGCTCATCTGTGACGGTTCCTTTTACCTCACCCGTCAGTGGTGACTCCTACATATATATATCCTGCCCAAGCTCGAAGCAGATCTGTGCCTGCGCGTACCCAGGACCAGCTGCGTGTGCTGCCATCGCCACCTAAACTGCTGCGGCCTGCGCGCAGCCCTCTTCTCTCCCGAAGGCCCTCTTCTCTTCGGCCCTCTTGATCCTATCCCTCTCTCAAAGGCTCCTTAATTCCTCCTCTCCCTCCCCCCTCTCAAAAGGCCCTTTTTTCTCCTCCTCCAGTCCCTCTCCCCCTCTCAAAGACCCCTGCCTCCTCGTCAATAACCCTCTCCCCGAAGGCCCACGGTATCCATCGCTCCTAGCTCCTCTTTGAACCTCTAACATCGTAATTACTTTATTTTCTTGGACGTGAGAGAAGAAATGACTAATTTAATATATTTATTTTATGAAATTATTTTTATGTTGTCGTAGGGATCGATTGATCGAAATTGGATGTATGGTGATCATGCCACACAGAGTTTTGTCACCGCTTTGAATGAGTTTCTTCGAGTCGCTCAAGAGGATATGGCGATCAAGGGAAAAGCAAAGATGTGTTGACCATGTCATAAATGTAGTAACACGCAAATGTTATCGATGACGGGGGAGTTGCAACTACATTTGCCAACGAAGGGTTTCATGGAAGGCTATACATGTTGGATATGTCACGGTGAAGAGAAAGAAGTTGCAAACCCGGCAGAAGCGGTGGAGTTCGTTGAGGATGAGCATGTAGCTATCGAGGAAGAAGCTAATTTAGAATCTTCGGATGAGGATAGCATGGGGAATTTAGATGACAAGTTGCGTATATGGAAGAGATGACCGCGAACCCGGAGAATGAAAGAGAGTTCACAAAGTTCATAAGATTGTTGAAAGACGCAAGAGTACCATTGTTTATTGGATGTAAACTTGAGCATACGCGGTTGTCTGTCTCGTTAGAACTTCTAAAGCTAAAGGCAGCCTACAACTGGCAGGACACAAGTTTCACAAAATTGTTAGAGCTCCTTTCCAACGTTCTCCTAGAGGGGAACGTCTTGCCTACAAGCACTTACAGGGCGAAGAAGGTTATATGCCCTCTCGGATTGGATGTTGAAAAATTCCATGCGTGTCCATTTGACTGCATCTTGTACCGCAAAGAGTACGTAGACCTATGAAGATGTTCGGTGTGCAAGACATCCCGCTACAAGCGTATTACAAACGAGATCGATTGTGACGAGGACGACGATGAAGTGAAGGGCCCCCCTGCGAAGGTTTGCTGGTATCTTCCTGTTCTTCCCCGTTTGAAGTGGTTTTTTGCCAACAAGAAAGATGCAAAACGAATGCGTTGGCATATGGAGGGTCGAATTGAAGATGGAATCCTGAGGCACCCTGCCGATGCATGCCAATGGAGGGCAGTGGATGATGCATTTCCTGATTTCAGGGAGAGGCAAGAAACATAAGGTTTGGGATGAGTACGGACGGGATCAATCCATTCGGCAACATGAGTAGCAGACACAGCACATGGCCAGTCCTTCTATGGATGTACAACCTTCTTCCATGGCTGTCAATGAAGCGAAAGTATATACAACTCTCCATTCTCATCCAAGGGCCGAAGCAACTTGGAAACGATATTAACGTGTACATGCAACCAATGAAGGAAGAACTAGAGACACTCTGGCACCAGGGGGCTGAGGTTTGGGACGCTGCTGCGAGCCATGTTGTTCACTACGGCCAATGACTATCCAGCGCTTGGAAACTCGTCCGGCAAGAGTGTGAAAGGATACGAAGCTTATGTCTCGTGCCAAGAAGAGACAGTAAGTTTATTCTTACAGAACTCGAGGAAAATCGTGTACATGGGTCACCGAAGGTGGCTAGCCAAAAAACAATCCATGGAGGCAGTGCCCAATTAAGTTTAACGGAGAAGTGGAAAATCGTTCGAAGCCGGTGGAGAAAACCGGTGCACAGATATATGAGATTGTCAAGGATACCGAGATTGTACCCGGAAAGACACAAGAGCTAAGACTGGGCATCTGGAAGAGGAAATCAGTATTTTGGAACCTACCTTACTGGCAAGTTTTACACACCCGTCACAGTATTGATGTCATGCATGTCGAGAAAAATGTGTGTGATAGCTTGGTTGGTATTTTGCTAAACATTCCAAACAAGACAAAATATGGTGTCAAGGCACGGCTTGACATGGAACAGATGGGTGTCAGACCAGAGCTGTGGTCCAAACAGATAACATCAAAGAAACAAAAGGGTAATTTGAGAGTCAAGACGCGCCTACCTCCCGCCTTTTACACTCTGAGCAAAGCAAAGAACAAGAGATTGTGCGAGTGTCTTGCTGGGGTGAAAGTTCCTTCTGGATATTCAGCAAACATAAAGAAAAGTGTATCAATGAAAGACTTGAAATTAATTGATATGAAGTCTCATGATTGTCATGTGATGATGACACAGATCCTACCCATTGTAATTAGAGGCCTAATGGAGCCAGGAGTCCGCAAGACTGTCACTAACCTTTGTAGCTTTTTCAACACGATCTCTCAGAAGTCAATTAGCCCAGATCGCCTTTAGAAACTTAAGCAAGAGATCGTCGTGACCATATGCGAACAAGAGATGTACTTCCCTCCTACATTCTTTGATATCATGGTACATCTCATGATACATATCGTTCCAGAGATACTGAGCCTAGGCCCCGTGTTCCTACACAGCATGTATCCTTTCGAAAGATACATGGGCATTCTGAAGCGCTATGTTTGTAATAGATATCGGCCTGAAAGAAGCATCATCCAAGGCTATGCTGCTGAAGAGTGCATCGAGTTCTGCACAGATTACATGGCTGAACATCGACCTATAGGTGTGCCGAGTTCGCGGCACTCGGGTAGACTTATTGGTGTCAGCACACTCAGAAGAAGACAGTACGATCCTTTACGTACCGATCGATCAATTGACTTCCATAGAGCACATTTCGTGATCTTGCAACACCTGTCAGTGGTTGGGCCTTATATAGAGATGCACCAGCAATTGTTGCGCAAAGAAAACCCCAATAGAAAACCGCGCAAGCCACCGCCTCCTCCTCGCACTCCGGCGCCGCCAGTTCTTCCTCCTACTCCGGCATTGCCGGGTAAGTCCTTAGTTGATCAAAGAAAAATTCAAGTAAATTAAAATTCTATAAAACTGTTGAAAATCCTTCAATAAAATGAGACCTTTATGAATTCTTGTGCAAAAAATACCTACAGACCTTAGTCATCACGGGGGTCGACCCCGATACAGGCGCACCATGTGAACCAACAAGCTCGGCGTCGAAGTTCAACAACACCTGTGTGGTGCTCGTACGGGAGAACATCCCGATCACTACTCCTGATTGGAACCAGGTGCCCCGAACAGAGATAGATGCCCTGTTGACCTCACTGTTTAACCTGTTCGAGGTCTTGGAGCACCTTAAGGAGACGGTGAAGCACCACACCGAGATCACAATGTGTAATGCTCACAAGAACTGGAGACACACTGTGACCCAGGAGTACGTAATGAAAAATCACCATCCGGGAAGAAGATGGTCAAAAGTAACTGATGAGCAGTGGGACCAATTCGTCGCCTCGAGGAGCACTGACGAGTTCAAGGCCAAGAGTGAGAAGAACAAGGAGCTGCGCATGAGGAATAAATTCAACCACAACGTTGGCAGCTGCAGGTACGTCAGGATAAAGGGTAAATGGGAAAGAGAAGATGCTGCACTATGAGCAGCTGGGAAACCAATTCCGTTTGAGGAAATATTGGAGCCACGCGCTAGAAACTAGGTGAGGGGTCACACAAAAGTGAACCCGACGACGGGGGATGTGACATTCCCCAACAACGAGGTCCAGGTGGTGTCCAATCGATTGGTACTAACTCGACCTATCCTGTCAATTCATCGTAACTAATTTGTTTCCTAAATGCTCGATAGTGAAATATGAAACGTCTCTATTGTAGATACAGTTGAGCCAGTAGGAATCCTCTCAAGACTCCGTACATTCCGAGAGGTGGCAAACGCCTCTATCGCTTGCTCTGGAAAACCCAGAGAAAACTGGGCGTACACGAGGTGTTGGTGTAGCCGCTACATGGGATAGAACCTTTCCCAAATCACCTGATGCCGCCCGCCGAAGGAAGAGGAGCAGCCACAATGCTTTAATGGAAACAATGATGGAGAAGGCGAGAGAGGTGGCGAGACAGGAGATCAGCGAGGATTTCCTGAGAAGGTCGGAAGAGGCGGCACGAGAGGCGGCAAGACAGGAGTTCACAAGGTTATATGGGGATCTGCCACCCATGCATCGTGCACCGAGCGTTCCTGGACGGAGCAGTTGTGGCTCTACCAACACGGCCACCTCCGATGGGGTAGCTACATCATATCCGTGCGACAACGTAAACGTAAGTTCATGGTACTTAGTAAAATCTTTCGTGCACATCCTATATTTTAAACACTACCCTAATGGCCGAGAACCAAGCTTTAACTGTTTCACAAGTGTAGGTGCCCACAAAATACCGATTGTTACCATCGCACATGGCCTACTTATGCTAGCTTCTTTGGGGGCCCTGACGCACCATCAGTTTACATCGCCGGACATGGTGAAGGTACAAGTGGATAGGGTAGTTGCGGAGTTCAGTGCCATGACTGTCCCTGTACCTCCTGAAGAGGATGCCACCACGCTAGGACAATGCTTGATGACCTTCATCAAGTGGCCGAAGGCTCAAGTGATTGTAGAAGGGGCCTCGACTCGCACATCTCTGGCTAGCGCCTCTCTATCAACCCGGATATCTCCTTTAGCCTTGAGTCAAACACATCTGTCATTCGACCGGAGAGATGAAGACTTGATGCCAGCACATGAGGACCTGGTGGCACATGACACCATTATGGAAGTTGAGCCCGCACTTGTCAACGCACCCGAGCCGTTGAGAAAAGAAAGGCGCTCCAAGCATACGCAGGACCCAAAGAATGCCCTACTGCATGCGGAGCCCGTTAGTGCGCAAGGTGCCGCGAAGACTTTATCTCCAGGCACACTTCACGGAGTTATGAAGGAGGCATTTGCCGGCCCTACGCCTAAGGAAAACATAATACCTATGGAGAGTGATCCAAGTGCGGCCCAAAAAGCTCCAAAAATAAGGAACACCAAACGGGGCGGCACAACAAAGAGGTTGGCAAAACAAGATAGCGCCGCTAAGTCCCTGTCGTACGCATCAACTCCTTATGTACAACAGAAAACAAGGGCAGACAGCTACATTCCCGGTCAGCCGCTCCTCCCAAACAATGAAATACAAACTTTGAGAGCTGAGGCAAAACTGCCGCATGACATGATTCTGCTACATTCGAGTCAACAGAATCGATTTGTATCCTTCATCAAACTCGAAGTGCCAGAAAGTTACCACTTTTATTGAGAGTTTGACAGTCCTACATTCAACGTCGCCTTTGAAGACGTCTGGAGCATGTATAACCTGAAGAGACTAGACACCACGCTAATGAGGGTCTGGACACTTTGGCAATCCAAAGAGGCCAGGCGTAACAAAGCGAGCATTGGGTTCATCGATCCGTGCATCTTGCACGATCGCCAAATCGATGACGCATTTGACTCGGTCATTGATTTCATCTCTCAGGCATGGCTCGCGTAAAGGGACAGTCAAATGATAATCTTGCCCTACAACCCCCCGTGAGTTCTTTACTAATTGTGTCAATTTTTCTTCAAGCACTTAATTAAATAGCTGCGTGTGTTTACATGCATCTCATCTGGTCTATGCAGCGACCATTGGGTCCATCTCGTGATAGTCGTACCTTGGAACAAGGTATTTTACCTTGATTCTCTTAGGCGTCAAGAAGGGCTACCCCCTAGGGACTTCTCCAAGATTCGGCAGTGCATTGACGAGGCGTACGCCAAATTTAGGGCAATGGGAGGGACGGCGCACTAGAAAAAGTCAAATCCTAGAATCAGCCACATGTTTGACTTCCTGTGCAGGCAGCAGCCAGCGAATAGCGTGACATGTGGGTTTTATGTGTGCGCGCACATGGACGCGATGGTCCATCACTACAACCCACTTTCCAGTGAAAAAGAATTCAAGGACTACCTGGCTCTCGACTACGACTACTTACGAGATCAATGCCACATGAGAGATGTGTTTGCATACTTCTTGAACCAATATGCCATCCGGCCAGGCAGTGGAATTTTACGCCGGTGTAGAGCTGCCCCCCACCTCCAGAAAATGTTGATTTATTGATAACTTAGTTCATATTTGTAACTCTGTTCTCTTCAATGCAACGTTGCTATGGTGCTATCTATGCAGGATATCTTTGAGGTTAATCGATCGACTACTCCACAACAACATAGAAGCTCGATGACATATATATATATGTGTGTGAATTTGAAAGTGATTGTGTCGTTGTAATATATGTGCATTTCGATTTATGAATTTCATAAATTTGTGAATGTGTTGTAATGTGGTTTGTGATTTTGTGATGCTTTGTGATGTTGTTATTTCAATTATTTGTGATATATACTTTGTGTCTGTGCCTCACAACTGGGGCTGCTAAGAGGCTGTGTAGCTAGGGCTGCACAACTGGGACTTTTTTTTAGAGGGCATGGATAGCAAATCCTGAGGCTAGCCAGCAAAACAGGTTTATGTAGGAACCAGGATAGGGTCATCACTGACGGGCGCTGGTGGTGCAACTGTCAGTGATGGAAGTTATCACTGACGGGCGTTATAAATTGAGCCGTCAAAGGTAACTTTCAGGCTTCTGTATGTCGCCCGTCAGTGATAACTTCCTACTCTGACGGGTGGGAATGGTTCACCCGTCACAGGTAACTATCTTCATTGACGGGCATCTTTTTTTGCCCGTCAGTGATGACTTCCTTCAGTCCTTTCCAGCAGTCATCTCTGACGGGCCATGACTAATAGCCGTCAAAGGTAGATGTCATGACTAACAGTTAACTAGACCTCACCCGTCAGAGATGTCTGCTGCAGGTCAATCATGCGGTCCTCTCCACTGTCATCCCTGACGGGTGCAGATTGCCCGCCCGTCAAAGATAATGTACTATCTCTGACGGGCTGTGTACCCATCAGAGGTAACTTGTGTTATCACTGACGGTTGATTGCTGACGGGCTGCCCACCCGTCACAGATGGGCTATATCTGCCCATCAGTAATCACCTTTTCTGTACTAGTGACTTATTGACTTTTACACTGGTTCTAGAAAGAGAACCAGATCAGATTATTATTATTAGAGATGGTTTCTTCTACGGTGTTTCAACCTTAATAGGCTCTACACTTGGCTAAGGAAAAGGGCCAAGGAATGAGGAGTAGTAGCTCAAAAGTGCAGAGACGATCACCAGTCAGCTCAAAAGTGCAGAGACGATCACCAGTCTTGCTAACTTAGGAATTAAGATTGTTGGTTTGAGTGAGAGGAGTTGTTATGAATAAATGTTTTCGTTAAGGTAAGAAACTCAGAACATGGTAGTGCTTACGATTAATTGGTGGTAGAATCCATAGTAGAAACGAGATATCATAGACTTGGGAAGCGAGTGTAATATACCCGCATATATCCCACTCACATGATCTGCATTGATCATGTGTATTACGATTAGGGTCATTAAAGAGGAGGCGGCGCCGTCGTCGATAGTTACGGATTGTTAGGGCGTAGTTAGGGATTGCAGAGGAGAGGAATAGTGTCAAGTGCCACGGGTTCCAAATACTACGCATGAGGTTATCCCTGTCGCTTCAAAATATGAACCGGTTGAGATTATTATCCTAGTCGGTTCAAATTTTTAATCGGGTGAGGTTATATGTTTTATTAGCCGGTTATGTCTTTGCAATCCGTTCTGTTAGCAGAATTGGCTCTAGTTGTCGTTGTTGTTGTCGGTTTGGAGAAAACCAGCTGAGAGGAGGGGTCTAGAAATATAGTGCATGAAATTTGGGACAATAACGTACTAGTCCAGTATCATTGAATTCAGTGGAGGTAAGCTTGTTACGTGTAGGGTCGTACTAAAGTAACATAGTGAAATCGATTGTGATTTCACGAAGAATCATTCCTATGAATTGATCTCACATAGAATCATCCCTATGACATAACGACCTAGATCACGACGAATCATATACGTACATCACCGATGTGGCATGCTATAAGCCGCACGTATACTGTTCTTACTAAAACACAAAAATTGATTGAATCGTCTCCCAGAAGATAACTTTAGGACTAAAAGACAGTATCTTTCTAAGCCGAGTATATATTTCAATCATTGTGATTTGTTGATGCTGTTTGGCATTGCAGTGCCTTTTCGAAAGAACTTATTTTTCTCTATTTCTTGATATAATAAATGATCCCTCCTGTTTTTTAAATGTCATTGTTTTGGACAATTGCAGTCTTTTTAATATAATTTTGACCGCTAATTTATACAACGATATGTTTATAAACTCTAATAAAATTATATATTATGAAATACTTTTCCAGTCAAATTCACAATATGATTTTCAAGTATCTAATCTAAATATTTTTAGTGATATTGGTAGTCAAAGTTTCAAATGTTTGACTGTACTCATGTCTAAAACATTAGCTTTTATGGAACCAGAGGGAGTAATTGATAACATTTTTTTTAGATAAGGTTGCTTCTTTAAAAATGGGATTTCTAGACCCCACATCTAGGAGGTTAACGGAAAACTGACAGGAAGAACCCGGTTTAGCTGAGATAATATATCATTTCAGTTGGTTTATAGAGAGAACCAGCTGTATAAATAATATAACTAGTTCATTGTGCGCAACTGACTGAACGTACATACTATTATTGTCGATTTTTGTTTTGAACCAGCTGAAAACGTAACTCGGTCAGTTTTTGTGCTAAACCGACAGTAAAAGTTTTTGAATATGCTAGTATACGCATTTTTTATATGCTAATAGATGCATTTGGAATATGCTAGTAGATTAATTTTTTATATGTTAGATATATATGTTTTGTGATTAGGATCTTTTAATATGCTGGTAGATGCATTTGAAATATGCTAGTAGATGCATTTTTAATAGCCATTGTACGTCGCTATTGCCCCTAAGATAGTGTGCTAAGATGATGACCACTTCTATGCTCAAGAAGAGGTGGGGAGAGGCAAGAAATCAGTCCAAAAGGCCGTAGGTCAACTACATCGTGACTGCTCTACATGACTCTGGGGCCTCTCTCGAGCCCGACGACACGAGGAAGAAGTTTTCAACCCTATGCAGGATTGTAACATGAGATCAGGTGCCCATCAACCTTGAAAGCTAGAAGAAGATCAGAGAAATGTAGCTAAGATCGATAACAACTGAAATCATGAACTACTTCATCATAAGAGATGAATGGAAGGCGCGCATGGAATGAGCTGCCAAGATGATAGCGTGCAAGGCATGAAAGAATTGGAAGACCAAGCTGCTGACGGAGTACGTGGATGCCGATGAGGAACCCTTTCAGAAGTTTCCCATGATTAGTCCCAAGAGTTGGGCTGAATTTGTGAAGATGAAGAAGTCAGACGAATTCTAGTGGAGGAGTGGACAAAACAGGGCCCTCTCGTAGAGAAACAAGTACCTCCACTGGCATTGCCGGCTACGTGGGCATGTCAAAGAAGTCGGAAAGAGAGGATCAGCAGGCATCACAATCTAATGCCCAAACTCGATTTGTGAATATTCATGATGGGAGGATGAGAGCTCGGGCTAGAGCAAGGACAACATTTGATACCACATCGACTTCAGCCCAGCCCAGCCCAAATTTAACAACCCAATTGATGAGCTAGATTATTGATGCTTGGTGAGATATCTAAGAGCCTAAGTAGTATTACAGCTTATGATTAACCTCTTATCAATTAAAATATCAATTTTGGCTTTTGCAGCTTGAACTAGATGCGGCATCTCAATTTGGGACCTTCTCGAACGATATACTAGAAGAGAGCTTGGGAAACCCGGAGCATCCTAGTCACACGCGGGTGTAGGGTCCTCTGTTTATTGAAGTATGGATGCAACCAAGAATTGGAGGTGAAGCACCAATGCAAAAGAGCAAAGAAAGTGCTCGAAGAACAACACAAGCGTCTAGCGCTTAAAGAAGAGATTCTAAATGACCTAAGAATGGAGTTTCAAGCTGGGAGAAGTGAACCAACCATTGCATGTAGCCTCGGTGCCCGTAGAAGTAGCTGCATGTTGATCGACATCCCTACTCGTGGCGAAGATTTGGAAGCCACATTTCCATGCTATATGTTTGCAATCCACCACACAAGATCATTTTAGACCCCTTGGCTAATAGTGTGCATCATTATGTAGATTGTGATGAATTGCACTATTAAAGTGAGGATTCATGGCTTGGATGAATCAGTCGATAGAACTTGGCAGCTAGTATATCCAACATTAGGAGAGCATATGGTACACAATTTTCCCTAGCCCCTTCGTACGCAAAAGTAAATGTCGACGGTGTCAACAACACTTTCAAGCAAGTAAGCTCCCGATTCTGCCGAACGATGAGATCTAAACTCTAGAGAATGCCAAGGGCATATTTATCCAGTCGTGGTCGACTAGCAAGGTTTTGGGGGTACCTCTGATGCACTCTCCTAGTATAATGCAGCCTTATCACCAAGAGCGTTAAATCTGCCGACGCAAGAATCACCAAAGAGTAGTGCAGTGGAGCCCAATGTGGAACCACTGCAACATGACGTGGGAAAGCAGTTGATGCGCTTGGCTCCTAGCGAAGAGATGTGCATCAAAAAAATTCAAGCGATATATAATGCTGGAGGGAGTCTCCTGGCCGCTCCGAGTCAACGTACATACAAGCCCGAGAAACCACTGGTTAAGAATCCAAAGAATATCGGCTCCGAGCTTGGGTGGGCTTGCTTAATAATGCACAAGTATTACATTGATAACTTTAAGAAACATAACAAGAAGGAGCGAAGCAAAAGTATCCTAGTCAAGTTCAAATATGAGCACTTTCTCCATGAACAACGGCGACAATTCATGGAGACTTGGGAGGACTTGTACCTCCTGTACAATCTAAATGCCTTGAACGCGGGCCTCATTAGATACTTCACACTGTAAGTGCCTAAACTCATGCTCCATGTATATTAGTACAATACCTATACGTGTCGCTAATATAGAATTCTTTGGTTGTGTATATATAGGTATGCTTTTGTCAAAGCGAGAAAAGCAAAAGAATAGATAGGATTCATTGACCCACACTTTTCCTCTGAGCAGTCCATGGATGAATGTGAAAGAGTTGTTGATGATTACGTCTTCTAAGTTATGGAGGCCTCCCAAGATAAGAAATTTATCATTTATCCTTTCAACAAAAAGTAAGTGCTATATACTTTTTCATTTGTGAAACTTGTTCATTTTGTACCTTCGGTGCAACATCAACTTACTTTGGACTAATGACCATGCAGATTTCACTGGATTCTAATTATTATTATACTTAGTAGTACAAGGTCTATTACTAAGACTCTTACCTAAATAAGAAGACCAACTTCAAAAGGGTCGGCAGGTTGATCGATAGGTAAACAAATTAACTCATTTAACTCTATTTTATTAGGTCACTAGTCTTATTAAAAAATTTCTACCACCATTCAGAGCCTACCAACTTTTTCTTCCACGCGGAGGGAAAAAAGCCAAGGCGGGGGCGTCCTAATAGGCTACAACACTTTCTGGTATGCATCCAGTTCCACACATTTACGCTTCATAATATAAGTTCCATAGAATTTAATTAAGCCGGATCCATCTATATCTTTTCAGTGCCACCAGTAGCTCGACCTTAGCAATTTCTATGGCTTTTATGTTTGCCACCATATAAACCTTCTCATGGGTCGAGCTACTGAGAACAAAGCCACAGTCACCGAGGCAAGCAAAATATTTCTATAATAGTGTCGTATTCATCTTCTACTACATGGCAACAGTATGATCTTCATACTGACAGGTTGCACCTATTGCCAAAATAGAATTACCAAAGAGGGAGCTTTCCATGATTCGAACGCAATTAGTGGACTTCATTGTTTCAAAAGTTATCCAACCAAACGGCGAGTTCCACCACGACAGAACCGACAAATGAGTCCATTCAAATGTGATTCAAAATTGTGGATTCAATTATGTAACGAACTCAATTCAAATATGATGGATGAACATCTTTAATTTATGAATTTCTATCTAGTTGAGTTAATTTGTGAATTAAAATATGATGTGAATGTCAATGTGCATGTGTAGATATATTATTTCTATCGTGGGATGATCTGGGAGAGATCTTGGAATTTTGGGATATATAAGCTGTATTTTCTATTTTAGGGCAGGCAGGAACCTGAATTCTGCCTGCCTGTCCCAAATAATAACCCAACTGTTTCTACACCAAAAATGGGCTAGCATAATGTAATAAGTTAGTCACTTCATCCAACAGTACCGACTGACATAATATATTACCTCAATTGGTTCTGTTGGATGAAGAGACTGAGATACAATTTTACCTCAGTCGGTTTGGTTGGATGAATCGACGGAGATACAATTTTATCTCAGTCAGTTTGGTTGGATGAAATGACGGAGATACTATTTTTTCTCAGTCGAGTCTGTTAGTTGAACCGGTTGAGATAATGTTGTATCTTAGCCAGGTTTGTTGGGTGAAACGACTGAGGTATTTTTTGCCTACAAGCGAATCCAAAACTGGCTGAGATAACATACATTATTAGCTCTCCTTACCTATAGGAGGATCCAAAACTGGCTGAGATAACCTTTTTGAAGCGGCTTTAAAAGCCTTTTTTGTGGTAGTGGCAGTAATATTGTATTGAAACTAGCAAATAATAGTCATCAAATAGTCCACCTGCACAGGCTAGATACTTTAAGAAACGTGTGCATATTAGAAGTTTTTATTAACATTTATTGCATGTGAAAAATTATTAGAATTAGAAATATGGGAAAGAATAAGAATACATATTTGAAAGATTTCAGTCAATAACATGCAATAGTATGCATTGGTCCACATGCATGGCACAAAGGAATTATATTTGTTCAATAATTCCTAGTTAGATGATTTACATGTAGGTATGATGTTTCAGTTATACCACAGCCCGGTGATTTTAGATTTTTAAGCATGATTTCACTAAGGCCGTACATGTTGTTAGTTTGTTATTTGAGATTGGTTTGTAGACCCCTATTCCAATTGTTGCGGTGTAATTGGACATGTGGTCTATCTAGTATTAGACTTCATGAATATACTAATGCCTTTGCTATTATGCTTTATTGCAGTGGAATTTTTGGTCGATCGATCGTTGTTGGGAGATTCATGCTAAGTTGTCTCAAAGTTAGCTGTTTGGTTCATCCAGTTTTGTTTTCTGGTTTTTTCCATTCTTTTTGTTTCTGAGAAATAGAGTGGAGGCATGGGAGGAGGCGACGGCATCAATGATGGCAGAAGAGGTGGCCGTTGTGTGAGGCGTTATGTCTTTTTCACCATTCATCTACAAGTGACATGTAGCGAGCGATAGAGTGGAGTTGAGCTCCATGGTGAATGGAGTCACTATCTCGACACATCTTCTCTTCTCGAGTTGTCTTATGGGTAAGTGATTCAGCAAGCCCTTCATTTGATCAGGAACTCAGATTTGATGTTGATGTATTTTGCGCTTCCCCTACTGTGCTTTTGTTTAATTTTGCTCGTTGTTTAGATTTTAGGTTATTAGGATTTGATGTTTGGTTTATATTTTTGATTCAAATGTGTAATCTATGGTCTCGAATATGATTTTTTGGTGTAATGTGAGTTGCAAGAGGTTTTTTGGTGCGATTAATGATGTGCGATATTTGTTTATGTAGATGAATTTCGGATTGTATGGTTTGCTGGAGAATCTTCATTTGATTTCTTTTATTCATTCACCACTAATTGATTAGTTTTTATCTGTAGAAATATTGTGTTTTGATTGCTAACTTGGTGGGGTGGGGTGCTTGTTGATTACAATAGATTTACATTCTTCTATGTGTTTGGTGCATGAGCATTTTTACTAGTTTATGTTACTACTAGTAAGCGGTACATGCATTGCATGACGATAGTTCTAGAATCATATGGAAAACACAGCGGTAGCTTGATTACTGTACACAGTACTGTAGCTACGAATCCCAATGATTTCAACCGTTGGATTGACTCTAATGGCTGGCTCAGATGGCTTTCTTATCCTGAGACTCAAAATTTCAAACTTGGTACACTACATAGTAGTATAGAAATACTAGTTAGGGTGTTGACTTAGTTGTTATGAATGTTGTGAATTGTTCGTGTGTTCAATGACTTGCAATCAATAGTCTGTGTGTTACCTTATAATTTTGTGAATTACTAGGGTACCCTAGTTATGTCAGAGGAAACTCGGTCACCTCCTTTTTGCACAATTGTGAATGTTGATATGGAAGATTTTTCATATCTATGTTGGCTAGTTTGTGACTTCATTATGCCTGACTGACTAGGCATTTCTTGTGTGGGTTGTCGCTTGTTTGGTCAGCTATTGTCCAATCCTGTCAGGTTATATCATTTGTTGTTGTCTTTTGTAACCCATGACCGTGTCATTTCGGTTGTTTTGTTTGACCATGCTGTACGTGCTATTTTTTGTGCACTAGTTGATTTTATTTTCAAATTTGTTCTAAAATATTGGAGCGTACAATCTTATTGCAAATTCTCTTGCTGGAGAACATTTGAGTGTTATGCTACGTAGCTCTATCAGTGATGGCGACTGAGTTCAGTGTCGTTTCTGATCCCATTGCATCATGGTTTATGTATTGTTATCAATTTTTTACAAAGGAATTATGCACAGTACCATGAACAGATTTATCATTCTAATGTTGTCCCCAATGATCATATTGTTGATGTTGTTCCCATTGAAGATACGGATATTCCTACAAATTAGTATTATTTTTGGCTTGTCAACTTGTATTTTTATCTTTTGACATTGTTGTTTGATGTGTAAAGTACACGGGATTTAGTTTCCGTGATGTAATTTAGTCCATGTAAAAGACCATCTATCATGTAACTGGTTTAGTTTATAAGATGTCATTTTGTTGACGTGGGTTATGTGATTGCACATTTTTATGTTGGACTGGTTAAAAATATGTAATGATCGAGTGTGTTTTTGGTTGTCTTTGTGATCTTCACATATCACATTCTTATAATCACAATTCATAAATTTGTTCCTTAGTTATTTGTTTTTTTTTGTGTGTGAAGTTCCTTTTGTAGCAATATGGATATGGATCTTGTTCAGTTAGTAAGTGATGATTCCATTCATTCTGATGACCATGAAGATTCTGATCATCAAGTGACTAATTAAATTGCAAGTGATAATGAGAATATTGACGGAGAAAGTTGTTCGCTTTTTTGTGAGCTTGCCCTTTCAAGTGCTAAGCCTTTTCTCGAAGCAGTCTTCGACCCCTCTCTAGTCCTTATTACGCAACTTATGGTAATGGATATTAGAATGGTAGAGTACCTATCTCGTACCCAAAAAGCTGTTTGCATTGATCCTCCTGGTCTTTTGCTTCCAAAACAAAAGAGCTCACCCTTATGGAAGTTTATTTTTAGATCGGATAATTGCTCAGTAAAAGCTTCATGTTCTTTGCTTCATCAAAGTCTCATGAAAAGGATAGTATAATCAGCGTATTGGAGGATGGACACTCCGTCCTCCATGAGGTGACGAATTAATCCCCTAATCTGCCCATCCTCTTTAGCCTGCACTATAAGGATGGCCAGAATGTCTGCTACAATGTTAAACAAGATAGGAGACATTGGATTGCCTTGACGGATTCCTTTTATGATTTGGAAAAAGTGGCCGATGTCGTCACTTACCTTAATGGTGACGCTACCACCTCGAACAAATCTCTGAACCCAACTATACCACTTAGGTGAAAGTCCTTCATTCACAAAGTCTGTTGCAAGAAAGGCCATTTGACTTTATTATAGGCTTTCTCAAAGTCGATCTAGAACAACACGCTGTTCATATGTTTGCAGTGCAGCTCATGAATGGTTTCATGCAAACTGGCAACCCTTACATGATGTAGTGTCCTGGCATAAACATCGTTAGTGCAGGACAAACTACGGCACCTGCTATCCCATTAATTATATTAGTTGCCACTTTTGTAAAGATTTTGAAGCTCATGTTCAACAAACAAATCAGTCTATATTGTTGTATTTGTGTTGCATCATCTTTCTTTGATAAAAAAGTAATAACCCCAAAATTGAGACAGTGTAATGGCAGGGTTCCGTGATGGAATTCAAAAAAGAGCACAATCGAGTCATCCTTAATGACATCCCAAAACTGTTGGTAAAATTCCACTAGAAATCCATTCGGACTAGGGGCTTTATTGTATTCCATCTAGAAAATGACCTCATGAATTTCCTTCTTTTGTAAGAAACTTGTTCTATTGTGCTAAAACCTGAAGAATATCATCCTAATTATTCCCATCCATTGAGAGAGTTCCTTCATCGGAATAAACCCCTGTAATATTTGGTAATGTAGTGCTTCAACTGTGCATCACTAATGATATACCCCTCTTCTTCTTCTAGTTGAAAAATGTGTTTTTGCAATGTTTGCCATTTGCAACCATGTGGAAGTATTGTGTGTTATTGTCCCCTGCTAGGATGTTCTTGACTTTAGCACGCTAGTACCACTTCACCTCCTCCTCTCTTCGCATTTTAGACAAAGTGTTGTTCGCTTGTCGTTTTGCTAGTAGTTCCTCATGAGATTGGGACGCCTTTTCAACTTTAATATCGAGCTCATCGACCACCCAAAATAATCTTTGTTTCTCCTTGTAATTTATGTTTATGTTCTTAGCCCAACCTCTTAAAAATTGTCTAAGATGGCAAATCTTATTTTTCCATTTTCCTGTTGGTGATTTATGTAATGCCCTGATTTCTAATAACCTAAAAATTGCGGTTTACAAAAACTTTTACCGCTAATAAGTTAATCTAGGTGGACTTGACTAAAACATTTACTGAATAATGTTGTGAGCTAAACCTTAAGAATAATACGAAGCGAAAACTTCTGTATTTCCTTTCTTATGCAACTCTACCGGCAAGCTACGGCGACCGGTGTTCTTGATTTCTTCTGACTCCTGTTTTGTCGTAACCCTAATCCTTTCCGAAACCCCAGTCGGAAGAAATGCAAGCCTCACTGGCATGCATAGTCACTCGGACTAGAATGGGAGTATCTTCAAAGTTTGGCTTTATGCCCTTGGCACCTTTTCCCTCTCCCGGCAAAGTCTAACCCTAATCCACTTCGCCAATGTCCGCGACACTTTCTGTTGTTCTACCACCAACCCTTTGCATATATATGGGTATACTAGAGGCACCACTCCAACCCCACCCCACCTTGGGCTCCCATGTTCCTTTTCACCACATAACGACAACATATATGCTTAAACTCGAAGTGAATGTGGGCACATACACTCGGTACCATACTTCAACTTCTCCAAGCGAGTGGGAACCCCAAAACTCTACCTTCCCCTCGTTCCACCTTGATACTTCCGGGAACCCTAGATACACATATGTCAATCCCTTACAGATGTACCTATGCGTATCCATATATATATACACGCATATATGCAAACCTAAGCCCTCTCCCTTCGAGTAAGCTCTTGAACCCTAAATTCCATCTACCCTTCCTCAACTCCAAAAGGAATATAAACCTATTTCTATAAAACATGGTGAAGTACAATATGAAAATTTCAAACCATGTCAATTTAAGTTTTGGACAGATTTGACCCTTACACTACAACCACTAGTAATAATCATCAGAAAAGTCCCGACAAAATTTCGAAGGTTCTTTATATCAGTATCAAACCAAATAAGGGAAAAAAACAGGGGGATCCTCAATTTAAAATATTGGGATATTTCAAATATCGTTGTAAGCTGTTTTTGAAAATTCAAGCGAAACCCAACGTTTAAATCTTGAAGGTTTTTGTAAAAAAATTTGGCGATATATTTAGTCGCACATAACCCAAAACCATGCTCAGGTATTTGTGCTCTTCTCAAAAATTTCAAGTAATTGAAAAGTTACGTCTAAGGCCATTTTGAACTTAATCAATTCTCCCAATTTATAACTCCAAAAAAAATCTTTAAACTATTCTTGAGACACCCTCTACCTTTAGCAGAGCTATTTTCGCCTAAAAATCTCGTGCCTTTTTACTACTTTCTTCCCCAAAAATTTGGTCCAAATGGTCAAAGTAGTCCACTGTTCTTCTGCCAACTTTTCTGGGGATCTTTTCTCGGCTTTTGGCTAAGACCACTCTCCCCTTAGCAACCACTCCCTTCTTTCTCACTGCCTGTGGGCCACTACCCCACCCATCACCTCCATATCCTCCTTCTCCCCACCTTTCTTCCTCCTCTCACTTCTCTCTCCCCTGCAGTCAAACCCGACCAAGCCGTTGCCATTGCTAAGGTCCAACCAAGCAATGCCCAGTGCTCCGTGACAACCACTGCATCCAACTCCGCTGGACCCCGGCTACCCTTCCTGCCATGGTAGCGCCGCCTCGTTGTGCCGTCCCCCCCACATCCACTACAGCAGGCCTTCACCTTCCCCTCATCCATTCCCCCTCTTGTCCTCCCTATAAATCGAACTCCCAGGCCTCTTCACCTGAGCACTTCTCCACGTCTTCCCCCCCTCCCCCTGAGCACCATCCATCTCCCCATTCCTTGTTTCTTCCACCTCCACACCCGAGCAATGGTTTCTCCCTCCTCTGCAGTCCCCACTAAGCTGCTCTCATGCCTGAGCTATCCCCTGGACTCCCTCCTCCTCTAGGACCCGGACCCGAATTCACCTCCTTCTCCGAGCTTGGTGTGTGGCACCACCGCACATCAGCGACCTTCTGCCGAGTTCCCCTCGCGCCTCTCCTTCATCCAGCGGCTCTTTCCAACGAGTTAATTGCACAAAACCACCACAATTGGGGCTAGGGATTTAGAAAGCCACCGGTTTTCATTTTTTAAACTACCTGTCTCTGGACAGGGCGTTGCAGATTGCACTGATCACTCGCTAACCGCTCGTTAACACCCGTTCTGACCAGTGGTGCCCGCCCGTCAGGCTGACGTGGCACGGCGGTAATGGCTCGGAGGAGACATACATCAACTGGCCACCGCAGATGAACTAAAAGAGATGAATGTCAAAGACACCGGAGCAGCGGGGGCCACCGGCGGCACGTGCCTCCGACGGCTGCTGCTCCTGCCGTTAGCCCAGAAGCACCCAGAGGACGTCCCCTCCACCCCGGTCCCGTCCGCCATCTTTGCCACTGCCGTCGTCGCCGGTTTCGACTTGCACCTCGGCAGCACCAGCGGCCACACCAACGAGCACCTCATCGGATGTGACAGGGGCTCACGTGTGTCATACTCATCTTCGCATTTGCGGCAGTGCTCACAAGAGCCCAACGGAGATGAAGAAGAAGGTGAGGTGTCACATGTACGCCGTGCTGGTGTGGAAGAAGACTAGGAGGCGCGATGGGGTAGAGGTGGAGCTTGAAGAGGCGCGGACCGGCGGCGACCCGAGCGGTGGAGGAGGAGCTCGCCAGCGGCAAAGCTACGGTGACTGGATCCAAGACGGCGGCTCAGGGAAGGCGGCGCGGAGTTGGGGGCTCGGCCGACGGTGGGAGGAGCACCAGAGGGGAGAGGCGGCCCGGGCCGGCGACACAGACGGGCCGAAGCGACGCGCCGGCGATGGAGCCCACTGAGGGTGGGGGCTCCAATGGGGATGAGGATGAAAGGGGCAGGGGCTACCGGATCCTTATCCGATTCTTTTTAAATTTTTAATTTATTTCTTGCTTCTTTTATTTCCTGTCATTATCCTATAAGAATTAATCCTGTCATCCTAACGTCCGTCTCCTCCGAGCCGTTACCGTCGTGCCACGTCAGCCTAATAGGTGGGCCCCACTGGTTAGAACGGGCATCAACGAGCAGTTAGCGAGCGATCAGTGCAATCTGCAACGGCCTGTCCAGAGACCAATAGTTTTTTGAAAAAAATGAAAACCGGTGGCTTTCTGAAACCCTAGCCCCAATTGTGGTGGTTTTGTGCAATTAACTCCTTTCCAACAGAGTGAGCCTCACCAACCCTATCTAATGCACACCCTGTCGTCGTCGGTGCACCACTGCCACCTTGTCTAACCAAGCACCGGCGTAGCTCCACCACCCCGCTGCTTCGGGTTTCTTCAGTGAATACTACCACCATCGATGAGTTCACCGCATGCTCCCCTCTTTGCCTCCGGCGTTTCTGGCCATTGGCACACCCCGCTCGTCGTCGGTGAGACCTTCCCCAAGCACCCCTCTACCTCCTGGTCTTCCCTCTCTCTGCTGCCCACGTCCTCACCCAATGGGATAAGGCCCGTTACGGTGCGCAGCATAATAGTCAAGGACCGTGACCGTTACCGACCTGGGCCCGCCAATAGCATTGGTAAGGGCGCATTCACAAAAGTACGTCTCTCTAGTCAGGAAGCGTATTCTTCCCTTGTCCTCTCATGGGAGTACGTTTCTACACACCGAAAGCGTATTTTGCCCTAAACCTGTCTGTTTCCATTTTCCAGCACTGAAGGCGTATTTCTCTAAGTACGCCTTCGATGGCATCCTTCCCCCTCGGCAGAACTCCCCCCTTTTCAATTTCTTTCTTGGTAGATCATCATTCACCCATAACTTCATCGTAGCTTCGATTGATGTCGTTCTTTTTCCTACATTCATCTAAAATCAAAACCTATCCCTCGGTGCAAACTTTTACAGTTTTGAAATGGTTTGAAATTTGAAATTGAATATAGCTTAAATTTAATAGATTCTTTTTCCAAAAATTCTCACAACAAAATAAGATACCTTCATTCCAGTAGGTTTATGAATTTCAAATACCTTTCTTTATATTAATGCCAAAAGGAATATGGACCTCTAATATGCGAAGAATCTTGTTAAGGAAAGGTATAGTTTGCTACGTTCATCAAAGCTACTAACAAATGATTCAAGCTCCTTTAGCATTATCCTTCACTCCGTGTTTTCAAATAAAAGGGAATCCTAATACAATTTCACAACTCAATAGAAGTTAAAGAAACGCTAACTCGGCTCTAAACCCTAAAGTTGATATTTTTTGTCATCCTAGCCTAATACACCTCTTTCCAAAGTTCTGAAGCTTCATAGATCGGTAGCTATTCTAGCAAGCCACGAGAGTATGATTTTGATGATCTGGTTTTGTAATTGTTGTTATTGGATTTTTGCTCGCACCGTCGTTTATTCGATGATTTTCCAACATGTAGTTACAACGTAGTGGTATATACCTCTCCAGAAGAAACCAGCATGTTGCCAAATCAAGACCGAGCTTTGGACAAAGGCCAGTATTACTAGGCAAGCGTCTCCGCCTTGATCATGTTGAATACTATATGTTCAAACTTACTTATATTGATTGCAAACCATGCATACTATATTGATAAGACTACTATTTTGTGTTAGACATAGCTACTACCTATTATTGCATGTGATCGATATATCCTCCTTTGTCACCTTAGGATTAATCCCTCTAGCGGTATGGTAACGCCGTTGGGAACTTAGGGTATAGTAGCTTATGCTAGAGGCACCATAAGGAAAACAAGTTTTGGATATATACATACTACGAGATACTTATTCTTGTGTGTGATGGAACCTCAAGGAGGTGTCCATCGTCTAGGGGAAAATTGTTTGTAAAAAGGTTTCTCTGACAAAACCCTAAATCAAACCGGAGTTGATTTGGATCCGCGTGAGAAATGTAAGGTAATGTCGGGGAGGAAGGTTGTTGACGTGAGGATGCCTTACGTGGCATTGTTAGTACATTACTACAGAATACCTTATTACAGGTTGTTCAAAAACCCCAAGACAGGCGGTTTCTCAAACCGCCTGTAAGCAAGGGCCTATGATGACAAGACATGCGGTTTCCCAAACCACCTGTAATTAAGGGCCTGTGATGACCACCCCTCATCACAGGCAGTTATAGAACCGCCTATGATGAGGGAATATCACAGGCGGATCTCTACAAGAACCGCCTGAGATGAGGGGGTCATCACAGGCGGTTCTTATGGAGATCCGCCTGTGATGGGGAGGTCATCACAGACGGTTCTTGTAGAGATCCGCCTGTCATGGGGAGGTCATCACAGGCGGTTCTTGTAGAGATCCACCTGTGATGGGAGTGCCATCACAGGTGTTTCTTGTAGAGATCCGCCTGTGGAGGGGATGTCATCACAAGCGGTTCTTGTAGTGATCCGCCTATGATGGGGGTGTCATCACAGGCGGTTCCTCATAACAACCACCCATTATTGTGGTAACAGCATACCTAATAATTTCAGATTGTTGTGTAGCAGCAGGAAACAAACACACAATACATACACATATCTCATTCATTCACAGTAATTAGAATTGAATCATATGAAATAATAGAAACTTGACACATACACATAAATTGAGTCACAAAATGAACTCTCGTCAAACTCATCAACATCACCAAATAAAGTAATTAAACTCTCAATTTCATTCACCTCATGTCACAAAGTTCACAAAGCAATTTAACTCTTAGTAAATTCAGCACCCATATAAACATATTGAATCATAGAAAATTGATACATATCACATAAATTGAGTCATAAAATCTTCACTCTCATCAAACTCATCAACATCATATCTCATAAAGTAATTAAACTCTCAATTTCATCCACCTCATTTCACATGAATTAAGTAAATTCGGCATCCATATAAAAGTTCACAAAGAAATACATATCACTTCTTAACTAAGATGAACTCACCTTCCTCCATGTCATAGGCGTGGAATTGGCCATAAGGATCGATAACATCTCTAATAAGGAACGCGGCGATGTGTTCTCTTATCCGGTCCAGTTGAGACGAATCCAATGATGTCTTGGGAATGCCTTTCTACTGTCGATAGGAATGTATATTAAAGCCATGTACTTACAATAAAGAGAAATATGATAATACTTATCGCAATAGCGCCAAATCTGGACTTCATTTTTGCTAATGTTAGTGAGCATGATTTCCATGTTGTGGCAAACGTAGAAGCCACAAACGCTTGTTCCTCCTTGTTGTTGGTGGCACTAGTAATATATACAATTGGTTAGTAGTTGGGGATCATCATTACGACAATTTATGAAAATTTGTATTGAGTATAGAAAGATACATTAAAGCCCTTGTCATTTAAAAGGGGCTGATTGGCGCCTTTTCCTCCGTTCTTGAGATAGCTCTTCGACACCCTACGTGAATTGAAATGGTTTGTCTTCGGCATTGCAACACGAAATTAGTGAACAGTAGGTTTGTATATGTTGGAAATATGCTTACTTGCTCATAAATCTTCCAAGTTGGAAATATGCTTACTTGCTCATAAATCTTCTAAGTATTTCAATGTCAAAGTTTGCTCGTTTTAATGAATCCATAATCATGAGCCTTAGATGGTGTGGTATAAGGACAGCAAGAATCCAATGCTCTCTGCATTTAGTCCCAATGGTTAGTAAATTCACGTTATTTTGGTAAAATTACCAACAGCCTGGGATGGTGAAGTAGGTAGTGCGACATTTACGCCTGGTTGTACGAAAAAAGTATGAATTTCTTATCTTGTTGAGCAATTAAGGCATTTAGCACGTACTCGGCAACAAAGTCTTCATCATGTTTGATCATCCGCATGGAGACAATGTATGGGTCGAGGAACCCTACTTTTACGTGTTTCCTTCTGGTTTGTTCAATCATCATCCTACACATAAAGAAGGTTTGGGTTATATATATGTGGATATAGTACGTATAACATGAATGTTGACCGTGATTGTGAACACTTACAGTGTGTAGCATCTGATGAGAGAGACTTCGAGGGACCGGAGGTTGTATAGTTCCCACAAGTCCATGAAGTTCACAAAGAACTGACAGTTCTCGAAGTCGTGTTGGAAATGTCCCTTACTAAAGTCCACCTTCAAAGTTGTGGTTTGTTGATTCTTTGACTTCTTGACCTCCTTGAGGTAGTACTCGTGCAGCTCGCGGGTATATTTTCTAAGGGCATTGAGCACCTCTGGCAATTTGATCCATGGCTCTCCTTCAATGTATTTACTGCCAATGGCGCGAAGGGGAACTCTTCTTCAATGTAACGGTATGGTTCGTTCAGCAACTTCGCCTTCAACTTAGGGCCTCATTTTCTTTTAACTATCGGCTTCGACGACTTGGCGGGAGATGAATGGGCCCTTGTTGGAAGCTCAGGGGCCAAGGTGGTTTCCACCGGCACCGTAGCGATTGTGGTGTCCTCATTACATGCAATATAAGGCTCTTGAATCACGGGTAGTTCTACCTCCCATGATTCAATTTGGTCGATAGATGGAGGGTGCCAGTCTTCCAATACTACATCCCTCTTGGGCCACTGGATGAAAGTCCCTTCAACTTGACCCAGTTTCGTAATCTCATCATTTGGCGGAAACTTTAGCTTAATGGACTTGCAGGTGTCGTAGACACAGTCCACACTGACCTTCGCATTCCCGCGTGCCATCGGGACACGGTGGATGAGATCATCTTCATTGGATGGACATGCCATCCCTGTTGCAACCTCTAAAGGCTCGTCATCAAGAAGCAGCACCAATAGCTTGCACCGCGTCGTATCCTTGAAGGTAAAATGTGGTAGAAGATAGAATAATTAGCTACACATGGATTGCGACAGAATTTTAAGTGGAACTTGAGATTGACATTTAATTATCAGGATCTCATCGACAGGATATGAGACAGCGCGATCATCTTCACCACCGGGGATGGAGGCTTGGCTACTCTTTTGGTTAGCAGTAGGGCTGCTTTGCATTGGTATGTTGCCATGTGAGGCCATGGCCACCATCTCCTCGAGGGCTCTTAGACGAGCATCGACCCTCATTTCCACCGTGGCGGTGATTTCTTCTGTAAGAGTGGCTCTTTCTCTTCCCTCGCGCTCGGCTTTGGCCATGCCCTTGTTCCTATATCTATGCAATCATCCGGGAATCCATCTCTCCAGGTAGCGTAAACACCTGTACCCCTCGTGCGACCCGGATGCTCCTTGGTGCCGATGGTTTGGGTAAGAATATCTTTCTCCCTTTGGAATTCGTAAGGGGAGGATTGTGTCGACAGGTTCTCTTGTAATAGAAGAACAAGTCACTACGCATAGTATAACAGGTGGAGGATTTACGGAGAAGAAGGTATTGTAAATGACATATTACCAATCTAGAGTAGACCTCCCAAGTTGCTTCGCTCACGAAGGATTGGGTGTCCGAAGACATTGCACCTAGATTCCTCCTCACGTACAACCAATTCCGTGCGCGCCGTGATTCTACGCTGGGAAATGGCGGGGGCTGGTCATTTAGGCGAGCCCTCTCTTCTTCGTCCATCTATTTTTGTACTTTTGGCGCATACCCTGAACTACCTAACCTATGATGGGGGGTGTTCTTGGCCACCAATTCCTTCGCCATTATACTCTTCGCCTTAAATATTTCTGTTTCCCTAGATGCCTTAAATTGAGCCCACATCTCAAGATCCATCCATTTGTGGATGTCGAATGGCTCCTCGTCCTTTGCAATGAAGTCATGGCGGAGAATAAACTTGAACTCCTTCCAAGCTTTATTTGCAACTTTCAGGGCGGCGGCATCGGCGCGGGCCTTTAACTCTTCTGGGATCATGAAATGTGTGTTGATATCTTCAACCACAGCTCTACGGAGATCTTGCCCCACCTTCTTCCATGATTCTAGAGTCAACAGAACCCGTGTCCGTGCAACGATCCCACATGTCGTTCTCCATTTTGCCGTGTTTTGTTCCGGTGGGATCGGTTCCCTTGACGGGCCTAACTTTGTTATGGGGAATCGGCCCTTCGACCTTTGACTAGGTCCTCTTGGAGCCCGTCTAGATTTTGTCGTGGTTCCAGATGCATCAGAATTGTCCCCCGGCAGCCTCTGGGGAAGCTGAGCGACCAGGACTCGACATCTTCTAAAAGACGCATTACATGAAGGTAAGATATGGAACAAAACATATGATCAGAGCAAACAATGTATATGTAGGCAAGATATGTGAGGAGAATTATATCAGAGTAAACACCATCCACACATATTAAGAACATTACTGCATCAGAACATCAAACACTGATTTAATGTTATCAAGACATAAGAATTCAGAATAAACAAGTCTTGATACACCAAAATATATATATAGCACTCCCCTATTTCCAAAATACTCCATAGATACTCTCCCTCTTATATTTCTCCTCCTTTGACACTAAAACACCAGAAAGGGGTTTAAGAGAAGAAACATTCAGGAGAGCTTGGTCTTTAGCAGCTGGAGAACCTCTGAGAGTTGGGTTTGCATTTGATCAACCTTTGAGTGCAAACTGGCCATTTCTGTTCAAAGCTGAAGATTCTCTTTGCGCAGAGCTGCAAATTGAGCAGGCATTTCTTTGTTTTGATATGCTCTGGCTGCTGTTGAGGACATCTGGGAGGTGGATAGGGTGCCATCTTTAGCCACCTGTGTCACAGATACGAGTTCAGCTGGGTTAGCTGCAGGAAGATCAGCGGTGACACCAGTAGGCACTTGAACTTGAGGTGATGGCTGAAAGAGCATCTAGGCCCCAAGTTGGTTTTGATGGTTAATGGCAACTCAAACTGGAATCTAACGATTACATGAAGTGTAAGCAGGTTTACAGGTTCCAGGAAGAAGGGTCATCGAGGGAATGATGACCATCAAAAAGGTACAAGGGGTGAGTTCCAGGACTAAGGAATGGCGGTGCTAGGCAGCTGTGCCACAGCTGTGAAGAAGCCGGTGCTGTGCAAGGAGTTGCAAGCAAGGTGATGGTGGCTTGATGCGTCAAGGACCGTGACTACAGTTGGTGGGCAGGTAAAGCTTAGATTTGCTAGTTTCTTTGAGTCCATAGGAAAAACCCGTACTATCAAGAGGGATGCAATCAGTATCAGTTGTCTAAGGAACTTTTGCTCAATGCTCAGAGGGTCAGTGTGTAAGCGGTAGAAAACCCCAGGGGCTAGAGTCACCGGTGTGACACAGTGTGTCACAGGTGGTCTAGTGCTCTAAGACTCAGGTACTTCTCTAGACCAGGGGAGAGCTTGTAAATGCTAAGGGAACTGCACTGCGATAGCTGGTCTGGTGATTCAGAGGGCTGTCGGAGGTTCTCTCCTTATAGGTTTCAGAGAGTGTTGTATGCTGAGGGCATGTCATGTGCCGAGACCGGGCTGAGTAGCTAGGCTGTGTCAGTTAAGGGTTCACCTGTGTGTGCCGCCGGTGACACAGGTGTCGGTCTGCCCGAGCCGTTATAGTTGGGCGGGAGTGGTTGGCTGTGTCACCGGTGGCTGACACCGGTGGCTCACTAATCCTACGTGGCAACAGTATAACGGTCGGGTGCCTGTGAACCCTATATATAGGGGACCAGGGGAGGACTTCGTCCTCAACCTTGCAAAAAACCTGTGAATCACATACGACCGTTGCAAAGCCTCCAACCACCGAACAAAAGCCAAAAGCCTAAGTGATAGTTCGGGTGAGTGTGTGAGCTTTGAGCAAAGAGCAAAGGTTCCTCCAAGAGATTGCTGCTGGTTCATCTGTTACTCTTGGAGTGTCTGCTCCTAGACGGGTGTAGGAGTTGCTGGTACCACCCAAGCTTGTGTGGGCTGGACCAGTAAGTTTGTGAAGGTGATTGGAGTCTACCTGCTGCAAGCAAAAGGACTTCCACAAGCTAAGGAAGAGGCCTGAACGTCAGGTACTCGGAGAACAGGCACGATTCAGTGCTGGCGATCTCTTCGGAGTAGCTTCTCCAACGGAGACGTACCACTCTGCAAAGAGTTGGGAACTTCGGTGAAAAACACCCTGTCTCTCTGAGTGCTTACTTACATTGCTTCTGTTTACCTGTTAATTGCTTGCTTGTGTGATCTTAGTCTTAATCTGTTCATCTGTTAAAGATCACCTTTACACCTGTGTTACTCTAGCTGTGTCTCAGTTGCTATATATATCTTATCTCTCATCTGAGTCAGTTACCTGTTACACAGGCAGATAGATTGCTCCTTATTTGCTAAGTCTTAGACCACCTGTGTTAGGCACCTGTTTGACAGCTGCATGCTATTTAACACCTTATATCATACCTGTGTCACTCATCTGTCACACAGCTAGCTGATCCTAGCTTCTGTCTAAGGCATAACTTAATCAATCAAGTTAAGAGAAGTAATTTTTATTAGCCTCCTATTCACCCCCCCTCTAGTCGGCACCTTCGGTCCTTTCAATTGGTATCAGAGCAGGTTGCTCTTTGATTTGGCCTAACAGCTAGAGTTAAAGGATGTCGGGCTATGAGGGTAAAATACCTGTCTTTAATGGGACTAACTATGCTTTCTGGAAGAGAAAGATGCAAATGCATCTTATCGCTATCGATCCAGATGTGTGGAATGTTGTTTATGCAGGTTACGACTTGGAGAATTCCACAACACCTAGCATTGCTGATAAGAAGAACATTCAGAACAATGCTAGAGCTGCAACAGCCATCTTCATGGGCTTACAAGAGCATGACTTCAACAGAGTTAGCACAATGGATTCTGCCAAGGAAATCTGGGATACTTTAGAGCAGATTTATGAGGGCAGTGATACTCTGAAGAAGTCCAAGAGAGGTCTGCTGGAATCAACCTTGGAAAGATTTGAGTATGAGCATGGTGAAGACATCAACTCATTATTCTCAAGACTCACCATCATCACAAACCAGCTGAAGGCCTTAGGCTCCACCAGAGTTGAAGATGAGCATGTGATTAAGAAGTTCCTCTCAGTGTTTCCAAAGGCCTACAAAACCCTTGTTCTTTTGATGAAAGAAAAGGATGGGTTTGACAAGATGAAGCCCACTGAGGTGTTAGGAAGAATTCTAACACATGAGATGGAACTCAGGCAAAAGGGCAAGCAAAGCTCTTCTTCAGCACCTAAGAAGAATATTGCCCTGAAGACCACTGCTCCAACATCACTTCCTGAGAGTGATAGCAGTGAAGAACTTGATGAGGAGATGTCCAGTGAAGAAGAAAATGAACTCATCCTTCTCACAAGGAACTTCAGAAAGTTTTACAAGAAGAAGAAGCAACTTGGATCAGGTGACAGATTCAGAGGGAAGAAGCTGTCCAGAGACAACAAGTGCTTCGAGTGTGGCAAGGAAGGCCACTTTGCTGCTGATTGTCCAAACAAGAAAAAGGACAGCAGCCACTACAAGAAGAAGAAGGACTTCAATGGGAAGAAGAAGACCTTCAACAGCAAGCACCCAACTTATTCCAAAAACAAGGCCACTGCCAGAGCCTATGTTGGACAGGCTTGGGTATCTGAGGATTCAGGCTCAGAAGAGGAGTCTGAAGAAGAAGACCAAGTTGCTGGGATCGCCATCAGTATGGCTGACACACCCAGCTGTGTCACAGCCATGTCACACAGCTCCGAGTCAAGTGCTGAAGCTGACCATCTTCCATCCACTTCTGCCCCTTTGTGTCTCATGGCCAAAGGTTCTAAGGTACTTACTGAGGATGACTTCCCTGATTATGTTGAACTAATGGGCATCCTTGAAAGAACAGATAAGGCTTATGGCAAGGAGAAGAAGGAGAACATATCCTTAAGGGATAAACTCAGGGAGCTAAGTGAATCTTACGATGAGGTTACTGATGATAGGGAAAACCTCAGGCTTGACCAGGAAAACCTGGAAATAGCTCATGAAAAGCTCAAGGCAGCTCATGAGCTTCTGATAAAGGAGCATGAGGAGCTCAAGGAAAAACATTCCTTGTGCACTGATATTTCTTCTACTATATGCACTGATGCTCCCCTGCCTGCTCATGTTGTTATTGAATCATGCCTGAACTGTGCTAGCCATATAAATGTTCTAACATCCACAAGTGGAGTCACTGATGATTCAAAAGAGGCATCAACCTCTACTGCTACAAACTTTGTGGATGCAGATGAGCACAACAAGCTCAAAGAAGAGCTTGAAGAGCTTAAAAGGCTCATGAGGAAAGGCCTATGCACTGCCAATATTGGCATGCAAAATTACCAGCTCATCAGAGCTGAAATGCTGAGAAAGAATGAAGGCCTACTGCTACTAACTTTAATCTTGCAGAGAAATTTGTAAGACAGGCAGGTACATATGACAACAAATCTGTTGGTCATGTGCAGAGAATGAGGAATGCAGTAAACATTCCCTCTAACCCAGCCTATGTCCTACAGAAAGACTTGAAAGGGAAAATAGTGGCCAAGTACATTGGTCGCAGGCACTTAACAAACTGGTTGCCAGCTATTTGGGTGCCTAAGGCCACAGTTGCCTATGTCACCAGTGGCTCACATAGCTGTCTACCCACCAGTGTCACAGGTAGATCAAACAGGTCACTAACCCTTGTTGCAGGAGACTGTCAGCCCAAAAGGATTAAAGTCATATCATCTGTGGCAGATGCTGCTAACCTTAAACACAAATATACTGTCTACACTTCTGCAACTGCTGCTTATGGTAAAATTGCAAAGGGAACCAAACGAGTTTGGGTCCCTAAACCCCATAACTAATCTTGCATGATACTGTCTCCAGTGGAACTGAATGGGTTGTGGACAGTGGATGTAAACATGTGATCTATGCAGATAACTCCAAAGGAAAGGTAAATGGCGTTGGTAAAGTCGCCATATCTGAACATCACTCTTTATCTAATGTAATGCTTGTAGATCAGATAGGCTATAGCCTCATGTCTGTGTCACAGCTGTGTGACACAGGTATGAAAGTCACGTTCTATCCTAATGAGGTTATAGCTTCCAAACTATCTGATGACTCTCAAGTGTTCAGAGGATGCAGGTCTGGAAAGCTATACACAGTGAACTTCAAAGAACAGCCTGCAGCAGCTCCATGGTGCCTAATGGCCAAGACCAGTGTTGGCAGGCTGTGGCACAGGCGGCTAGGTCATGCAGGGATGAAGCTTCTCAACAAACTGAGCAAACATGACTATGTCATTGGCCTTGAAAATGTGAAGTTTGAGAAGGACAAGCCCTGTAGCTCATGTCAAGCCAGCAAACAAGTTGGAGCTGCCCATCGTCCCAAGAATGTCATGACCACCACCGCACCTTTTGAGCTCATACACATTGACCTCTTCGGTCCAACTACATATGAAAGCTTAGGAGGTAACAAGTATGGATTTGTCATTGTAGATGATTTTTCTCGCTATACTTGGGTGTTCTTTTTGAAGGAGAAGACACAGGTTTACAAGAAATTCAAGCACCTCATTGTCAGAGTACAAAATGACTGGAAGGTAAACCTTGTCAAAGTCAGGAGTGACAATGGGACTGAGTTCAAAAACTCAAAGGTGGAAGCATTTCTGGACAAGCATGAGATTAAGCATGAGCTATCAAGTCCATATGCTCCACAGCAAAATGGAGTAGTGGAAAGGAAGAACAGAACCCTGATAGAGATGCCAAGGACACTGCTGGATGAGTACAAGACTTCACCAAGATTTTGGGCTGAAGCTGTCAACACTGCCTACCACTCCATCAACAGAATATATCTACATCCACTACTCAAGAAGACTCCATACGAGCTACTCACCAACACAAAGCCAAATGTCTCATACTTAAGAGTATTCGGTTGTAAGTGCTTGTCACGAACCCGAAATCCACATATGATTAGGGGAACGCGAAGTCGCCAAGGACCGAAGGACTCGTCAGCCCGGTGGCACGGTACCTGCGCCGTACGCACCAAGACGGAACGATCCGACACCCGCCACGTGCGAGCCGGCCGGAAGCGACCAATCTTCCCCAAACCACATATAGATCCCTAATCCAGTGAAGGGGTAATACCGCGTACTAAGGCTGCGCTCCGCGATAGTCGTAGGAGGACTAGAGCCCGGGATATGCATCCCCTCAACCTAACCTAGCCACAATGTGCTACTCTGGAAGGATCCAGCTCTGCTTTGCCGTCAGCGCGAGGCGTGACGGTCGTAGGAGGCTTAGCGAGTACGGGACGAATCCCCTGGATCGACTCAACCAAGGCTACACAGGACTAGTGGTTCGCTCACCTCTGCCATCACGAAACGCAATCCTAGCACACAATACCACCACTGCACCGTTGCCCACATACTCCATCACATACACGCATTGTACATGGGCAACTCGGATAACAACTCGGATATCACAACAAAGCTCTACAATATGATATTACTAATAATAGTCCACGATGGGACAACATATTACACCAGTCGGTCATATCCGAAAACATATCCGAGTACGGAGAATTTAAACGACAGCGGAAGTAAGGTAAATGAGCCCCACAGCAGTTCAGTGACCGCTGACCCAAAAGCTACAATCTATCCCATGAGTCGAACACAATCGAGGAAAGCAACAATTTCAGGCATCATCGAAAAAGTCTTCAACCACCGGCTCACCTGCAAGCTCCAGGGGTAACCTGGGTGAGTACGAACGTACTCGCAAGACTTATTCGTGCTTGATTAAATGCCCTACACATACTAGTAGAGCAGTAATTAAACATGACATAACTCAAGCAAAAAGGGTAAAAGCATACAACTATCTCATTGGCAGAAAGGAGGTCAAACATATATAATAAATCACAGCTCAAAATTCACACTTTTCCACTAATGGGCATAGAGGCACTCACTTGCCAACTAGACACCTCGATGGATAGACCACATGGCACTCACTTGCCATTTACACACTCTGATGGATAAACAACATGGCACTCACTTGCCATTTCCCACTCACTTGGGATAACCTAGATCGCAACATTGACAATGGATGGATATAGAGGCACTCACTTGCCAACTATACATCTCGAAAGATAGGCAACATGGCACTCACTTGCCACTTCCCACTCACTTGGGGCAGCCCCCATCGCACATTGACAACGAGCCATCATGGCACACATTCACTTAATCTCTCGGATCGTTACCGGCAAATACATCCCCATGGAAATAACCAGTGCTCTTCACCCGGAGGTAGCTAATCTCCACGTGATCGAGGCTTACCATACGCGACGTCCATGGCAGAGATTTCCGCTAACGTCCACGTGGTGATAAGGGAAATACTACGAGCGGAATCACCTCAGGATGGTAGAACCTACCCACCGTATCCGTCGAACGGAATCCCCTCAGGATGGTAGAACCTACCAACCGTATCCGTCGAGCGGAATCACCTCAGGAGGGTAGAACCTTCCAGCCGTATCCCTCGAGCATACCCTCGGCTCTCACATCTCACATTAGTTTGTTTCAAGTTAGTAGAAGCACCGTATTAATTCCCAGCCATTGCTGGACACAACAGTCGACACATCCTAACATACTAGTTTACTGAACTGAATCACACACTACAAGCAGCGATCCACACATCAACATGTAATCAAGTAAAGCATATAAGCAACAATGCAAGGATGCAACAAGCTCTGCTTGCCTTGGTCGTAGGGTTCCTGATCTTGCGTGAGGTCGTGAGCCTGGTGGTCTCCTCCTTCGGGTCCTTTTATAAATAATACGGAGAACCGGAAAAGAACGGAAAAAGGGAAATTAAGATTCAGCATGTATGTATGGTAGATGATGATAAACATGTATGGCTAAGATGAGGCCATCCTAGGGGTATTAGGGGTTTGGGGTTACGACAACTCCTTAGGTGACGTGAGTAGGGACTAAGGTGTCATCCTAGTAGTGTAGGCAGGCACGAAACATGATGCCAATGCTAGTAAAGGGTTTCTAGGATGTGCTAGTGGTGTCAGGGTCCTGCTACGGTGAACATTGCTCCGGCTAACCTAGTGGAAGTAAACTCGTAACCCTAATTATATGCATGTATGCATAATGCGAGCTGCATGTGCCTAAGGTGTACAGTGGGTGTCGAGGAGTTGTTACTACGTGCATGGTGTTAGGTTAACTCGTCGAAGTTACGGGGAAACCCTAATTATATGCATGCATGTCAGGTTAAGGGGTTTCGATGCGTTAGTGTGGCGCCGCTAGTGGCGGGGCATGGTGAATATGTTCAATAGGTTGACATCGGGTTAACAGCATGACATGCAAGCTCGATGCCAAGGAAATCGTGCCCACGGAGTTAGATTCGCGAAGTTAGGGTTTACCGGGTCGCGACAAGGGTAAAATTCCCACCCTAACTATATTACTGTGCATGTGCTCAAAATCGATTTCTGATTAATCCAAGTGGTAGAGATTTTCATGAGGATTCTGGATATATAAAATTTATCAAATTCCGACGTACGGTTTAAAAGTTACGCGTGTTTGAAGTTTGCCGCATTTTTAATCGAAACCCTAACCCTATCTGTACGAGAATCTATTTGCTAAAGCCACCCGAAGTGTACCCGGATCGAATCCTAATCTCCTACGCGCACCCGGCCGAGGTTCACCCCAAACCTCAGCCCCTAACCTCTCCTCACTGACCCGCGGGGCCCTCATGAGTACCCGAGGCCAAATGGAAAGAGGCCACCTGGCCATCTTCACTCTCATCCCTCTCCCACTTGCTTTCTCTCTCGGGTCCGGCAATGTCCTTCGCCGGAGCTCACCGGAAAAAGGGGCCCGGCACTACGGGGAACAGTGGAACCGGAGGGAAGCGGCGCTCGGCCGGGGGCTCACCCTGGTGTGGTCGCGCGGGTGCTGGAAGCTGGGGAAGGCCGGAGGAAGCTCGCGTCGGGAGGTGATGGCGGTGGAGCTCGGTTGCCGACGGGGAGGATGCTCCGGTGGCCGGTCTGCAGCAAGGAGGGGGTAGGGCGTTAGGGGGAAGGAAAGGGAAGCTCGGGGGCAGGGAATCGAAGGGAGGGGAGGACCGGTTGCTGCCGGATTTCTCGTCGAGAGGTCGGCCGGACTTCGGGAAGAAAGCGGCGATGCGAGCGGTTCCGGCGGTGGGAGAAGAGGGGGAGGCACCCTAGAGCTTCGGACAGGAGGGAGGAGGAGCAGCGGGTTCGGACCGGCATTAAATATGGCGGCCGGTCCGGACGCCGGTGGCAGCGCCGCCCCGCTTGCCCTACCTGCGGCCGCGACGTGGGAGGCGGGGTCTGCCCTGTGGGCCCCGCGCGACAGGTGGGGAATGGCGCCTCAAGCCCGAAGGCGCTTTCCCAGAGAGAAGACGGAAAAGGGAGGGGAGAAGGCGGGTAAGGGGCTGCGGGTTGAGCGGGCTGGCGGGATGGGAATGGGCCGACGGGTTTCGGCCCGATTCAATTAGGGTTTGTAGTTTCTTTTTAATTTCTTTAATACCAGTGATACAAACAACGTTATTTTATGTACAAAACTAACTCCAAATGACTTGAAATTTCTACAGGGACTTTAAAATATTATTTGCGAGCTACTGGAAGAATTTGAACCAGTTTGGGAAAGATTTGCCCTATGTTTATATTCAAATTCAATTTGGGGGCTCAATTTGAGTTTATATTGCAACTAAGCCCTAGGCACACTCAAAAATTCTGAAATTTGGAGGGGATGCTCAAAACATTATAAGAGCCCTATTGTAGAATTTTTAATCCATTTGGAGCTGGTTTGAATGGGTCCTTAGTTCAATCGTCGGGTTTGACCTAATCCGTCGTTGAAACTCCAATTAGGTTTTAAACTCCTCCAAGGCTGTTGAAATTTTGTATGGAGCTAGCATGTTTATATGTTTGGCTATTCCCAAGTTTCGACGAGATTTTATGTAGCTTAACTTGCCCAAATGCTTAACCCTAGTTTCCGACGGTTTAGGGTTTGCATTCGGACGTTTTCGGTTGAAGTGTTATTTCGTGTTGCTTTTGGGGCAAGTCTTGGGGAGAAAAGAGAGGGTTAGTGGAGGGATCCATCGACGGGGTCCACTGGTCACTCCACCTGTTAATACTACTTCGAAAATTTGGAAATTTCAAATAAGTTGATTGATGTTGGCAAGTTTATCCACCGAGGATGAGATATGTACATATTCTATAAAGTAAAGTTGATGTACAACTAAGTTTAAGCAAGTTGTGGGTGATGAGGATGCCATGTATGCATGAAATGCAGCGTAAAACCCTAATTGTCGAATCTGGGTATTACAGTGCTACGTTCTTAGGAAGGGCAAACGACTCACTAAGTTTGAAACTAAATCTGATGTTGGTATATTCCTTGGTTATGCTACTAACTCCCATGCCTATAGAGTTTTTAACACCTCCTCAAAGGTTGTTGAAGAATCTATAGATGTGGACTTCGACGAGTCTTATGGCTCCCAAGGAGAGCAAGTTGCTAATGATGTAGGGAGCAAGGACATTCAAAAGAAGTCAACTGATGAGATCAGACCTACTGTCAAGGAAGAACCTGTCTCACCAAGTGATCAAGAACTACCTTCTCCATCCCTGAATGAAGACACTGGAGATGGAGATATCGAGCTCGAGTACAACCCAGCCAATGATCTCTTGGATGCAGAACACCTGTCTCAGCCAGCTGTGTCGCAGGAAGAACCAGCTGTGTCACAGGCTTCACCATCAGCTGTGACACCGGTGGTTGACCCCGAACCCCTTGTGATCAGCAGGCTGCAAAAGGATCACCCTGTAGACAATATCATCGGTGCCATTAATAGGGGAGTGACTACTCGTTCTCGAATTGCAAATTTCTGTGAACATTACTCTTTTGTTTCCAGTGTTGAACCCAGGAATATCAAGGAAGCTCTCATGGATGCTGATTGGATAAATGCAATGCATGAAGAGCTCAATCAGTTCGAAAGAAACCAGGTTTGGTCCCTGGTGGAAAGGCCCAATGATCACATTGTGATTGGAATAAAATGGGTCTTCAGGAATAAACAAGATACAAATGGACAGGTGGTAAGGAACAAAGGCAGACTTGTGGCTCAAGGGTTTACACAAGTGGAAGGTCTGGACTTTGGCATAATATTTGGCAGTACTAACCGTTCCATGAGTGATGAGTTTAGCCAGATGATGACCAAAAGGTTTGAGATGTCTTTGGATGGTGAACTCAAGTACTTCCTAGGACTTCAGATCAAACAACTCAAGGAAGGTACATTCGTTTCTCAAGAAAAATTCACCAAGGACATGATTACCAAGTTTGGCATGAAGGATGCAAAGCCTATTCATACACCCATGCAAACAAATGGTCATCTGGACTTAAACGTCGAAGGTAAGTCTGCTGATCAGAAAGAATTTAGATCAATAATAGGATCTCTGCTGTACTTGTGTGCATCTAGGCCAGATATCATGTTGAGTGTATGCATGTGTGCTAGATTTCAAGCTAATCCTAAGGATTGTCACAGAGTGGCAGTAAGAAGAATTTTGAGATATTTGATTCAAACGTCAGGCTTTGGTCTTTGGTATCCTAAAGGTGCAAATTTTGAGCTAGTCGGCTATTCTGATAGTGACTATGCAGGGTGTAAGGTTAACCGAAAAAGAACCTCTGGTACTTGTCAATTTCTAGGGCATTCCTTAGTGTCCTGGTCATCCAAGAAACAAAACTTAGTAGCCCTTTCCACTGCAGAAGCTGAGTATATAGCTGCTGGTAGTTGTTGTGCTCAGTTATTATGGATAAGGCAGACCTTGAAAGATTTCAACGTATCTTTTAATCAAGTACCCCTCTTCTGTGATAATGAAAGTGCAATTAAGTTAGCCAACAACCCAGTACACCACCAAAGATCCAAACACATTGAAGTGAGGCACCACTTCTTGAGAGACCATGTTGAGAAGGGAGACATACAGCTGTGCCATGTAAGGACTGAAAAACAATTAGCTTCACCAAGCCCTTAGATGAGACTAGGTTCTATGCCCTGAGGAGTGAACTGAATATCATTGATGTCTCTAATCTTCAATAGAAGGATTGGTTTGGTGTCTAGCTCATATGTTTTTGCCATTTCATATGTCTTACATGCTCATCTATGTTAAGCACCTGTGTCACAGGTGCATGTGTTATATGCTGAGAATTGATTATTCTTTTCTGCTGAATGTACACTTATGAGTGTATCTATTTTTCAAAATCAACTCATGTCAGCTTTAGTTATGTCTGATCGATTTCTGGCAAACTGACATTGGGAAGATTACATAAGGACATTCTGATAGTGTTTCAATGCTTTCTATCTTATCCAACTCTTTCTATTCTGGAGTTCTAGATGGAATACTTGTCACCTGGGTCATCTACCTGTGTCTCAGGTGAATGCTTTTGGACTCTTTAGGTCGTAGGGTTTTTCGTTCCACATACCTGTGTCACAGGTCATCTTGTCAGCTGTGACACAACCAAGTCATACCCCTTCGGCATATATAAGGCGCCCCTGTGTCTTCGCAGAACTCACGTTCAGCGCAGAAACCCCAGCTTTCACCCTGCGCCAAAATTTCTAGTTCCCATAGAAATCTTCGTTTCCGCCCCTCGAAAGTCCTTCAACTCATCGGAGAAGACTTCCCGAGGAGCTCCAGCATCAATTCATCCGGGCATTCTCGTCTTTTCGATCAAAGTAAGCATCTACAAAAACCCTTTTATGCACCCCGTAGTGAACATCTTAGTGCATCTGCTTAATAGCTATTTTCTATGGTGCATTGTTTCGGTTTAGGGTCGCTTATGCTCATGATCATCCACCAGAATCTATCTAGGCCAATTTTGATCGTCAAATTTCTACCAAGCCCTAGTTTCCATAAATCTGTCGTCCGCCTCTGCACGTAGCTGTGTCACCGCTAGGATCTACCTGTCACACAGGTGCATCTATTCAAACAGACAGAGATCTCGGTAATTCAGAAACACTCACCGGTGTTAGTCTTCCTCTCACAGGTGTCTCACATAGCTACCTTGTCTGCATCTTAGGAACTCCTCTCACCTACTTCTCTCTTATCTATCTTGTTTCTACAGATGTCTTCAGATTCTGAAAGAGCTGATAGTGGTATGAAGTGGTCTGATCCAGAGGAATCTTCTAAGGAAATAGTCATTTCAGATTCAGATCAGAAAAGAGAGAGGCTGAGACAGAAAGAGGAGGCTACAAAGAGAAGGAAGGCAAGCCAAAAGGCTTACAGGCAGAGAGTAGCTGCTGGGAAGAAAGCAGCTGCTTCTAAGACTGGATCTCAGCGTGCTCCACCCAAAAGGACAAGATCCTTAGCTACAGTTGAGCATACATCTTTGGGAAAAGAGGCTGCTAAGAAAGGAAAGAAGATAGCAAAGAAAACCTCAAAAACTTCCACAGAAGATGTAGTGTTGCCAAGAGGCACACTCACAATCAGGGAACCAATCCCAGAGCCTAAAGTGTCTCAAGAAGATCTTGAGCATGATCAGATGATTCTTGATGAATTGGATAAGCTGGCAGCTCAGCTGAATGCAGCAACAGATGAAGAGACCAAGAAGAAGTTGTCCACTATCTACACTACCAAAAGCTTCGAGCTTTCAGAGGCTGCAAGGCCTGTTTCAGTGGGCATTCCTGTCCCTACAGAACAAGATAAAGCAATCTTAAGGGAAATTGTAGACTTGCACAAGCAATTACAGTCAACCGCTTCTCATTCTGCTGCAGTAGAGATCAGAAAGCAAATCATTGAAAAACAGGATAATCTCTCAACAAAATGCTTGTTAGAAGGATCTAAGGATCAAAGGAGCTTATCTCGCACTGATGCCAGAGATAGGCATCTAATTTATCAGATAGAAGAGCTGCAGAAGAAAGCAAATTCTTTGCCCAGTGGTCTTGATAAACAACATCTATTGGCTGAGATCAGACTCAAGAGAGGTCAATTATCTTCCGATTTTAGAAAGCCTACTTCCTCAGGTCCAGCACAAAGTATTTAGAAACCAGGACTCAGTAGGGCTGATGTTGAAAGAATTCTTGATCAGGAGATACATGAGCTGTTTGCTAAGATCAGAATGATGCCACCAGGTGCTGAGAAACAAGCTTTGCGTGCTGAGCTCAAGACCAAACAGGGGATGCTCTCTGGTGCCATTCCTATCCCTCGAGCTGCTGTCCCTCTAGCCATAACTTCAGCTCCATCTGCCCCAAAGAGAAAAAGGTCTGATACAGTGGAAATCACTAAGGAGCCTCCTGCAAAGAAGCAGCCTGAACAAGAACCAGAGGTCGAGATAATCTCAGAAACAACCCAGAGCTCCAAGACATCTCTCAAAGATCAGTATGATCACCAGAAGCAAGCTCTTCAAGATTAAAGAAGGAGATGCCACCACCGGTGCCACCGGTGGCTAGCCCAGCCAAGTCATGTCTGCAAACATACCAGAGGAAAGGCAGAAAATCTCAAAGTTCTACAAGTATTGAATCTATTTCCTCCCTGGATGTCCAGAAGCAAATGTCTCCATCTCAGTTTCTGGTGTCTGAAGCTGAAGAACAAGTTGCAACGAAGGCCCAAGTGCTTTCATCCCCAAGAACAACTTCAGTGGAGTCTCCAGTAGTCGCAAAACCATCAAGTCCACAACTGTCTCAACCAGCTGTGTCTCAGGCAGGAGAAGAAGCTCAGGTCCAAGAACCTCATCAATCTCAATCACCTGTGCCACCGCCAGCTAACCCAGCCCCTGTAGTTCAAGCACCTGTGTCATCACCTGTGGCACAGGCAAGCATGTCAACTGAGCAAGAAGAAAGCTCTGAGAGCTCATCAGATGATGGTAGAGGTGTGTCTGTTACTCCTCCACGGCCAAGAGCAGCCAGAGCTGATTCAGATGAAGATTATCAAGCAGAGAGCTCATCTCCAAGTGCCAAATCAGCTGAAGAAGAAGAGGAAGAAGAGGCAGAACATGAGGACAGCTCTCCCAGTCCCTCAGTTGGAGAAGAAGATCTGGAAGACAAGTATCATTACATCTTTTCTCATGCTCTGAGGACTGAGGCAAACCAAATGCAATTTATCTCAAGAGCTACTGCCAAGAAGCTTCCCAAAGGAGATCCCAAGAAGTCAAGAAGCAAAGTTGCCTCCATGAGCCCAAGTGCTTTCATCAGAATGAGGTCAATCTGCCCATACTTCAGTGAAGACAAAGAATTTCAAGAAGATTCTTGCACAGACCCCAGATTTCACACTGATCTTCAACGGGGTGTCTACCATGAAATCCTTGCTTCTAAGGGATTTGTAGATTGCAAGGCCATACGCTGGTCTGCTCTAACTGATCCCAGACTGAGGAGCCTTCAATCTCTGATCCAAGCCTCAGGTCTGGAGTTCATATGCAATCTCCAACAAGAATATGACCCAGAAATAATCAAGGAATTCTATGCCACAGTCTGGGTCGAGCAAGAAAATCAAGATGTCATGCTATGGAAGACAAGAGGCCAGCTGCTCTCAATCACAGCTCCAGAATTCAACAGTCTGTTTCGTGCACCCATAGAGCCTGGTATGCCCAATTTGTTCAAGCTAGAGCATGTCTCCAATGCTGACAGAAGAAAATTCTATACAAGGAACTTTACATTCCCTACCAATGCCCCCTCAGATCATGTGTACTTCAAGGGCATAACAATCACAGCAAAGCATCTAGTCAAGATCCTTAATGTCACCTCCAGCCAAAAGGTGGCAATACAGATGCAGTATGCAACTCAGTATGGCAGGTGCTGGTGCACATAGCAAAGAACATTCATTTTGATGTGGCTAGATATATATTCCATGAGATAGATGCTGTACAGAAGGATAAGAAAGCTAAGCTGAGGTATGGATCGTACATCATGTACATGATCCTTCAGAGAACAGGTCTTCTGAATTCAAACTTCGACATGACAGTGAAGACCATGAAGACTCAGCTCAGGCCTCAGGCTGATGACCATCCTGATGAGGTAGCTGTGCCAGCTTTGTTTAGTGATTCTCCTGATCCAAATGTGTCAACTCCCAGTGACACAGCTGCTCCTACAGCTCCTCAAGCGCCTGCTCCCTCCGTGCCTGTGCCTCCAGTCCAAGTCTCCACCGGTGTCACCACTGATCCTCTCACAGCTAGCCCAGCTGAGTTAGTATCTGTGACACAGGTAGCTGAAGATGGCACTCTGTCCTCCTCTCTGTTGTCTCAAGCAGCAGCCAGAGCTTATCAGAACAAAGTAATGCCAATCCAGTTTGCAGCTTTGCGCCGAGAGAACCTTCAGCTCAGATCAGAAGTCACCAGTGTGCACTCCAAAGTCGATCAATTGCAGGCCCAGATGTCTGAAGTTCTCCAGCTGTTGAAGACAAAGTTCTGAATTTGTCTCTTCCTCACCCCTTCTTGGTGTTTTAGTGTCAAAAGGGGAGAGATTCATACATAGGAGAGTCAAAGGGGGAGAGAGTTGTAAGAGGGAGAGAATAGTGAAAGGGGGAGAAAGCAAAATTATTTTCTGGTGTAATCAAAGGCTTGTTTTATTTCTGATTCTTCTGCCTTGATTACAATTATTACTAAGTCTTATTTTGCTCATTTTTCTCTGATGCTGAAATATTTCAGTATGCCAGCTGTGTTGCTCTGATGCATATGTCCAGTGCTCTGATGCTTATGTTTAGATTGTTATTGCTCTGATTAGTCTGTTTGCTCAGATTTATATACTCACGATTAATCATATGCTCTGGTCATTGCAAATGCATCAAGAAAAAATATTTCAGTTCAGCTCAGTATTCTCTGATACACTTATTATTCTGAACTGATAAAAGTGTAAGTTGTAAGAAAATGCTGCCCATATCCAGAATCATAATCTGTGCATTGGCAAGTTAAAATCAAATCTTTTGTGCACAGCTTCAGGGGGAGTGTATTCTCTACAACCTGCACATATATCTTCTATTCAAATTTGTTATGTGAATTTGTTGAATGGGTTGCCACTAACCACCAAAAAGGGGGAGATTGAAAGAGCATCTAGGCCCCAAGTTAGTTTTGATGGTTAATGGCAACTCAAACTGGAATCTAACGATTACATGAAGTGTAAGCAGATTTACAGGTTCCAGGAAGAAGGGTCATCGAGGGAATGATGACCATCAAAAAGGTACAAGGGGTGAGTTCCAGGACTAAGGAATGGCGGTGCTAGGCAGCTGTGCCACAGCTGTGAAGAAGCCGATGTTGTGCAAGGAGTTGCAAGCAAGGTGATGGTGGCTTGATGCGTCAAGGACCGTGACTACAGTTGGTGGGCAGGTAAAGCTTAGATTTGCTAGTTTCTTTGAGTCCATAGGAAAAACCCGTACTATCAAGAGGGATGCAATCAGTATCAGTTGTCTAAGGAACTTTTGCTCAATGCTCAGAGGGTCAGTGTGTAAGCGGTAGAAAACCCCAGGGGCTAGAGTCACCGGTGTGACACAGTGTGTCACAGGTGGTCTAGTGCTCTAAGACTCAGGTACTTCTCTAGACCAGGGGAGAGCTTGTAAATGCTAAGGGAACTGCACTGCAATAGCTGGTCTGGTGATTCAGAGGGCTGTCGGAGGTTCTCTCCTTATAGGTTTTAGAGCGTGTTGTATGCTGAGGGCATGTCATGTGTCGAGACCGGGCTAAGTAGCTAGGCTGCGTCAGTTAAGGGTTCACTTGTGTGTGCCGCCGGTGACACAGGTGTCGGTCTGCCTGAGCCGTTATAGTTGGGCGGAGTGGTTGGCTGTGTCACCGGTGACTGACACCAGTGGCTCACTAATCCTACGTGGCAACAGTATAACGGTCGGGTGCCTATGAACCCTATATACAGGGGACCAGGGGAGGACTTCGTCCTCAACCTTGCAAAAAAACATGTGAATCACATACGACCGTTGCAAAGCCTCCAACCACCGAACAAAAGCCAAAAGCCTAAGTGATAGTTCGGGTGAGTGTGTGAGCTTTGAGCAAAGAGCAAAGGTTCCTCCAAGAGATTGCTGCTGGTTCATCTATTTCTCTTGGAGTGTCTGCTCCTAGACGGGTGTAGGAGTTGCTGGTACCACCCAAGCTTGTGTGGGCTGGACCAGTAAGTTTGTGAAGGTGATTGGAGTCTACCTGCTGCAAGCAAAAGGAGTTCCACAAGCTAAGGAAGAGGCCTGAACGTCAGGTACTCGGAGAACAGGCACGATTCAGTGCTGGCGATCTCTTCGGAGTAGCTTCTCCAACGGAGACGTACCACTCTGCAAAGAGTTGGGAACTGCGGTGAAAAACACCCTGTCTCTCTGAGTGCTTACTTACATTGCTTCTGTTTACCTGTTAATTGCTTGCTTGTGTGATCTTAGTCCTGATCTGTTCATCTGTTAAAGATCACCTTTACACCTGTGTTACTCTAGCTGTGTCTTAGTTGCTATATATATCTTATCTCTCATCTGAGTTAGTTACCTGTTACACAGGCAGATAGATTGCTTCTTATTTCCTAAGTCTTAGACCACCTGTGTTAGGCACCTGTGTGATAGCTGCATGCTATTTAACACCTTATATCATACCTGCGTCACTCACCTGTCACACAGCTAGCTGATCCTAGCTTCTATCTAAGGCATAACTTAATCAATCAAGTTAAGAGAAGTAATTTTTATTAGCCTCCTATTCACCCCCCTCTAGTTGGCACCTTCGGTCCTTTGAATGGCATCTGAGGAGCTGGTTGAGCAGCTGTGTCACCGGGGACGGGCACAGCTGTGTCCGGGGAATCTCCAAAGAGAGCAGGAATAGCAACCTCATCAGCATTGTCATCAGCTTGAGGTCTAAGTTGAGTCTTGATTGTCTTCACTGAGATGTCAAAGGTTGATTCTGGAAGACTTGTTCTTTGAAGGATCATATACATGATGTAAGACCCATACCTCAGCTTAGCTTTCTTATCCTTCTGAACAGCATCTATTTCATGGAAGATGTATCTTGCTACATCAAAATGCTGATTCTTGGCTATGTGCACCAACACCTGCCATACTGGATTATATACTGCATCTGTGTTGCCTCCCTTAGGCTGAATGGTGACATTTAGAATCTTCACAAGATGCTTGGCAGTGATTGTGATCCCCTTAAAGTAAACATGATCTGCTGGGGCACTGGCAGGAAATGAAAAGTTCCTTGGATAGAACTTCCTTCTGTCAGCATTGGAGACTGGCTCTAATTTGAACAAAATTTGGCATGCCAGGCTCCACAGGTGCATGAAATAGACTGTTGAACTCTGGAGCTGTTATGGATAGCAGCTGACCTCTTGTTCTCCAGAGCATGACATCCTGATTGCTTTGTTCTACCCACACAGTGGCATAGAACTCTTTGATGACTTCTGGGTCATATCCTTGTTGTAGATTGCATATGAATTCAAGACCTGAGGCTTGAATCAGAGATGGTAATGTCCTCAGTCTTGTATCAGTCAGAGCAGACCAATCAATGGCCTTGCAATCTATAAATCCTTTTGAAGATAGGATTTCATGATAGACACCCCTTTGATGATCATTGTGAAATCTGGGGTCTGAGCAAACTGGATCCAAAAATTCCTTATCTTCACTGAAATATGGACAGGTTGACCTCATCTTGATGAATGCACTTGTGCTCATTGAGGCAACCTTGCTCTTTGACCTCTTGGGGTCACTCTTTGGAAGCTTCTTTGCTGCAGCCCTTGAAATGAATTGCATTTGATTTGCCTCAGTCCTCAGAGCATGAGAGAAGATGTAATGATATTTGGATTCCAAATCCTCTTCTCCTACTGAGGGGCTGGGCGAGCTGTCTTCTTGTTCTTCTTCTTCCTCCTCAGGCTCATTAGCTGATTCTGCACTGGGGGATGAGCTTTCAGCTTGGTAATCTTCATCAAAATCAGCTCTTGGTTCTCTTGCCCTGGGTGGAGTCACTGACACTCCCCTTCCATCATCTGATTGGCTTTCTGAGCTTTCTTCTTCTTCAGCTGAGCCACTTGCCTGTGCCACAGGTGAGGACACAGGGGCATGAGCAATAGGAGAAGCGACTGCTGGGTCAGCTGGCGGTGACACAGGTGATGGAGGCAGCTGAGGAGCTTGGACTTGGACTTCTTCTGCCTGAGACACAGCTGGTTGGGGCAGCTGTGGACTAGTTGACTTGGCAGCTTCAGAAGGCTTCACTGATCCAGCCTTTGGAGATGAAGAAGGCACAGGGGCCTCTTTTATAGCTTGTTCTTCTGTCTCAGACACAAGGAATTGTGAGGGAGACATGGGATTCTGAACATCCAGAGAGGAAAGTGTGTCAACACTTGTAGAGCTTAGGGTTCTTCTACTCCTCCTCTGATATGTCTGCAGATCTGACTTGGCTGGGCTAGCCACCTGTGACACAGGTGGTGGCATCTCTTTCTTTAATTCTTTGAGAGCTTCCTTCTGTTGGTCGAGCTGATCTTTAACTGATGGCTTGGAGCTCTGAGAGGTTTCTGAAATGATTTCAACTTCTGCCTCTGTCTGCCTCTTGGCTTGAGGTTCTTCAATAACCACAACTGTTTCAGACCTTTTTCTCTTAGAGCTTAGTGCAGACAAGGCTGCAGAATCTGGTCTGATTGCATCAGAGATCAATCCCTGCTTGACTTTAACTTCAGCTAGCAAAGCTATTTTCTCAGCACCTCGTGGCATGTTCTTTGTTCTGCCTAGCAGCTCATGTATCTCCTGTACAAGAATTCTATCTCTGTCATCTGAACTTTGACCTTTGAGCTTTGAGCTTTGAGCAGGAGCAGGAGCAGATAATCTCTTTGATCTGAGCTCAGGTGAGAGCAAGCCTTGCTTGAGTCTGATCTCAGCTTGCATGGAGCTTCTCTCAAGACCTCTTGGCAGAGTGTTTACTTTCTTCATCAGCTCACTAATTTGTTGTATAAGATGACGATCTCTAGCATCTGAGTGTTTGATCTCAACAGGTTTATGAGAAGGAGCGGTCAGACAGCTGGTTGAGAGGTTCTTCTGCTTCTCAATGATTTGCTTTCTCAACTCAACCTGGACAGAATGCGAAGTAGCTGACTTTATCTGATGGTGCAAATCTGCAATTTCCCTCATGAGAGCTCTATCTTCTTTTGTGGGTTCTGGAATAGCCATAGATACTGGCCTAGACATCTCTGAGAGTTCAAAACTTTTAGCAGTGTATATTGTTGTCAGCTGTTTCTTCACTGTCTCATCAGTTTCTGCATTGATCTGCTCTGCCAGCTTATCCATCTCATCCAGAATAAGCTTGTCATATTCAAGGTCCTCTTGAGACACTTGAGGATCAGGGACAGGCTCTCTAATTGAAAGTGTGCCCCTAGGCAGCACTACATCTGCAATGGAAGGCTTGGAGTCCTTCTTTACTGCTTGCTTTGGCTTCTTAGCAGCTTCTTTACCCAGAGATGTGTGAGCAACACCAGATGAGGATCTTGTCATCTTGGCTGGTACACGCTGACCTGAGCTGGACTGACCTGCTTGAGAGACTGAAGCAGCTGTTTTCTTTGCAGCAGCTCTTCTTTGCCTGTAAGCTCTTTGATTTGCTCTTCTTCTCTCAGCTGCCTCTTCCTTCTGTCTCAACCTTTTCCTTTCTTGATCCGAGTCTGAAATGTTCATCTCTTTGCTTGACTCCTCTGGATCTGACCACTTAAGGCCACTGTCTGCTCTCTCAGAATCTGAAGACATCTGGAGAAACAAGATAGATAAGAAAGAATGTAGAAAAGAGAGATGTTCCTAAGATGCAGAAGATAGTAGCTGTGTGAGACACCTGTGTGAGGATAAGGTGACACAGGTGAAGACTTAGAAACAAACCGAGATCTCAGCCTGTTGAATAGGCATGCCTATGTGACACGTGAGACCTTAGCGGTGACACAGCTACGTGCGAAGGCGGATGGCAGATTTAAGAAAACTAGGTTTAACAAGGATTTGCCGTTCAATTTCAAGCTAGATGTATTCTGGAGGATGAACAAGAGCTAAACCAACCCTAGACAAAAACAATGCGCTACTGGATTAAGCTTTAGAGCGATTGCATGGACACGAAGATAGGGCGAACGCAAAGAAGGTTTGGCAGAGGCTTACTTTGATCGGGAAGCTGATAATGCGCGGAGGAATTTGTGCTGGAGCTCCTCAGAAAGCTTTCTCCAATGCCTCGAAAAGTTTTCGAAGGCGGAATCCACGATTTCAACGAAAACTTGAGAGTTTGGCGCACGGTGGAAGTTTGGGGTTTTGAGTTGGACGTGGATTCTGTGGAAACGTATCGATGCTTTATATAGGCCGAAGGGGTATATGGTGGCTGTGTCACAGCTGAGTGAATGACTTGTGACATAGTTGAGCGAGAAGAGACCCTATGACCGATGGAGTTCAAAAAGCATTCACTTGAGACACAGATGGATGACTCAGGTGACAAGTATTTCATCTAGAACACCAAGATAGAGAGAGTTGGATAAGAAAGAAAGCACTTGAGCACTAACAGAGAGACCTTAAGGAATCTTCTCAATGTCAGTTTGCCAGAAATTTAATCAAGCAAAGCCAAAACTGACATGAGTTGATTTGAAAACAAGTACATAGGAATATGCACCGATAGCTCAAGCATTATTTTCAACTTTGAACATAGAACACACCCGTGACACAGGTGCCTGACTCAGATGAAAAATATAAGCAATATAAATAACAAAAACATATGAGCTAGACACTAAGCCAAACCTTTTATTGTAAGTTAGAGACATCAATGATATTCAATTCACTCCTCAGAGCATAGAACCTAGTCTCATCTAAAGGCTTGGTGAAAATATCTGCTAATTATTTTTCTGTCCTTACATGACACAGCTGTATATCTCCTTTCTCAACATGGTCTCTAAGGAAGTGGTGCCTCACTTCAATGTGTTTAGATCTTTGGTGGTACACTGGGTTGTTGGCTAACTTAATTGCATTTTCATTATCACAGAAGAGGGTACTTGATTAAAAGATATGCTGAAATCTTTCAAGGTCTGCCTCATCCATAATAACTGAGCACAACAACTACCAGCAGCTATGTACTCAGCTTCTGCGGTGGAAAGGGCTACTGAGTTTTGTTTCTTGGATGACCAGGACACTAAAGAATGTCCTAGGAATTGGTAAGTACCAGAGGTGCTTTTTGGGTCAACCTTACACCCTGCATAGTCACTATCAGAATAGCCAAATAGCTCAAAATTTGCACCTTTAGGGTACCACAGACCAAAATCTGAGGTTTGCATTAAATATCTCAGAATCCTGCATACTGCCACTCTGTGACAGTCCTTAGGGTTAGCTTGGAATCTAGCACACATGCATACACTCAACATTATATCTGGCCTAGATGCACACAAGTATAGCAAGGAGCCTATCATGGATCTAAATTCTTTCTGATCAGCAGACTTACCTTCAATGTTTAAGTCCAGATGACCATTTGTTTGCATGGGAGTGTGAATAGGCTTTGCATCCTTCATGCCAAACTTGGTGATGATGTCCTTGGTGAACTTTTCTTGAGAGATGAAGGTTCCTTCCTTGAGTTGTTTGATCTGAAGTCCTAGGAAGTACTTGAGTTCACCATCTAAAGACATCTCAAACCTCTTGGTCATCATCTGGCTAAACTCATCACTCATGGAACGGTTAGTACTGCCAAATATTATGTCATCGACATAAATTTGGCACACAAATAAATCATTTCCATTTTTCTTAGTGAATAGAGTTGTGTCTACTAAGCCCATTTTAAATCCAATTTTGATCAGAAATTCTTTCAATGTGTCATACCATGCTTTAGGTGCTTGCTTTAAGCCATAGAGTGCTTTGTGTAGTTTATAGATATGATATGGTTTCTTAGCATCTTCAAAGCCAGGAGGCTGTTCAACATATACTAGTTTAGAAAGTTTACCATTTCGAAAAGCTGACTTCACATCCATTTAGTAAAGCTTGATATTATGATGAACAACATATCCAAGGAGGATCCTGATGGCTTCAAGTCTTGCCACTGGAGCAAATGTTTCTCCAAAGTCCAGGCCCTCCACCTGTGTGAACCCTTGAGCCACAAGTCTGGCTTTATTCCTTACACTTATCCATTGGTATCTTGTTTGTTCCTGAAGACCCACTTTGTACCAATCACATTATGATCATGGGGTCCTTCAACCAGGGATCAAACTTGGTTTCTCTTGAATTGATTTAGCTCTTCATGCATAGCATTTATCCACTCAGCATCTATGAGAGCTTCCTTTATGTTCCTGGGTTCAACACTGGAAACAAAGGAGTAATATTCATAGAAATTAGCAATTCGAGAACGAGTAGTCACTTCCCTATTAATGGCACCGATGATTTGGTCTACAGGTTGATCCTTCTGCAGCCTGCTGATCACAAGGGGATCTGGGTCAACCACCTGTGTCACAGCTGTTGGAGTTGCCTGTGACACAGTTGGTTGTTCCTGTGACACAGTTGGCTGAGCCAGGTCCTCTACATCCAGTTGATCATTGGCTGTGTTGTACTCGAACTCAACATCTTGAACTTCAATGTCTTCACCCAGTGATGTAGAGGGTGGTTCTTGATCACTTGGTGAGGCAGACGACTCCTTGATGATGGGTCTGATCCCACCAGTAGACTTTTTTTGAATGTCCTCTCCCCCTACATCATTAGCAACTTGCTCTCCTTGGGAGCCATAAGACTCATCAAAGTCCACATCTATAGATTCTTCAACAACCTTTGTGGAGGTGTTAAAAACTCTATAAGCATGGGAGTTAGTGGAATAACCAAGGAATATACCAACATCAAATTTAGCTTCAAATTTAGTAAGGCGTTTACCCTTCCTAAGGATGTAGCACTTACAACTGAATACTCTGAAGTATGAGACATTTGGCTTGGAGTTGGTGAGCAGCTCGTAAGGAGTCTTCTTGAGTAGTGGATATAGATATAGCCTATCGATGGAGTGGCAGGCAGTGCTGACAGTTTCAGCCCAAAATCTTGGTGAAATCTTGTACTCATCTAGTAGTGTCCTTGCCATCTCTATCAAGGTTCTGTTCTTCCTTTCCACTACACCATTTTGCTGTGGAGCATATGGACTTGAAAGCTCATGTTTGATTCCATGCTTGTCCAAAAATGCTTCCACCTTGGAGTTCTTGAATTCAGTCCCATTGTCACTCCTGACCTTGACCAGGTTTACCTTCCACTCATTTTGAACTTTAACAATGAGATGCTTGAATTTCTTGTAAACCTGTGTCTTCTCCTTCAAAAAAGAACACCCAAGTATAGCGAGAAAAATCATCTACTATGACAAAACCATACTTGTTACCTCCCAAGCTCTCATATGTTGTAGGACCAAAGAGGTCAATGTGAATGAGCTCAAAAGGAGTGGTGGTGGTCATGATGGTCTTGGGATGATGAGTAGCTCCAACTTGTTTGCCGGCTTGACATGCACTGCAGGACTTGTCCTTCTCAAACTTCACCTTTTCTAAGCCTATAACATAGCCATGTTTGCTCAGTTTGTTGAGAAGATTCATCCCTCCATGTCCTAGCCGCCTGTGCCACAGCCAGCCAACACTGGTCTTGGCCATGAGACACCATGAAGCTGCTGCAGGCTATTCATTGAAATTGACAATATATAGTTTTCCAGACCTGCATCCTTTGAATACTTGAGAATCATCAGATAGTTTGGAGGCTATAATCTCATCAGGATAGAAAGTAACTTTCATACCTATATCACACAGCTGTGACATAGACATTAGACTATAGCCTATCTGATCTACAAGCATGACATTAGATAAGGAGTGATGTTCAGATATGGCAACTTTACCAATGCTATTTATCTTTCCCTTTGAGTTGTCTGCATAGATCACGTATTTGCTTGGAAGATTTTCATTAGTGATCTCTACAAACTCCTCTCTGCCTCCTGTCATATGTTGTGTACATCCACTGTCCACAACCCAGTCAGTTCCACTGGAGGCAGTGTCCTGCAAGATTAGTTATGGGATTTAGGGACCCAAACTTGTTTGGCTCTCTTAGCTGTTTTACCATAGGCAGAAACATCAGTTAATGAGTTAGAAGATCTCTTTCTAAAATTGATAGCCTTAGCAACAGATGATATAACATGAATCCTTTTTTGCTGTCTATCACCTGCAACTTTAGACAAAAGGTTAGTTGGTTGTGTGAGTTACCGGTGACACTGGTGGGTATACAGCTGTGTAAGATACCGGTGACACAGGCAACTGTTACCTTTGGAACCCAGATGGCAGGCAACCACTTTGTTAAGTGCCTGCGACCTTAGAAATGAGGCCATCATTGTCGTGCTATCGTAGTGTTGAGTCACCATTATGAGTGGGCTCAACATGTCAGTCTAGATGTAAAACAAATGAGACACTAAACTCTGCTATAATATTGATGGTACATATTCGGTGTAACAAATATAAACCATAGAGTTTTTGTGTTATCGATCACCATGTAGTTGGTATTTTATAAAATTTGTAAAAAAAATATCATAAGAAAAGGTATAAGAATAACTACGAATACCAACATGCTGATTATTTTTTTCTCTCACTGGACCAAATGTAGATTTATCCGCCATTTGAAAGCGCATGAAATAAGATTTCAAAATTTTGCATTCCACGGTCACAATTTCCTAACGAAACCTCGAACCCCGTCTCACACTGGGATCTCCACCTCGAAGCGAGCTCGCTCGATTCCCTCGCCGGCGGCGTCCTCCTCCTCCGCCGCCGCCACTGATCCCCTCTACGGGCCTCCTCCCTCGCGTCAGTGAAAGGACCGTAGGAGCCGACTAGAGGGGGGTGAATAGGAGGCTAACTAAATTCACTTCTTTTTGCTTAGGTTATCTAATTAAGTCTTAGCAGATTGCAAGGTTAAGCTAGCTGTGTGATAGGTGAACGGCACAGGCAATATATGTTATGTAAATTAACACGTAGCTGTCACACATGTATGTAACACAGGTGAGCTAATGACTCAAAAACATATAAGTAAGACAGATAGCTGTGTAACAGGTAGCTGACACAGGTAAGACATATGATATACAGCAACTGAGGCACACTAACACAGGTGAAAAGTAATCTATCACAGATAAACAATGTATATCTAAGAACACACAAGCATGCAGATCTAGTGAGTAACTAAAAGACAATATAAGAAGTACTCAGAGAGACAAGGTGTTTTTCACCGAAGTTCCCTACTCTTTTCAGAGAGGTATGTCTCCATTGGAGAAGCTACTCCGAAGAGATCACCAGCACTGAATCATGCTTGTTCTCCGAGTACCTGAGTAATCAGGCCTCTTGCTTTGCTTGTAGAAATCTTTTAGCTTTGTAGCAGGTAGTCTTCAGATCACCTTCACAGACTACTGGTTCAGCCCACACAAGTTTGGGTGATACCAACAACTCCTACGCCCGTCTAGGAGTAGACACTCCAAGAGTAACAGATTCAGCAGCAACAACTCTTGGAGGAACCAATGCTCTTTGCTCAAAGGCTCTAACTCTCTTGAACTAACTCTTAGGAAGTTTGGCTTTTGTTCAGAGGGTGAGAGGCTTGCAACGGTCGAATATGATTCACTGGGTTGAGTAAGGTTGAGGTCGAAGACCTGCCCTGGTCCCCTATTTATAGGGTTCACATGCACCTGACCGTTACACTGTTGCCACGTAGGATTGAGTGAGTCACCGGTGACACAGCCAGTCACAACGCACAACTGTAACCAGCTCAGGCAGATCGACACCTGTGTCACCGGAGGCACACACAGGTGAACCCTTACCTGACGTAGCCTAACTACTCAGCCCGATCTTAACACATTACATGCCCTCAGCGCACAACTAACTCTGATCCCTAATAAGGAGAGAACCTCCAACAGTCTTCTGACTCGGCAGATAAACTATTGCAGTGCAGGTCCCTTAGCATTTATAAGCTCTCCCCTGGTACAGAGATGTACCTGAGTCATAGAGCGGTAGACCACCTATGACACAGCTGTGTCACACAGGTGACTCTAGGCTCTAGGGTTTTTCTACCACTAGCACTGCAGAGTGCTAGCACAAACCAGTTTCTCACTTGTGCAAAACTATTGATACAGGGCCACTGACCTCAAGGCACCAGTGAACCTGTCTAACACTCTGAGCATTGAGCAAAAGAACCTCCATAGATCATTACTGTTTCATCCCTCTTGATAGTACGGGTGTTTCCTATGGACTCAAGAAAACTAACAAATCTAGGCTTTACCTGCCACCAGCTGCAGTCACGGCTCTTGACGCATCAAGCCACCATCACCTTGCTTGCAACTCCTTGCACAGCACCAGCTTTTTCACAGCTGTGGCACAGCTGCCTAGCACAGCCATCCCCTTGTCCTGAAAACCACCTTTGTACTTTTTGGGTGATCATCCTTTCTTTGATGACACTTCTTCCTGAAACCTATTAATCCTGCTTACACTCATTGTAAACATTAGATTCCAGTTTGAGTTGCCATTAACCATCAAAACCAACTAGGGGCCTAGATGATCTTTCAGTCGGCAACTAGCTTTCGCTGTTTCTAACGCCAACAGATCACCGGTGGCACAGGCATTGCTCCGCCGAGTCGAAGCGCGCAAGGGAACCTCGATCGAAGGTATTCCGCCTCCGCTGGACCAGCGTGGAGTGGAGATCTGTCGGGACTCGGATTGATTCCTTTTGTTGGTGACGAACGAACCCTAAGTTCTAAGTAAGGACGTGTTTGGTTCGCAGTTTTCGGCCCGTTATTGGATTCCAGTGGCATCTTAAGCCCTTACTGACGTTTGGTAATAATGGGTCGTAAATAATTACCGTGTAAACGGATCCCACTGCTATTCTCAGCCCATTCTGCCCACTCCCACCGCAATCGGATTGCATTACCAGCGCAGTGCAGCCCATCCCGATCTCTTTCAGCCTCGCCCCCCGATCCCCTCCGCCCCCGATCTGCCACCACCTCCTCCAGCGAAGCAGCGCAACCGGGGAAGCAGCGCCGATCCCCTCCGCCCCCGATCTCCTTCGCGCACCTCCTTCGGCGAGCAACCGCGGCAGCGGGGAAGTAGTGCCGCCGCGATCCCCCTTGGCCCCGGATCTTCTTTTCCGCCCCCTCCTCCAGCGAGCAACCACAACATCGGGGAAGCAACGCCGGCCGCGATCTCCTTCCCCGCCCCCTCCTCTTCCGACGAGCAGCAGAGCCAGAGTTCACGCCGTCCTCCTCCGCCCTCAGCCCTCCTCCGTCGGCCACCGAGTTAGGGTTCCTCCTCCACCCTCAGCCCTCCTCCGCCGTCGTCCTCCTCCGCTCTCCTCCGGTCATTCACTACTCCTTCCTCTGGATCTCTAGTAAGGTGAGCATTTGCTGAATATACGGTTGTTTCCAGTTAGCATTTCTTGAATGTGAGCTCTTAAGTGATCTGATGTTAGCTAGTGTTTGATCGATCTGATGTTAGCTAGTGTTTGATTGTTCACTATCACCCTGTTGTGCTACAATATTTTAATTCCGTGGATTTTGAGTGTGCAACGTTGATGCAAGCTGGGTTCTTTGGTGCTAGTTATTATGCCATCATGGAACTGTGTAGTTGCTGGTGATTGCAGATATGATAGCTCTCTTCAGATGCAAGCCTGGTTTTCTTGTTGTTGACGAACGAACCCTAAGTTCTAAGTAAGTTGCTTGGGTTGTTCGGATTTCTTTGCTCTAATCCAATTTTTCTCTACCTCTCCAATCCAATCCATCTAGTTTGTCACGGATTTGTTTGCTGCGCTGTGCGGTGGTTTTGCTTGAGCAATTTTAGTGTTGCTATGATTTTCTTTGATCATTGGTGAAATGGGTACACAAGTTAATGAGCATCGGTTCTTCTACAGGGAATGGATAACAACAGGCTTACTAGGGAGACTACATTCTTACAAGGGAATACTTTTATTCACTACTAAAATTTTAATACAACTCGGCTAACCTACCACTTCACATAATACCACTCACTAGGATTACAATATGACTCATGGTGGCTTACTATTTCTTCCTTATACATGGAGAAGGGATGCACGCCTATTTATAGATTACAAGACCGTTGGATTATTGTCATGTGACACACCCTACAATACAAAATATCTTTACTCTAGATTATTCCTTACAAGTATCTTTATCTCTAGAACTCTCTAACATTTGCCACGGCGCATGGTGAATAATCTACTCTAAAACCTTCATGGCAAAATATCTAGTCTCTAAATATTCCTACTTCATTATAAAGAATCTTATTTAGTTTCTTCTATAGCAAATATCTAGATACTTATGAGAACTCATCAATCTTCTAGAATGTTCCCAAGTATGCATTGCTTATTCTCAACATTATGAAAAAACTCCTACATATATTATGTATAGCGTGGAATGATATGCATTAGTTGGTGTGAAAAAGGTGTACTCGATATATTATCTAATGGAGTTTTGGAGTTTTTCCTAAGGAGTTTGATCGAAGTAATGATGATTGATGAGCATCAGGTTTTCTATGGAATTACTAGCTATTAGGATCAAGTTTACATGGGTGATTTATGTGTTTTTCTATATGACATAACAGGACGAGTCATAGCTGCATTTCTTGGGCCCGAGGAAACAAATGTGGGAAAAATGACATTTGTAGCCTTTTAACCGGGGTCAATTTCGAATCTGGCCTCTGTAAACGGCTGACGCCAAATTTGACACCATGATGGATCTGACAGGTGCCACGTGTGACACATCGCGTAGCCGGCCCGCGACGCTAAGCTGTCACGCCGCAGGACGCAATAGGCCCGTATCGCACCGTTGGGCCGCAACAGTCCAGTACTGCTGCTCCTCTACCACAAAAAAAAGAAAAATGCTTATTCTAGGGATTAAACCTAGGTCACATGAGTGAGAGGTGTGCATACTTACCACTACACCACAACAACTATGTTGACACCATAGAAAATTTATTATAAATAAACTAATCGTGCAGAGCAGGCGCGATAGGCCGAGCACACGCGGGCCATAGCCTGTCATAGCCCAGGAACGCGATAGGTGGGCTTCGCAGGCTAGCTCCGCGACGGGCCACACGTGGTGCCTATCGGACCTATCACAGTGTTAAATTTGGCATTAGCCGTTTACAGGAGCCAGATCTGAGATTGACCCCGGCCAGAAGGCCAAAAATGCCATTTTTCCCCAAATGTGGCGAAGGTGATGACACAGAATCCAGTTTTTGTTATGTCCAACTCATCAGCCACCGAGGCACTGCAGAAGATGGTCCAAGATCTCCTTGTTATTTTTCTTCAGTACCAACATTAGTATTAGTTGCTAGTTTTACCTTCTGTTGTGATCATTGCTTTTAGTTTTACCGAAAGGTGGTCTAAGTCTGATATTGGGTCATTGTTGTGCTATGCACGATGGGTGAGAACCGGTGCAAGTTAGCATGTACACATTAAGTGTACAGCCTAATGGGTTAATATTACTTTCATTATCATATGATTGCATTTTGTCGGTTACTTCTTCCCTGTCATAATGTAGATCGTTTTAAAATATGTGAAAGTCAAACGTTCTTAAGTTTATCATTAATATAGAAGAACTTACCAAAATCTACAACACTGAATTGATATTACTAGATTCATCATGAGATATTCTTTTATAATGTATACTTAATTTTATTTAAGGACACATGTTTTTATAAAGATTGATGGTCAAAGTGTCATCTTGGAAACTGTATCAATATCTAAAATGACATATATTATGACACGGAGGTAGTATTAGAGTTGGAAGTTATCCATTATCCTATAATACCATGGATTTGAGAAACAAATCATGTTAGTCAATGTAAACTTAGGGTAGATCACGATGAGTAGTTTTATTACATCTTGGCTAATAACTGAAGACAAACACTGCAATGTTCTCTTTAAGAAATTTCCAAAATGTTTTACGTTGACATCTTGTTGGCATTCTTATGGATCTATTCTATTTTGTCTCCATGGTCTCTTTTAGTGATATGGCTTTCATATACAGGAAAATTTAGGCATCTTCCTGTAGTGGAACATGGTGAGGTCATTGCCATGTTGGACATTACCAAGTTCCTTTATGACGCAATTTCGAGAATGGAGAAGGCAACGCTATAGCAACTGCTATGGAAGGGGTCGAACAACAGTGGGGAAATGAATCTCCAGGTTGCTTTTTTTTTAGTTCTCTTAACATGATTAGTTTGACTACTTATTTCAAACCACGCATGATGCATTCCATTCAGGTCTCTTTGATTAACTAACTGATGTTATATTTGGTCCTTACTTCAGGTCCACATGCATTAATAGAAAATCTTTTCAGGTCCACATGCATTAATAGAAAATCTTCGGGATCAAATGTTCAAGCCTTCCTTGTCAACTATCATAACTGAAAATAGCAGGTAAAATTGCTTCTGGCCGGAAAATTTATAATATTTGTTATCACTAAATTTTCATTGTTTATCCTTTCTAGTGTTCCAGTGGTATCTCCTTCAGATCCAGTAACTGTAGCTGCCAAAAAGATGAGAGAATACCGAGTTAACTTGGTCATTGTCTTGACAGGGAACATGTTTCTAGGAATTCTCACGTATGTCCTTTGCAGAAAAAAGTCTCTTACACTCTGAATTTTCCTATCTCAATTATTTGTTAACTGCTAACACTGGGGTGCTGAGCTTGCTGTATTCAAGTATGTCAATCCATTTAAGCATGATGGATATTGTGCAGCTCCAAGGATTTGGTTTTGCGAGTAGTGGCACAAAGTTTGTCCCTAGAGGTGACTCTCATAGAAAAGGTACCGTAGAAAACACGGTTATGTTTTTGTGCCCCTTTTTTTTTCCACAAGTTGATTAAATATGCTGTTACATTTCTAAAGGCCATGACTGCAGGCCCTGGTTGCGCTACATTGGACACATCAATCCTTGAGACTACATTCAATGCAAGATGGAAAATTTCTTCATATTCCTGTTGCAGACAAAAGCAAGTACTGAATTCTAACAGCAAGAGAAATTCCTTTTATGTGCATATCTAAGTTGCATATTTGAATAGAAGTACACATCGTCACCTGTTTGGATGCTCTGCAGTTAACCCGTGCAGCCATCTCCATGGTAAGAATCGACTCTGTTTCACTACCAAATGATGTTACCGCACATTTCATTATTTTTTGCAGTATTTTGTCATGTTAAAAAGACTGTATTTTCTGATGAGCTGAAGGTCACATTCAGAATAAGGGAAGTCCATTTTAGTCCCTGTGGCTGAACACTTTTGATGTATTTTGTCAACCTACATTAGAGCCGTGTACAAAAGCACTGGAAGGGGACTTCTACTTTTGTAACATCAAACTAATTCAGCCACAACAACATGTATTAGACGAATTCAATTTTCTGTTGACATCTGAAGTGCTTCGATAAGCTTTTACCGTGTAAAGACGTTCCCGCTTTATTTCTTATCACTATGTAATCCTCACCTCTTTTCCCCTCAAAAAAATCCTCATCTTTTGTTTTCATTAGGTTGATGGAGCCTCTGGAGCAAACGATATGGCAAATACTATGATTCAGAAGTTTTGGGATTCGGCTCTAGCCTTGCATCCTGCAGAGGAATATGATGCCCATAGGTTTGTTCTTTTCCTATTTGCATGTTTTCTTGAGAACCAAGCATCCCTCGGTTGGCTAGAGGCCCTAGGTCTCGTCCAGCCCACCCCCGTTTGTGCAGTGAAGAATCTCGTAAGGCAGCATCGAACAATGCTGAAGGGAAGCATATCCCCCCTCATGTTGGCAATTCATTCTCTTTTAAAATTGAAGATAGAAAAGGGCGTATCCACATATTCAGTTGCGGTTGGTGCATTCTTGTCGTACTTCTTTTTATTATAGTTTATTGACGAAATAGTACAAACACTTGCTTGTCTGCCTAATTAGCTTCTCCTTTCTTCAGTTTCAGAAAGCTTAGATGAACTTGTGTCTGCTATAGCATACAGATTAGAATGGAAAATGAAAAGGCAAATATCAACCTTCCTGTAAGAGTTTGTTCTAAGCACACTGTGAGTCATGTGAGGACTTGACAATATTTGTGATGAATATTTTGCCATCTTATGTGGAGTTGATTCCTTTGGTTGCATGAATTCGTGGTTTGAATTACTTGTTGTGTATTTGATAAGTTTGAGTTTCTCAATTTATCTCAAGGAAAAATTGAGTGGATGAAGGATTTTTCTCGACTGACTTGGGTCAAGTTGAAGACTTGTGCTCGCAACGCTTTGCTTGGTCTATTGTGTGCAGGTGCGAGTTGGGTGCGGCGATGGTTCGGCCATATGGACCGGCATGAAGCTTGGAGGGCTGAGATACGGTCAAGGAGGTGGCGACGACATCGTGCGGCTTAAAAGCATGTACGCGGAGGACAAGAAAGCGGGTGGAGACGAGATGTGAGGACCAAGTCAGTGCGAGGGCGTTTTGGTAAAAACGCGGAATCTACCGAAGCATAACCAAGAAACTGCGGCGGAGGCCGGGAAGCAGTTTAGGGTTAGTTGCTTAGGGTAGAAAGAGAGGATAGATGGTAGATGGATCACTGAGACGCTTTGTGATGCGTGCTAAGTGCTCATGCCATCTAAGTGGGCTTAAGGCCCAAGTGGTGGGAGGTATGCCTCCACCACTATAAAAGGAGGGGTAAGAGGTGCTTATCCCTCAACCCTTTTGATTAGCTTTTGAGAGCTGCACTTTGAAGAGTGCTTTGCCTAGATGAGAGGCTTGTAAACTCTAAAGAAAACCCATGAAAATCCAATACAAAAAGATTTCTTCAATCCCTATGTGTTCTTGAGCCATTCATTCTTCGAATCTTTTTATTTTCGTTTTCTTGCCTTCTTGGTGGTTTGATTCGTGGTATGGCAAGTAAGTGATGGGGAGATCACCTCTGGACTGATCCCATCCAAGCATATCCAAGGATCAACCCTTTTCCTTCTTGATTTTGAGTTTTCTTGAAGAAGAAGCCAAGAAATGGGGTTTTGTGATTGAGTCATGAAGAAGTTTTGATTCTATGATTTGGGGCTTGGAATAGGTTACTGGGACATGTGAGATGATGCCATATTGATTTGAGATCAAGATTCCTCACGAGCTTCCTTTCCCCTCAAAATTTCTCTTTTCTTCATTTTTAGAGTTGATTGAAGAAAAAGGGGTAAAACTCTTAACTTGAGAAGTTTTTATGAAGATCAATACTTGATCTAGATTCACACGACCTTCCTACACCTCTCTGCAAATTTTGGTTGAATTTGGTTGAGTAGATTTTGAATTAGCCAAAAAGTATCTCAGTTCTGAAACTGACTGTTCTTCTGCAGAATTCTTCGAAAGTCTTCAATCTCTTCAGAAATCCCGTGCTTCCGATTCTTCAATCTCGGAACTACCGAGATTCACTGCTGTTTTTGCGTGCTGAGAACAGTACCAAAAATCGGTACAACCGAAAAAATTCCCGGTACTTCCGGAATTCTTCAGACTGAATTTCTTCACTAAGAACAGTACCAAAAATCGGTACAATCGGAAAAATTCCCGGTACTTCCGGAATTCTCTGTTTCTTCAGGCTGGGTTGTTTCACTGTTTCTGCCATAACTTTTGCGTTTCAACTCGAAATTTAGTGATCTTGGACTCGTTTCGAAGCTATCGACGAGCTCCATGTTACTAAGGGCTTTTGGGGTCTTTCCGCTGCATTTTCACTCGGATCATACTAGTTCTTTTAAATTTGACTATGTATGTGAAGAATTTGTGAAAGAGATTTGAAATTCGACATTCACTGTCGGAAGCCACCGATCCAACACACACATTATCCAATATGTTGGCCAAACCCATCTTCTTTATCTAATTGGGATTTGCAATTTTCCTATTCATTGAGAAGATATTGTGTTCCTAGGATTTTTTCAATAGTTTCAGAGATGCTTCTACTAGGCAATGTCTTTGAAACGGAGCTTGCTTATGCAGTATTCCTCCAAGCGAACAGACCAAGCAAAACTCGTAACTGGAAGGGAATATGTTTAGCTTTTATATCTTACTATTAAGTAATCTCACTTAGATTGTGTTCTACAGTACAAGGATGATGAAGGTGACAGAGTTCTTCTAGCTACTGAGAGTGACCACATCGCAGCAATTGAGCATGCCAGATCAGTTGGATGGAAGGTTATTCCCTTCTTATTTTGCGTACTCGATCACGAACTGCATATATTCAAACTTCATCTGTATTGTCGCTAGTGACACAGTTATGCCCCAACCTAAGCACAACCAAACATTATGTTCAGGTATTTCCACCGAGGCTTGCTTTGCAACATCAGTCCTGATTCTGACGCCATTTGGGATATCTACCTATTTTGGGTCCAATCTAGAATCTGACGTACTTTTCCCATATACTACATACATTACTGACTTGACAGTTCGTTTTCCTATTTCAGGTTCTAAGGTTGCATATGGACGACCCCGAAACCAGGACGGAGTCCACCTTGGCGCATGTAGAACCCTTGACGGCGAAAAGAGGCTGGTCGTCTCTCCAGATAGGTATCATGGCTGGCGCGATTGCGGTTGCAGGCGTCGGGGTAATCATCTACTTCAGACGCTCAGAGCTCTGGTTTCATACACAAATACGTCAACACTCTAAAGATTACACAGGAGGCACACAAGTCACGGGCAGCAATAAAGCTCCAAGCGTATACTGTACACTAGAACTTTTCTGGGGGTTGTAATGGTTATTATTTTTGAAACGAAAAAGCGTTGTAATGGTTTTCAGAGTGTTTTTTCTCGGTTTTCAAATAGAGTGTCTTTATTGTTCTTCTACGTTCTACTTCCCTTTTTCCTCTTTACAACAGGGTGTATGTTCATTGCGGGCTTGGCATTTGTTTGCCGGTAGAAAAGCTACAGTATTTGTGTTCTTTGACTTTGTATATGTTAGGGAGAATGGATGGACGTGTCCAGAGAAAGAGAAAAATCAGAGTAGCGGAAATGAGCGTGGCAAGAGTCAAGCAAAGAACGCGCGCAGGAAACAGAACAATCACACACAATCCAAGACACAAAAGAGTTTTACGTGGAAACCCTAGAAAGGGTGAAAACCACGGACGCACAAAGACGTCAACTTCACTATGAATGAAGTCCTAACCTGTTAGGGATTTACAATGCTTGGCTTATTCCCATAACGTCTACAGGGAAGGGGTATATATAGTTACAAGGTTGAAGGGGTATCTGTGTTACTGACTGAGACACAGCTGACTCACACAGGCAGAATACTTAACATGCTCGCATTTGACTCAGGTGAGATAACCTACCTATGTCAGCTACCTGTGACACAGGTGATGAGCCACCTGTGACACAGGTATCTGACTCAGGTGGCTGACTCAGGTGGGTGACACCGCTGGGTGACACCGCTGGCTGACACCGGCAACGCAGAACGTCTTCTGCAAAGGGGTGACAGGAATTTGGAGTAAACTCCAACAAACTCCACCTTGAGACAAATTCCTTCAAACCTTCCTTGAAAACGCCAGGGATAACAAATTCAACTGATTGAACAGTTCATCACGCGCCATGCGCCAATAGTCACAAGGGACTATCTTTTAACACCGGCCAAGCTTGAGCAAAGCTCAAGCTTAGCTGTAGGAACTGGCTTTGTCATCATATCAGCAGCATTATCATGTGTGCTGATCTTGGTCACTTTGACATCACCCTTGGCAACAACATCCCTGATAAAATGAAATCTGATATCAATGTGCTTAGTTCTCTCATGAAACATGGAATCCTTTGTAAGGCATATTGCACTTTGACTGTCACAGTAGATAGTTGTGCAGGATGAATCTCCACAAAGCTCAGAATATAAACCTCTCAACCAAGTAGCCTCCTTGCATGCCTCAGCAACGGCCATGTACTCAGCCTCAGTAGTAGACAATGCAACGGTTGACTGCAGGGTTGCCTTCCACTCACAGCACAGCCACCAATGGTGAACACATAGCCTGTGAGTGATCTTCTCTTGTCCAAATGGCCAGCAAATTCAGAATCAACATATCCAACAATTCCATCTCTAGATTTTCCAAAATGCAAACAAGCATGAGATGTACCCCGAAGGTACCTGAATATCCATTGGAATGCTTTCCAATGCTCTTTTCCAGGATTAGCCATGAATCTGCTCACAACGCTCAAAGCATGAGCTAAATCAGGACGGGAGCAAATCATGGCATACATGAGAGAGCCAACAGCACTCGAATAGGGAACTCTAGACATGTACTCATCATCTTCTTCTGACTTTGGACAACAGCTTCATGATAATCTGAAATGTGCAGCTAAAGGTGTGGAAACAGGTTTGGCATCTTGAAAGTTGAAACGGTGAAGCACCTTGTTAATGTACCCTCTTTGACTGAGATACAATTTTCCAGCAGATCTGTCTCTGGAAATCTCCATGCCAAGAATCTTCTTTGCTGCACCCAGATCCTCATATCAAATTCAGAACTCAATTGTTCCTTCAATTGATCAACATCTGCTTTATCTTTAGCAGCAATCAGCATGTCATCGACATATAATAGCAAGTAAATGGCAGAGCCATTAGCAGATCTCAAGTATACACAGCTATCATAATCAGATCTTTTGAAACCTTGAGAAATCATGAAGGTATCAAACCTCTATACCATTGCCTGGGGAATTGCTTCATCCATACAGTGACTTCTTTTAATTTGCAGACAAGCTTCTCTTTACCAACAACAGTAAAGCCTTCAGGTTGATTCATATAGATGTCTTCATCCAATTCCCCATGAAGAAATGCAGTTTTAACATCTAATTGCTGAAACTCATAATCATGCATTGCAACAATGCTGAAAAGTGTACGAATTGAGCTATGCTTCACAACAGGGGAGAACACTTCATTGAAATCAACACCTGAAATCTGGCTGTAGCCTTTTGCAACCAGCCTTGCCTTGTATCTTGTCCATCATTAGGAGTAGAACCCTCCTTGCACTTGAAGACCCATTTACAGCTTATTGGTCTCTTGTCACTGGGCAGTTTAACCAAATCCCATGTGCCATTTTTGTCAAGGGACTCAATTTCATCATGCATTGCAGTCATCTATTTGCTTGCATCAGCAGAGATAAATGGCTTCTGAGTATGAAGAAGGTTCGGCAGATCCTTCTATTTCTTCTGCGACGCTGAAAGTATAAGCAACCATATTTGCTTCTTCTATTAGCCTCCTGACAGGTTTTAGATCCCTTCTGGGCCTATCAACTGCAATGGGAATGCTGTGGAGTGTTCACAGCAGCAGGTGTTTGTTCACCTGAGTCACCTGCCTGAGTCACAGCTGGGCAGGTCATAAGCTACCTGTGGCACAGTTGGCTGATCCGGCTGTGGCACAAGTGTCACATGTGGCTCAGGTGCACTCATCTGAGGGACAGGTGCATGAGAATCATTGAGCTTAACTGAATGCTCTACCTCAGAGTTAGACTTCTGTCCACTGTCTTCAGAACCTCTGGGCTGATCAACTGGAACATCATTGCTTTGCAACATAGCAGCCTCATTAAAGACAAACACTTCGGCTGACTATCATCTTCTTGGTCTCAGGATTCCAAAGCTTAAAGCCTTTGACACCAAACTTATAGCCAACAAATATGCATTTAACTGCCCTGGGTTCAAACTTCCCATTGTCAATATGAGCATAAGCAGGGCATCCAAACACTTTCAGATTTGAATAGTCTGCAGGAGAACCAGACTAAACCTCAATGGGTATCTTCTTATCAATGGCTGTGGAAGGAGATCTATTGATAAGGTGACATGCAGTGGAGACAGCTTCAGCCAGAAATATTTGTTCAGACCTGCATTGGACAACATGCAACGGGCCTTGGAGATAATGGTCCTATTCATACGCTCAGCTACACCATTTTGTTGAGGAGTGCCAGGAACAGTGTAGTGTCTCACAATGCCATGAGACTTGCAGTATGACTTGAACTGCTTGAGCAGAACTCCATACCATTATCAGTTCGAAGCTTCTTGATTTTCCTCTCAGTTTGGTTTTCAACACATTGTCTTCACTTTTTGAAGGCAGAAAATGCTTCTGACTTGTGCTTGAGAAAATAGGGTCAGATCTTTCTTGAATAATCATCAATAATGGTCATCATGTAGCGAGATCCACCAAAGGATGGCTTTCTGGATGGCCCCCACAAATCAAAATGCACATAATCAAGAATTCCTTCAGTTGTGTGAGCTGAAGTGATGAACTTCACTCTTTTGTGCTTGCCGAAGATGCAATGCTCACAGAACTTCAGGGTTCCACTATATCCTTCAAGTTAATCCACGCTTGCTCAGCTCTTCCAGACCAGACTTGCTCATATGCCCTAGACGCATATGCCAAAGATTTGATGCATCAGAACCAGAAGCATCTTGAGGAATTACAGGGGCGGCATTTCCTGAGATTGAACTGTCACGGAGATAGTAAAGTCCACTGGACTTCCTCAGGTCTACCTCATCACCACAAGAGAACCCTTGGTGATCTTGAAACAGCTATCTCCACCTGAATAATGATACCCCTTACCATCAAAATAGCTCATGAAATGAGATTCTCTTCATCTTTGGAATGTATCTGACATCTGTCAGTGTTCTGATCATGCCATCAAACATCTTGATCTGAACTAAGCCAATGCCCTCTATCTTGCATGATGAATCATCATAGCCAGAACTGATCCACCATTGCTTAACGGCTCAAAGGAACTGAACCAATCTCTGTGAGGGCACATGTGATATGTGCAAGCAGTGTCAAGAATCCACTCATCGGTGGCAGCTCTCTGTCCAGTAGAACTGGCAACAGCATCCAAGAAACCAACACATGTGTTTGCATCTGTGTCACAAGTGGGGTGATCACCTGAGTCACAGGTGGGATGATCACCTGTGTCACAGCTGGTGGCAGAAGTTCCAGCAATGACCACCAAAGACTCGACATCTGAGTTAGCGGAGTAGTTGGCAGCAGCATTAGCCTTATCCTTCGGCTTTGTGCCTTTCCTGTTCTCCTTGTTCTTCACTTGTAACACTCAGAAATGTCATGTCCATCACGTTTGCAGTATCTGCAAAAATGCCCTTTCCACGGGACTTTGATCTGCCTCTCTGACCTGTGGCACAGGCAGAGCCTCTTCCATGACTATGATTGGGGTTTTTCTTCTCAGATCTGCCTCTGACAGACAAGCCCTCAGCATGTGAGCCACTTGAATCATCCAACACATCTGTCTCATCTTCTCCTTGGAATGCAAGGCCTCATAAACCTCATGAAGTGTGAGGGTATCTCTGCTATACAGCATGGTATCTCTAAAAACCAGAATATGAACTAGGCAGCGAACACAAGAGAATCAAACCTAAACCTTCTTCATCATAACTAACATCCAATGATGCTAGATCAGCAACAATCTCCTTGAAATTTGAGATATGTTCAAGCAAGTTACCTCCTTCCGGCATCTTGTGCAGGAACAAATTTTTGCTTGAGGTGCATCTTGCTGGTCAGATCCTTGGTCATGCAGATTGCTTCAAGCTTCAGCCATAGCGAAGCAGCATGTGTCTCCTGGAGAACCTCCTGCAGAATGTTGTTGTGCGATGGAAGTTGAATTTGGGAAACGGCCTTGCGGTCCTTCTTCTTCTCATCGTCGGACCAAGCAGCACGACCTTCCCCGCCCAAAGGAATCCAAAGCATCCTCATAATCGACCTGAGCCAATAGAGCACGCATCTTGACTTGCCATAAAGAGAATCGAGTATCTCGATCACGAAGCGAAAGATCAAACTTCATGGACGCCATCTCAAGAATGAGCAACCTGGATTAGCTCTGATACCACTTATTAGGGAGAATGGATAGACGTGTCCAGAGGAGAGAGAAATCAGAGTAGCGGAAATGAGCGTGGCAAGAGTCAAGCAAAGAACGCGCGCAGGAAACAGAACAATCACACACAATCCAAGACACAAGAGAGTTTTACGTGGAAACCCTAGAAAGGGTGAAAGCCACGGACTCACGAAGACGTCAACTTCACTATGAATGAAGTCCTAACCCGTTAGGGATTTACAATGCTTGGCTTATCCCATAACGTCTACAGGAAATGGGTATATATAGTTACAAGGTTGAAGGGGTATCTGTGTTACTGACTGAGACACAGCTGACTCACACAGGCAGAATACTTAACATGCTCGCATCGACTCAGGTGAGATAAACACAGGTATCTGACTCAGGTGGGTGACACCGCTGGGTGACACCGGCAACGCAGAACGTCTTCTGCAAAGAGGTGACAGGAATTTGGAGCAAACTCTAACAGTATAGTTCCTTCGGATGAACTAATCAGAACAGTAGTTTTCCATCCAATGAGAACAGTAGTTTTTCCATGCAAGCCAGATTCTATTCTGAAAGTTTCTATTTCTAAGTCGATTGAAAAATATTATTTTTATTGGACTTTGATTCTAAATCTAATGGTGAACCAGTAGTTATACATTTCAAAAATAATTATAAGTTCAAAATATACAGCTGAGTAGTTACATATTTATAGATCTAAAATTATATATAAATTTTATTTAACTACAAACTCAGACGATATATAATTTGGTAAACTATGACCGAGAAATAGCAATTCTGTTCCGTTATAATCAGCGGTGCTGAACGTACATTACTGAGCCTGCTCTTAAACTCGGGAGCAGTATTTTGCTTTCTGATTAGTCGTTGGCGATGACTAAACCGTAGTTTCAGTAGTGTATGCGGATTGGCGGAGAGCATCAGCGGTCTCGGTAACGGGGGAGAGGGAGAGAGCATGGAGGAAGCATCGCAATAGATAGGATCGCAAGAAAGCGCTATGAACCGCAGAGTGATGACGCGGCGCAGTGAGACGTGAGCGCGACGCACGTGTGCAGCCAGCCAAGGCTCACGTGTCACCTGACCAGTTGACCTACATGGAGAGCATTACATCTTCCTTGTCCCTTTCCCAATCTGGAACTCACCCTTCTCCAGTTCCGCCCATCTCGGACAGGAAGTCTACACGACACCGTTCAACGGTAGCACTCAATTCAGCTCGTCGCCGCATCACACCGCCCGCCGCGCCACCACGTCGCCTCACCTCGGTAGGTGTTAAGCGGCGACAGAGCGCGCTAGCTAGTAGAGATTGGCTAGCTGCCCAGAGCTGAGATCCTGATCCACACATGCCTCCTTCTTGCTTGTTCGCAGCGTGCGCCCGTTCTTGTTGGCACCTGGCTGTGGCAGCGCCCAGCTCCCGGCGCTCCTCTGCTGCGAGGCCATGGTTTGGACCATCGCGTTCCTCACCTTCCCCGTGCGCCTCCTCGCCGCCGTCGACAGAGAGCGCAAAGTAATTTACCGTCCGCTTCTGCTCGGAATCGATCGCGACTGATTAGCTCTGATCCTTATAAATTTTTTGTTCAGTTGGATAGGCCGCTGGGGGAGATGCAGGGGCAGATGGAGAGGGTGGTCTGGGAGAACAGGGAGCTGGAGGAGAGGCTGTGGGTGGCGCTCAAGGAACGCGACACCATGGAGGATATCCTTGACGAGATGGAGGAGGAGCACGAGGACGCCTTCGCCAGGATCGATCTCCTCGAGAACCAGGTGTGGAATCAATTAATCCGCCATTGGAGGCAAAGTAGTAATAGCTTTGGCTGCGATTAGTTCTTGTTCTTAGTTGTTGCTTGGCATCGGCAGCTGAAGGCTCTCAGGAAAGAGAACATGCGGCTGAACGAACACAAAGGTAAGTCCATGTGGGACAAGGCGGCGGCGGCGGCGGCTGCTGCTGCTCATGGCAACGGCGGCGGCAAGAAGGCTGACGAACCGAGGGCGTGGGAAGCCGCCGGCAAAGACAAAGAGGAAGAAGCCGTGGAGGCTCAAGAGGATAAGGGCATTGTGTTCGGGTCCGGCGATCCGTACCTCGCCGCCTCCTCCCCGTTCAGCCTGACCGCAGCGGCGGAGGCCCGGCTGATGCGGGTGACGGCGCGGCGGCGGAGCCTGTTCAGCCTGGGCATGTCGCTGGCGGTGGGCGGGATTGCGTGGTCGGCGGACGCGCCGTGCCTGCCGCTCCTTGCGGGGCTCCTCACGTGGTCGGCATGTCCATGTGCAGCGTGGCGCGGCTCTTCCACGGGCGGAGGAGCGCGGCCACCGAGGGCGTCGTGGCCCTGCTAAGCCTCAACTGGTTCCTCCTGGGCGTGCTCACGTACCCCATGCTCCCGGGCGTGGCGCGGGCCGTCCTCCCGCGTGCCGCGCGCCACGCCGGCCCCGCCCTGGCGTGGCTCGCCGCCGCCGTCCCCGTGTGAAGATGCAGAGCGGCATGCTGTGACATGCCATCCTGCCGCGTGTCTTGTTCTTGAACTCATGAATGATCTAGTCGTTTGGACTTGCCGCTTTGTTTCTGACTTTCTGTTGGCCGGTCTAGTACACTAAATATGAAAACAACAGTATATTCTACTCTTGGACTTTGAGCATGTGAAATTTTGGGTCTAACACGTATGTCATGCAAAGCAGGCACCACTAATGCTCTGCTCCACTTTCAATAGAGAAAAGGCCTAAAGAACTTCTTATCTTAACTGTTAAAAATTAAAATAATCTTGTTTAATTGTTGACGATCTAGGTCATGTTTGACTTTTTACGTTTTTTATCATGATATGTAACTAATTTAATAATATTATTTTTATAGTGTGTATGAATAGAAAGACATAGTTGGTACAATTTTGTTAAGAGGACGATTATTAGTGCAGCTTGATTTGATGTTGGCAAAGACGAAATACGGTTACAACAGCAAAATATTGGGCTGGGCCAGATTCCTTTCCTTCGGTCTGTAACATTCCTGCCCTGCCTAAGAGCAGGCCGAGCCAGATGTTTCTGAGCTCTATGCAAACCTAGCCTCCGACTGCAACAGTACTAGGCCAGCCCGGAGATGAGCCGTTGTAGAGTTCTTCGCAACTATACCGGTATAAAAGATACGAGTCTACAGAATCTAGACCATCTATCTAGTTATAATCTAACAGTTCATAATTTAATTGAACTTATGTAAATTCAGCTTTAACTATACATTAACTCTCATCATCAACTTCTTTTAATTATCATTTACGTATCTTAATTTACCACTTTCATTATGCTTTACGTGTTTTAATGGACCTTTTTAATTGCTTATATCCTCCTTTACTGTTTATATTATACCCTTACTATATTTTAATGCCCTCCACTAAACCGTATGTTGATCCTTATCACTCCTCTCAATTCTAAAAACACCGCAAGTGTTAATTTAACATCAAACTGTAGTAATCAAATAGTACAAGGTAAAACAAATTTAAACATATTTTTTAATGAAATTGCACTACAGTCAATATGGTTAATAGGCTTTTATATATTTATCTAATTTATCCCATTTAATCTTGTACCAAGGCTCTCACTGACCGAATGCAACAGATTCCGCTTGAGATTCCAGGGCAGGCAGGAACTAATTAATGGTCAGGAGCGCGTCCACGCTGGCACGCCAATAACTATCTCACCACACAAATCTCGGCGTACCCACTGCCACGTTGGCGCGTCCGGACACAAACGTAAGCGGCGTCTTATCCCCCTGCTCCAACCCTATCTATAAAATCTATCTATCGTTACACTTGTGCGTGGTAGAGCCTCTTTTGCCCGTATGGCCCTTGCTATCCTGTGAAATTGCAACACACCTTTTCCTAGCACAAGAAGACACTAGTTACTCCAAGGCAACCTTTTTTCTTTAGAAGGCTTCAAAGCACTCCTTCGCCTTTGATCCATAGGATTTCATATAAAAAAATGCATGGTTGTAAATACATGTTCTCTTTACTTTTATAAGATTAGAAACCATAGTTGACACCAAATGATGTTTGACTGTATTATAGGGAAAAAAAGAACTCGTGAAGCATAGTAATTGTTCCAATAGGTTGGACTCAATGGAAAATTTTCTTTACAACCGATTGCAATGATCGTAGAAACCAATTTTTACGGATTCTAATCCTATAAATGAAACAAGCTCTATAAAATATTTCTAAGAATTGAAATTCTATAAACTCTTTTAAATCAAAGAGGCCCCAGAGTAGCAGAGAGAAACTCTGATAACCTTAGCTTATTCACATAGTTTATAAAGAAACATTTGTAAGTTCCTTCAAGAACCGACTTCTTAGAAAGCTTATGTCCTGTTTCATTTTCTAGACTAAGTTAGGTCAGCTGAATTGATGATCCAATTCAGTTTCGTGTACGATGATAAAATTGTAACGAAGAGGGAGAGTTGGTGCGTCCCAGAGGATGCCTGCTACGAACATAACAAGAGATGCCCTTATTGAACACACATTGTACAAGCACATAATGAACATGCACTGTACTTTAGCCGTACATAACATGGACGTACATTATCCAACTTAGCACTCAAACAAGCGTCTATTCTGCTTAATACAATACGTGGTATCGGTCCTAAAGATTAAACATTGTAGATGTGAAGGAACACTCATGCTCGTGCTACTAAACTACAATCATCCTTCACAGTCTCTAGTCATGTAATCAGCATTATCCATCTATCTGAACACTACAACGAAAAACTTGGAGACAAATAACGTTGCCCACGTACATTTATATATGTGTAAACTCAATAGCGGAGCAAGCCCAATTCTCAAATCTAGACAAGATCTAGCTATGATCACATTAATTAAATGTTTATCTATAAAAAATTACTTAAATCCTTATATCTCGCTATATGATTTTAATATACGTTCACCGTCGAGCCCGAGCGGCCGCCTGGGGTCTCCGGGAGGTGGCTCCGCCGCTGTAAACGGCCAAACAACCATGGCGCGGTACAGCATCGGGTGCAAAAAGTCTGCCTGGTGCCCGAGGCCTCCACATCACGGCTCGAGCGTTGAGCGGGAGGCTCGTGGAGACCGCGTGCAGCTCCCTCCTCTTATCGTCACAAGGCGTCAACCCCACTTCAGCCGCGAAAAATAATTATTGATTTCCGGGGAAAAACAGTAGAGACATTAGTCACACCTTCCTTCCCGGAGAAAGAAATATAGGAATTTCTACACAAGAATTTTTCCCCTCTTTTCTCGCTGCTCGATTGCAGCAGCAGCGGCGGCCGGCGGCGGCGCCCATCTCCTCCATGACCACTGTGGCTTCGCTGTCTCTGGTACCGCACTTGCTCATCAAGCCTTCCTTCCGGTGTTGCTCCAGAAAGGTGAGAGCTTTATTTTTTCGCTGGATTTCTTTTCGTGTTCTTTGACGATGGAGGAACGGTGTCGTTTGGTTGGAGTTGAGTTAGTGGTCAGTTCTTGATGAGCAATGTGATACCACGAGTTTGAGCCGTGCAATCGCGGTTGGCCGTTGCAATTCCTTAACCCAATCCGTTACTGCTTGCAACCTTTGCAACTAATCTTCTTCTAGCTTGGTAATTTAGATGTTATCATTCGACCCGAAATATTCAGGCCCATCACTCCAAGCCCGTTAATTGGGATGTTATTATTTGTTGATTACAAATGCGCTGAGTTCTTCCCCCACAAGCTAAATTTGGATAGAAGTTCTGAATCCCAAAGTTATCCAATTGTCTGCTAAACTATAGCCCCTGGCATGGTGAATTGGTGATGATCTTTTGGGGGGAAACTGTGCAGGTTGTTGGCAGGGATGGTGGAATCAAGGTGTACGCTGTGCTCAGAGATGATAGCGCTGACTATCTAAAGGATAACCACTGGGAGGCCCTGTTTCCATGTCGATGACCCTGGGCCCAGGGTTCCGATTGAAAAAGGGAAGTTCTTGGACGCAAAACAGGCTCTCGGTGTCGTCCGATTCGACATCCAGTACTGCGATTGGAGGGTGTGGCAGGACCTCCTGACCATCATGGTGCTTCACAATAGGTACGAAATACGGTGCAATAGTAGCTAGTAAGTTCAGAGAAATGTTTCAGTCTGCACTTGCTGAATTTTACCATGATTGCTACTCATAGTTAGGCATAAAGGATCCAATGGATATCAAATAGATGCTTGAGGTTGAAATTGTGGATGAAACTAATTAACGTGGACTATAACATGAATTGTTAAAATGGAATGCAGGTGGTAGAGGTTCTTAATCCTTTAGCGAGAGAATTCAGTCGGTTGGAAACTTGAGGAAAGATCTTGCCGAGTTACAGGAGGAACTGGCAAAAGCTCACAATCAGGTACCTTGTTGAAAGGATCCAAATTAAAACCTTCCAGTATCATCTAGAGCCTGACGTTTAACGTGTCTCATACAGTTACATTTATCGGAATCTAGAGTATCATCCGCGCTTGATAGGTTAGCACAAATGGAGACGGTGGTCAATGAAAGGCTGTTACCGGATGGAAGCGCTTTTGCATCCACAGCTGAGTGCACTTCTCTCGCTCCAAGCACGTCCTCCACGCCCCGTGTTGGAGCCAAAAAAGCTAAACGTCGGAGTCTCAACATTTCTGGTCCGGTGAAGCCTTACAATCCCAGTCTGAAAAACTTCTGGTACCCAGTTGCTTTCTCCGGTGACCTGAAAGATGACACAATGGTAAAGCAAAATGCGTGTTTCAAGCCAATCAGAATTAGCAGTCACAGACACTTGTGTTTATTTGACAAGGTCGTACGTATGCTCTCAGGTACCAATAGATTGTTTCTAGGAGCAATGGGTGATATTCCGAGGAAAAGATAGAAGGCCTGGATGTGTTCAGAATACATGTGCGCACAGAGCTTGCCCTCTTGATCTTGGTTCAGTGAATGAGGGTAGAATCACGTGCCCTTACCATGGTAAGAACTGAGAGCAACTTAAACTTAGAACTTCAAAAGTTGAGTATATGATAATGATGGAAATTTCTTTTGGCATTCTTGTTCTGTTTTCGCAGTTTGATTTTTGACAATATCAGCTATTCATCTAGCATTGAAGCATAATGTAAAAGGGCTTTCTTCCTTTAAAAAATCTGACCACATGTTTATCTTGTCCATCTTATTTTGAATTCACGGTGATAAGACTAATAGCTGGTTTGCTACGCTAGTAAAACACAAAAATAGTGCTAAAGGTGGGATATCTTGTATCCTGCACATATGTAGTTCTATAAACTTAAAATTACTTGAATATGTTATTAACATATCAAAAAGACCCGCACTTATTCAGCCAGGCTTCTAGGGTGGGAGTATTCGACTGACGGAAAATGTGAGAAAATGCCATCAACAAAGATGCTCAACGTACGCATCCGGGCATTGCCATGCTTCGAGCAAGAAGGAAGTCTGGATCTGGCCTGGCGATGACCCACCAACACCCACCATCCCTTCTCTGCTGCGTCCTTCAGGGTTTACAATTCATGCAGAGGTAAAAAAAATTCATGTGATGCTGCAGCAATCATGCTATTGTGCGATTGTCCTGTATATTTCAGTTTTGACCTAGACTGAATAGTAACGGAGTTCTTGATCATTCAACAGATAGTGATGGAGTTACCGGTGGAGCATGGACTTCTTTTGGACAATCTACTAGACCTTGCTCATGCCCCTTTTACTCATACATCCACCTTCGCCAAGGGCTGGAGTGTTCCAAGGTACTTTTTTTTCATTTCAAGTCACCAAGTAGAACTGGCCGATGGACAAAGAATTTTCATAGCCGTGGTGATATTATGTCTGCGCAAATCAGCATGTTGATGTTGTGCTATTATTTTCAGCTTTGTGAAGTTCTTGACACCTTCATCTGGGCTCCAAGGGTACTGGGATCCTTACCCGATCGATATGGAGTTCCGGCCGCCCTGCATGGTCTTGTCAACCATTGGCATCTCCAAGCCTGGAAAGCTAGAAGGGAAGAGCACCCAGCAATGTTCGACGCATCTCCACCAGCTCCATGTCTGCGTGCCCTCCTCTAGGAGTAAAACCAGGCTTCTGTACCGGATGTCCCTCGACTTTGCTCCCTGGCTCAAGCACATTTCGCTGAGAAGGCAAGTCACAAAATTTCAGAGCAACTCTGTAACACATATCATCACTTCGTTATCTACTTAAGATATCAACATGATAGTTCTCTGAAAATGATATCAACATGACAGCTACTAAATTACTAATTAGTAACTGTTTTCTGCAAACTGAGCCAGAATTGGTTCCAACAATTGTGTCTGACAATTCCGATCATGGTGATTTTGCATAATCTTCTGCAGGTCTTGAATGAGGATCTACGGCTTGTGCTCGGTCAGCAAGAGCGAATGAACAATGGCGCTAACGTCTGGAACTGGCCAGTGTCATACGACAGCTCGGTATTCGGTATCGGCTGTGGAGGGATGCGGTTGAGAGGGGCGCTGACCGGTTACCATTCAGCAACCAAATTGAGAGTGGATCATAGGGCAACAATATGGCATCAACTGTAGTCTCTTTCTCGTAGCATTCCTTCACCAGGCAATGGCAGTCAGATGATCCATATGCACAGTTTATTCAGACGAGCATTGCAGCACGGATTTCATCTGCCCAAAGATTGCTACAGATAGAAGAAGGGTTCTGGAAAGGAAGCCCTGTGAAAAGAATGGCGGACAACGTCACTGCCATTGTGTAATTGTAATTGTACACTAGCGGCGGCATCACCTGACGGCTGATGCAAATTGTAATATGAGGTTGCTTTATTTTTCTTTTCTTTTTCCCTCTCCCTTTCATGTAAAGAATTGTGGAATGTTACTCTGTCAAAACGTACATAATTATACTATGAACTACTATATGTATCCACTTTATTAGTGAGTACATAAGTTGTAGTAATGGAGAGTAGAGCTGTAGAGGTCTCTGTTGTATAGTAAAACTCCAAGCGTGACGTGGAAATTCAATCATTTGAGGCAAACGAATAGCTGGCTGCCGATTCAGTGAAATTTGGCGCAAATTCGAGTTCCACATTTCAACAATCCCTACGCAATTCTACTACAGCACAATGCAAAACCCAATAATTTGGGTGGGCTTTCCTATTGGAATAGAGTCCAATATAGTATCTTAATTACGGTGGATTTCCCCATGCAAACCGCGGCCTACCGAGATCAACGATCAGATTACGGTTTCGAACACGCGCGGGATGAGATCGAGCAGCTCAACCAACAAGGAAATCTACAAATAATTATTTTCTACGTTACCCAAAAAAGCAGACAGGTTAACCAAGGGTCAGCAATGACTCCAAAGTACAACCTTTACCTCTAGATAGAAATGATAAGTTAGCAGTGATAAACTGGAAGTTATGACAACACTGTGAAGGTCCAAAGACATTACGATCCTGATAAAAAAAGGTGCCAGACGAAACCAAATCTTATAGATACCAACCATCCCACATGATAATTACTAAAACTCCACTAGAATTTTTGGTGAAACTAGTTACAAGTTTTTGCATAAGATAGAGACCGAGCATGAATGGGGATCAAGAGATGCATAACTTGTAACAGGCACCCATGTTTTACAACGATTTATGCTACGTGAAGCATCACATCCCCAGGGCTTTATCCTCCCTTTCTGTACCGTACAAAAGAGAGGGTGTTGGTAAATTGGAATTTGAAAACAAAAACATGGTAGGGTAAACGGCAGCCAACATATTTGTACTTTTTGTAAGTACTACTGACAAAAGAACACTGTTACGTAAACTGATAGAAGTTTTACTTGCAGATGCGCCAGGAAAGATGGACCCTGAAGCTGTAGCTTCACCTGAATATAGACAGACATCAGGATGCTTTCAAGACAGTCAAAGGTTCTGTTTAGTTCTCAGGGTGTTGTTCTAAAGTTCATGTGGTGTATTTGTTAGGACTTAAGAGTTAACTGGTGTGCATATCTTGCGTCTGTATTGTCAAACTAATTTAATTTACATGTATGGGAGAACACTAATTTGAGTATCATGCCCTTTCTTGTTTCCTCTTGGCTCATTGAACTAAATATTGTTTATTCCTTTATACGGTACAATGCAATGCAGGTAGAGTTTCCTGACAAATTTGACCATTTCAAACAAGTTTGGCAAGTGCTCAGTACAGAACATAAAGTTTCTACATTATCATTTCAAACAAGAATGGACAAATTCTCACCACAAATACTTGGAGAACTACAGCTAAAGGCTCCATGACTATGTTACAATAAACATCAATATATAAATGTAATATATATGCTTGTCGAAATGATGTACAGTCACAAAACTTTATGAGTCTGATAAACTCGTTAAGGATTCTTTCCAGCAAAGGTAAGACATTTAAGGCCAATGTAAGAGTATATAATGTAGGAGAGCACACACTGTAGATTAGGACGGCCCAAGCGGGCAGACTAAACTTTCATCACAGATAATAGGACAGAACTTGATTTCATGCTCTAGCATGTTCACACTGCAGATGGTTTCTAGTGCCACCATCTTGGGGTTGTAGTAGCCCAATGACCTACCTGTGTTGAGCAAAATCCGTCCATCCGTTGGACCAACAGCCAATGGATTAGTATTCTCTGACAAATAATCTGGCGAGAATTCTTTGAGCTCTATATGATATTCCACTAACCAGGTTCCAATGTCCTTCATCATCCATATGTCAATCACATTCATGCTCTTGTCTGAACAAGCGACGCAAAGTGCACCTTGAAGCTGGAGGATCGACATACGCCCATTACTATGGCTGCATGGAGGACCTTCCAGAACCTCAAATTCATCTGTCTCAACATTGAATGCCACGATTTCACAGCTTAGAGAAATTGGTCCAAGATTAGGCTCTACCATCCAGTAGATTTTGCCATTGACATATGTGGGTGGCATGTCAGCTACTGGTCTAGGAGAAGGGTCTACTAAATGCCATGGCTTCTCTTTCACATACCGTAATTTGCACTCAAGCTCATATTCTCGCGTTACCAAGTTCTTCTCTTTGTAGGTAATATGCACCAGCACATGCTTATTAATCTCTGAGTCGTAACCCATCCCGATGCGCGCAGCAAAGAAAGTGCCATCGTTGGTGTCAAACTCTATGTGCTCATAATAACCCATGGCAGGATTGCATACAAAATCCCAGAAATGGCAGCTGCCCACGTTGAGACCGTGACAAGGCTGGGAGCATAAAAGATCAGGAGCCATCAATGGCGCATATGGATCAGTGAAGTCCTTCAGATCCACATACAATCCGTGGCGGGCATTCAAGATGATCATGATCCGATGGCTCTTATTCAAGTTCGCATGGACGACATGCGACTGAATAAAACGGTCAGTCATGATCATTGCGCGCCATTCCCTGCAGACCAAGCTCAACTCTGAAAACAGAGCGTGCAGGCATCCACTTGAGGATGTCTGACCAAGCTTTAGTGGCCGGTGACGAGAAGACCATCTCCTCAATTGTGCGCCCAACGGGACCGAGGTACTCCTCGAACAGACCAAGCGTCAGTTTAGAGTCGTCCTCACAACTGCCAATTATGGTCCCATCTGGCGTGAATAAAATCTCTGGGGCGTCGTCACTGTCAGGATCCACTGCAAACACTTCGAGAGCTCCTGTCCCGAACATGATCTTCTTCCGTCCATCATCTGAATGATACATACCTAGTGGCACAATGCAGAGAGATTGCAGCATCACACGCTCAAATTCCGGCCAAGCCATTCGATCAATGCAACAGAACTTCTCCCACCGAGCTTTCATGTAATCCCTTAGCAGGAAGACATGGTAGGGATCATCACTATCAGGATCTCCATAGCAGAAGCATAAGCATCCGTCCAGCTCTGTCAGCACGGGCGCTGAATCCTCAAGATCTGACGATGGTGGCGGCAACAAACCAAATGTCTCGCCGCTGGTATCCAAAGTGATAATGCCACCATCACGGCAGAGAAAGTGCAGACACCCGTTTACGAAAACAGCCGGATTCTCCTGCTCGACGTGGCACAAGGGAGGCTGTTGGGCAGTAGGCCTCCAGTATGCAGGTTTGTCAAGTACCAACACCTCGCAGCTCGACACACCGGTTTTGCAAAACAAACGCACTGCCTTATACTTCTCGGTCACCGAGCAGTAACCAAGGCCGTAAGACACCTCCGAGAAGAAGGGCGCTTCAGGCTGACCGCGTACCGAGAGCCGCCGTATCGTCTTCAACGGCACCTCGCTGTCAGGAAGAGGTAACAGCAGGACGCACGGCGCATCCAGCAGTATAGGCCTATCTGCCTTCTGAATGTTAGTTTTAAAATATTCACCAGGCTGCCACGAATCGAATTACTAAAGTGGCTGACAATATTATAAGACCATCCCAGACTGCTTTTATACCAGGTCGGAATATCATAGAAGGTGTGGTCATTTTACATGAGACCATACATGAACTTCACAAAAAAAAATTAGATGGGGTGATTTTTAAGATTGATTTTAAAAAGGTATATGACAAAATTAGATGACCGTTTCTTCAGCAAGCATTGAGAATGAAGGGTTTTGCCCCTCAATGGTGTGCATGGATTGAGAAGTTTATGTCAGGAGGGAGCGTGGCAATTAAGGTCAATGATGATATTGGTCCGTATTTCCAGACGCACAAAGGTGTTAGACAAGGCGATCCGCTATCTCCGATTTTGTTTAATATTGTCGTAGATATGTTGGCCGTGTTTATTGGGCGGGCCAAATCAGTTGGCTAGATTTCGGAGGTGCTGCCTCATCTTATCAATGGCGGCCTGTCCATTCTCCAATATGCGGATGACACCATCTTATTTATGGAACATAGCATTGAGCAGGCAATAAATCTTAAGCTTTTGCTTAGCGCTTTTGAACAATTGTCGGGTCTGAAGATTAATTTCCATAAGAGTGAGTTATTTTGTTTTGGGGCTGCCAAGGATCATGAGTGTGATTATACCCGGCTTTTCGGCTGTGCCGTGGGGAATTTCCCTTTTTGTTATTTGGGCATTCCTATCCATTTTAATAAGCTTCAGAACAGCCATTGGTTGGGCGTCGAAGAACGCGTTCAGAAACGTTTATGTAGCTAGAAAGGTAAACACTTATCTGTAGGTGGATGCCTCACGCTGATTAACTCCGTACTTAGTAGCCTACCTATGTTTATGTTATCCTTCTTTGAGATCCCTCGGGGGGTCCTTAAGAGACTAGATTACTTTCGGTCGAGATTTTTTGGGCAGAGTGATAGCCAGAAGAAAAAATATCGGCTTGCTAGATGGAATGTAGTCTGCTGGCCTAGAGAGCAAGGAGGTTTGGGCATCCAAGATCTAGATATTAAAAACATTAGCCTATTATCCAAATGGCTTTTTAAGTTATTAAATGAGGACGGCTTATGGCAATCTTTACTGCGCGAGAAGTATTTGAGCCAGAAAACTCTCACTCAGGTGTCTGCCAAAGCAGGTGATTCCCAATTTTGGACTGGCCTGATGAGAATTAGAGATATTTTTCTAGCACATGGTTCTTTCCTACTAGGGGATGGCTCCCAGGTTAGGTTTTGGGAGGATGTCTGGCTAGGAGATGCACCGTTACGGTTGCAATTCCCACGGTTATACCTCATTGTGCGATGGCGCAACGCTACAGTGGCGGATGTTTTAGACGGAGGGGTCCTCAACCTCCAGTTTCGGTGTACAATTGTGGGACCCAACATCTTGGCTTTACAACAACTGGTTATTGCAACATCAGCAACCCAACTTTCTGATCAGCGGGACTCTTTAGATGGAAGCTACAATCGAATGGCCAATTTTATGTTGCATCGATGTACTCTGCCCTAATTCACATTGAGGTCCTGAACGTTAACAAATGCATTTGGAAGCTGAAAATTCCACTAAAAATTAAGATATTTCTGTGGTACTTGAAGCGTGGAGTGATTTCACTCGTGATAACTTAGCACGACGTAATTGGAATGGGAGTCAAAAGTGTTGTTTTTGTCATAATGATGAGACCATCCAGCACCTTTTCTTTGATTGCCATTTCGCCAGATTTTCATGGTGTATAAATAGACAGCATCTTCAATTGCACCTCCCATTAGTGTCGCCCATTTGTTTGGGGGCTGGTCCGCAGGTGTGGGCGGGGAGACTAGAGCCCTTTTGCTTACTGGGGCTGCTGCTCTGTGTTGGTCCATCTGGCTATGTCATAATGATATTATTTTTAATTCGAAATATGCTCTTCCTCCTTTGCAGGTTATACATATCTGTATCAGCTGGTTGCGGTCCTGGGCGGACCTCCATTCACAGGTAATGCAGGACTTTATGAGGGCTGCGTGTACGGTGTTGGAGGTGGCTGTCCGGGAGCTCTTTACCCCCCACGGGTGACGGTTTAGCACTCGTCTCACCAGGGTTGATGTTCGCAAGGCGCGAAATAGTGATAGTTTGTGCGTTATTCGGCTCTCACTGTGCTATTTTTGTTTTCACGTTCCTCAGCTGCGTCTGAGTGTCTTTTCATGTTGGCTCTGTAATAACTTTTTGGGACCCTGTACTCTCTGACTTTTGGCTGTGTGCAGGCGATGCAGAGGCCGGGAGATACTCTTGTCTGTTGCATCGTCTCGATGCCCGTCAATGAGATTCTAATCTTCCTTGTCAAAAAAAAGGAAGAGGTAACAGCGCGCCAGTAGAAGGGTTGCAGACGAAGTAGCCGCCATGGTTGGTGCACCGGATGAGGATGAGGCCACAGCAGGGCTTGGTGATAGGGACGGGGTACCCTCGCCGGAAACAGTTCCGCATGAGCCTCTCGACCGGAGTACCGCCGGGTCGCCAGGCGTAGATGTAGCCGTCGTAGGAGGAGGACCCTACCGGGGTGAGGAGCAGCCTGGGGTGGCTGCTGTTCGCTCGCCGGGCGTGGAGACCGACGAAGTGGGCCGAGGAGAGCGTCGCGGACCACTCGCGCGACACGGCGCGGAGGCGGCCGATCGACTTGGCCGGCAGCCGAGCGAGGATCTCCGTGAGGATCTCGTTGGGGAGCGGGTAAATCGTACGGCCATCTATTTGTTCGGCCGCACGAACACTTTGTTGTCTACCTAGGATTCTTGCTCAATGACTCAAAAAAAAACTCTGATTGCACACACTCTCTCTAAAAAAACTACGATCGCACTATGCAGACTTTTTAAGATGATCAACAATTTACTTTCATTTGTCACTGTCGTTGACAAGACACTGTTTCAAGGTATAGAGTCGAAGGCAAGGAAATAATTAAAGACGTCTCTACCATGTTCATCGACTTATTGATTTGATGGATAGCTTGTTCAATTAAAAACATCTCTACCGTGTTCATCGACTTATTGACTTGATGAGTAGCTTGTTCGCTTTATATGTTCAATGTAGAAATAGATAGCTACATACTTTGCTAATTGAATTATCAATATAAGTCGCATGATGTTTAAGGGGAAAATATATGATCGTAATCTCAACTGTGTTGTCCGACTACCTCGAGCATCAGAGCTTCTTGGTGCTACTGAACGACGTGCAAGAGCATGTCGATCTGGCGGCCGTTGGCCTGCCGATGCCGCTCGGAGGACGCCGGCGAAAGGTCATCTTGACGAAGAGGAGCTAGGCCGTGTGTGGCCGCCGGATGGGGTGTGCCACGGACAACACCATCGAGATGCGATGCTTGGGAGAAGACGATGCGTGGAACCTATTCAGACACAAAGTTGGGCTTGAAATCATCCTGAGGTTCATCAGATTGCAAAGCAGGTAACTTTCTGCGATGCTTCAGCTACTCGCTTGATTTGCAACAATTATTCTTGGACTAATTAACTTAGTGAGTATTGCAAGCAGATGGTTTCAGCGTGCGAATGCTTGCCCAGAGCCCTATGCGCCATTGGTGGAGCCATGTGCTGCAGGAGAGACTCGAGGGAATGGAGGGTCGCCTATGATCGTTTCAAGATTAAAGCAGTTGCCGTCGCACAGAATGGAGGAAACGAAGGCGGTTCTTTTGTGTCACAAGAATCCAATTAAACCCGGTCACTTTTAGGGATGTCAACTCGTGTTTGTGACTGCCAACAGTTCTGTAAGGCAATCTTGGCTATGAGTTTCGGGTTTCAAATTATGTGTTAAATTTTGATACAGGTTCCTGTAATGCAACTTGGGTTTCATGTATTCTATTTCTAGAACACCATGTGATTCTAGAATGTTTGTTTGATGTCTGCAATACGTGGAACGTAAGAACTCTGAAATTCTATTAGCATGTGATGTGTACGCAGGTGAGCTCAGCTCATAATGTTTTTGTTTACTTTGTAGGAGGGTATGCTGTACCCGTTCGGCAAGCGGAGGGGAATTCTGTTCTTGCCTTGTGTAGCTCCATCGTCTGGTTGTTGTCTTTTGGTTCGGTTGTGCTCTCGTGTGATCTTGCTGTAGGGTTTATTATGTAGCAGCCATATTGTACTACATACATTTACGAGTTAATTAAGCTTGGTAGCTTCTCGACGTAGGAGTCGTCATTTCAAGTTTATCTATCGAGGCTAGCTTGGCGTACGTGAGTAATCTCAAATTGACTACTCCGTTTTCCACTGCTCGTGCTTTCGACTTTAGTGACTCGATCGGTCTAGGAATATTTCGACGCACATGATAAAGTTGGAAAAGTCGAAGCAAAGCAAACGGGCAGTGGAAACAAGTTTTCTCTGTCAACCGTACTGTCATCGTAGCTCATCATCCAATCCAAGAGATGATTTTTAAAAAGAAAGTAATGCTAGAAGCAGCAAGATAACATCATTTAAATGTGAGCTACGTGTCGCCAGGGTGTTAGGAGAGATCGATGTCGTGGACACGAGTAGAGCCGAGCCGGCTAGCAGCTCGGCTCGCACAAGCTCACGAGAAACCGAGCCGAGCTCGGCTCGGCTCGTGCCCTACTGCGAGCCTAAACATGGACTCGGCTCGGGCTCGGTGTTGGCTCAAGCCGGCTCGTCCCAGCTCGTGAGGCGCCCCAGCCTGAGCCAAAAACCGACCCCGCCCCTAAGGCCCCCTTCTTTTGGGCTTATTGTCCAACATATGGCACCAAGAAGTTAGAAGCTGAAAAGAATGAAAAACTGTAGAAATAAGCATCTTCAAAATCGTGTTGGTACCTAGAAGCTGGTGTTGGGCGGCTTCCCGAGCTTCCACTGAAACTGAAAATCTGTTTTCCCTCCGAGTTGGTATGTTAAGGAGGTGTTTGGTTGGGCTGGGGCTTTTTGCAACAGAACACCCGGCTTTGGGAGAGCTTTTTGCAACAGCCGCTTCAGCTGTTATGTGCAAATTCGGTCCACAGAGAGAAGCCGGGCAAACCCAACTTCCCGCAATATCACCACTTAACGTGCACTAATATTGCCCTCCCATGTGGAATAATTTATACGAGGTTGCCCTTTCCTGCCCGTGAGCTATCTTCTCCACGGAGACTCCCCGATCCCCTTGCAACACCGAGCGGATCCAGCCCCGCCATCCCCGCCATCCTCGCCGTGCACCGCCGTGCCCACCTCCCCATCCGCTGCCGCGCGTCTGCCGCGCCCTCCATCGCCACCGCCACCGCCCAGCAGGAGGAGGAGGACATCGGCTGCCCGTCCGAGTCCGAGCTATCGGCGACGGATTCCATGTCGTCTTCGTCGTCAACGGAGGAGGAGCTCGACGACGATGCGAGCTCGTCGGGGTCGACGGGCAACTTCGAGCTCCTCCCGATCCCCTTCACACCGGCGGCCATGATCTTCTTCCCTACCCGTAGCGCACGCCTACTGGATCGACCGGATCCAGCCCGTCCCCGCTCTCCCCGCTGTGCACGCCGACCGGATCGATGTCGTGCAGCCCGTCCCCGCTGTCCCTGACCCCGGGACCCCGAGTGAAGAGCGGCAGGTTGGCCGAGAGCCCGCGCCATGGAAGAAGCGGCGGACCGGGAGGAGCGACCGTGCAGGCCGTGCTATGCCTCGCGCTCTACGCGACCTTCGGCCTCGGCGAGCCACAGCTCCGCCCTCGGGGCGGCAACGAAGGAGCGGCGGCCGCGCTGGGCCGTGGCGGGCGCAGCGGCGGTGTCTCCTTCCTCAGCGTCATCGGCGGCGCACGTTCGCCCACCGAGCAGGCCCGCCTCCGAGGTTCGATCCAATGATACAACGACGCCGAGAAGATGGAGGGAAAGGGCGGTGGTCGCCGGAGCCAGAGGCGGCGGTGTGTCAAGGGGGAGGCGGCGGCGGAGTTGGGCTAGGGTGGCCGATGCTCCCTAGCCCCCTTTTTTTTCTTTTACTTTTTTATTTGTATTTATATTTATTATTTTCTGTAATTTTAGTTTAAGTAAGTATTTTTTATTTATATTTATTCTTTTTCGTAAATTTAGTTTAAGCAAGTATTTGTATTCTATTTGTATTTGTAACTTTTTTCTTTTCTATTTCTATTTGTATCATTGGATTGAACCTCGGACGATGTCATTTCAAAATTTTATTCAAGTTGATCTTACGGGCATTTTAGACATTTTTTTTCATATACAGTCAACAGTCACAGCCCGATTAAACACGTTGAACCACAGGCTCAGATGTCAACAGCCGTTTTTACAACAGCTACAGCCCAACTAAACACCCCCTTATTACGGGAATCTGCCCCTCGTGCCCCTCACCCGTCGCACAGCCCATCTCGACCACGCCCCGGGGCGGTCCCGAGCTCCCTGCGCCCCGCCGCCACAAGGACGGCCATCCGCTCCCCCCACCACTACCGCCCGGCCGTCCGCTCCCCCTGCTCGACCCGCTCAACCCGCCGGTGCGCCACGCTGAACCCGCCGGGTCCCGAGGAGGCTCCGCTCGACCCGCCGGCACCCAGCTCCACCCGCCGGCGTCCAGCTCCACCCGCCGGCGCCCTTCTCCAGCCACCGCCCAAGACCCCGGATCCGGCGACCCGCGCTCCCCCTTTCTCGTTGAGCTAGCACTCGGATCCGGCGACCCCCGCCACCCAAGCTCCTGCCGCCGCCGAAGACCACGGATCCGGCGACCCCCACATCCCCCATCCCTCGCCACGAGCTCGCCGGCCCCCCTCCATAGGTGACCTCGTCGGCCCCCTCCAAGAGCTAGGTATGATTTGTATATATTGAAGAAGCATTGTACATGGTGATTAAAAAATGTATACGGTGATTCTTATATAATGCTTGTTGATTCAATGTATATGGTGATGCACCGAATTGTACAAGATTCACTAAGTAACGAATTGCACAGCCAATAGATCGATGCATTAAGGACATTTCTATCTCAACCAAGGTAACTGGTCACTAACAGAGGCAAACCATGAAGCACCCATCATGCTCCCAGCTCCTTGCCCCTTGTCCCTATTTTCTTTTCTCTCTTCTGCTCTTGTATAGTGTAAACCTTAGTTTGCTGCTATCTTGTAGCTCCTTTTGATGATGAGAAGATAAATAGATCTTACCATTATTTGATGTAACATTTGTAAACTATTATGATTTAGCACTCTGTTATGTTTGAAATTTGTTTTCTTCATCAATTACGTGCCAAAACAGTTCAGAAGAACGATATTAGCAAATACACAGAGCACAAACAATTCCAAGGGTATTACAGACATTACACGGTTCATCTCAGCAAATAAGCTCTCATCTCAGCAGCCGAAAAGAAGGGAATCAGGGCCTATCAGGGTTTCCTCCCACCGGAGCTTCTGTGGGCAGTTAAGCTTAAGCCGGATTTAGCACAAGCCGAAGCCGAAAAGAAGGGGGCCTAAACGAGCCTACGAGCGGCTCGCGAGCTTTTTGGTTCGGCTCGCCGAGCTTTACGAGCCGAGGAGGAGGCTCGGGCTCGGCTCGTTGCGCCTCCGAGCCGAGCCGAGCCTTACCGGGCTCGAGCCGAGTTGTGAGCCTCGAGCTTTCTGTCCAGCCTTAAGTAGTGGTACTAAAAGCAGTTTATTTTCCAAAAAATTTGGGGGGTTCAGCTCCCGCATGCCCCCTGCATCCATGGTTCTTCCTCAGCAAACCGCAGGATTGCTGGAGACCGAGGTTACCGAGAGCTTCATACACAAGCTTCAGCTCAGCGTCTCCAAGGGCCTTCCTCATGCGGCGCCGGTACCGGCCTCGAGGACAGAAGAACATGAGTTGGTAAGGATTTCACGGCCTCCTTGTGCGGATTGGTGGTGTTCTTCTTCAGGTTCATGCTCATGTACTGCACTGTACTGTCATCGCACGTCTGCAGGTTAAAAGTGTCTTCCAGGTGCTCCAAGGTTTCGACACGTGCTTGCTCTACTGGGACAAGAGTGTGCGGGGCTACTGCGAGAAGTCAGGGACGTATGTGTCGCATCTGTCGTGGACGAGCCTTGGATCCGTGCTGAAGCCTTTTCTGTTTGCTGCGACATGCTTGAAGCAAGTGGAGCTCTTTGTCGGGAAGGTTAGGTCATGCAGTCACGGAACTCCGACGCTGAATGCATTTGCTAGTTCAGTCCATTCCTGGCTTATGGTGAGTGTCACAATTCAGGCCGTCCATGTTTTTCTTGTCTACTATGATTAGATGATTCTTGCTGATTCCAGAATTCAATTTCTGCTGTAATTTTAACACAGAGGCTCCGGGAAGCAGCTCTGAAGGAGGAAGAACAGTTGTTTCTTTCAGTCAATCGGACTATTACTCTACTTGGATTGACTGATTCTGTGTCAAGGTTACCCTTCAGTACAATACTTTGCTATTTTTCTTCCTCCAATTTGCAGTTCATTTGTATGTGTGTGGTGCAGGACTGTATTTATTTTTAGTCAAGGGCCTCTGAGTGTGTAGTGTTCAACTAATGTATATATGTTCACTGTTAGTGATGAAGTATGTAGTAGATTTTAGGAAAATTAGCAATTGTGTGTCATATGTGATGGCAGGGAACTTCGTACCTTTTCTTTCTACCCTTTTTTCCTTTTGGGATAGTTTTTAAAAGGAAAAAAGGAATACAAAGGACAATACATATTTTGAGCAGTGGTGCTGGTGTTTCTCATGTAATCCTTAGTACTTGACATGCTTGAATTTGTAGCCATTATTCACCAGTAGTATAAAATTTCTTGCAGTTTATGTTCGGGAGCAGAACATTTGTATCAAGTTGTGCATGGAGCTGTGCCAGATGGCTTTTGGAATGCTGGCACAAACATGACATCTAGTGAAGTGGCAGTTCATGTTGTGAACCATATTTTCAAGAAGTTAAATGAAGTCTGTCTAGTGGAAGATGGCGAGGTTGCAACAAGATCTAATTGTCCAAATATCTAATGGTTCATGTTTCTTTTCAGAATGTTCACTAACCTTGCATCTTAAATCTCTATAAACTTCAGGGCGAACCATATCATATGCTGCTAGTGATATTTGCTGGAAGTTTGTTACCTTATCTAAAGTGTCTTGATTCCTGGCTTTATGATGGTATTCTTGATGACCCTTATGAAGAGGTATTGAAGGAACATCTTTCATAACTGTTTTTGAGAGACGATTCATAACATCACAGGTTGCTCAAATATGTCAGTGTGTCAAACTCTGAAACACTACCACAAGAATGGTCTGTTAGCTTTGGTTGATCTTAGTTATTTGCATTCCTCAAAATTAAATTTAAACCATGAGTATCAATGTTATCCTCTAAAAAAGAAGAGTATCAAGGTTATGCTATAAACCTTATAGACTTCTGTAAAGACGTAAATAATTATTACCTGTATATATGCTTATGCACATATTCCAGTTTCAAGTCTCCAACCCTTTGTAGTATGAGGTTATTACTCTTTGTTGTCTGAAATGTTTCTTTTTCTTGGGATAATGCTTAAGTTTTCTCAGTGTTATAACCCTTTTCAAAATGACCCCTGGAGGGTTAGCGACCTACTGTGTGGTATCATGCAGTCAAAGATTACCTTGATTATACCAGTTTATTGTAAAACTGTTGAAATTCGATAAAGATTTTCCATTTTTGTGGCTATTCTCTGAGGTCTCACTTGAATTTTGAAGGTTTGACTCTTGTGATTGTAAATCTCTCTTCTGTAGATGTTCTTTTATGCAAATAATGCAGTTACAATAGACCAACCGGCTTTCTGGGAAATGAGCTATATGCTCAGAGCAAGAGGATCACGATCTGACAATTCATCAACTTTAACAGACAGTGAATCTATCAGGACAAAGGAATCAAGCAAACAGGAACCAACTAATGCAGGAGCTTGCTTGAAAGCCAGTAATCAAGGTTATGTGGATATACTATGCCCGGTGTTCTTGAAGGATATCGCAAGGGCCATTGTATCTGCTGGAAAATCATTTCAGCTTGTTCAGCATGTCCAAGGCCCACATCATATTCGAACTCATGAAGGTACAAATGGGTTTAATGTTGATCAGCATTTCCATCACAGTAGTCGACAGAAATTTTGGCCAGATATCTCAAGTTCTGGATTCCAAGATGGGCATCTAAGCTGCGAAGATGCTCTTGAAAAAACTACAGATCAGTTTGGACATGATGCTCGTGAAATGGGACTCTTAACTTTGTCTGAGATTTTCTTGATATGCCTATCTGGTCTGTTAGAAAATGGTGACCATGTTTATGAATACTTAAGAAAGCTGCATGCTGATAGTGCTCCAGTTACCAAAGCTTTTTTGGAATGTAAGAGTGATGCACAAGGAACAGAGGAGGCATGTGCAGAAAACAGCTCTGATAAGACTTGGTTAAAGCTCCTAAGAAATGCTATATCAGGAAGAGAATATGATGGTATGGAGAAAACCTTGTCCAAAAATGCTGTTACGAGGGACCCAACATTTGTCCATGGATACCTGCAAGATGTATCTTCCAATGCAGTAGAAAGGCCTTTCAATCAATGTTGCTACGAAAATCCTGCCATCATTGCTTGCGGAGATGTGCTGCAGAGGAATCCAAACTCTTGGAGTGACTTGAATATCTCTAAAAGTTTTGATCTTCCTCCACTGAATGATGAGAACATGCGAAGAGCTATATTTAGTGATCGACACTCTGCTGAAACTAGCACTTGTGGCGATACACAACCTCCAACCTCTTTCCCCAGACTAGACGGAACTGATTATAAGTTTGGCTTTCAGTTTGATGATTTGGAATATCTCCGCCAAGAGGATGATATAAAGACCTTGGAGGACCTTTATGCATTTCCGACTCTTCTTCCTTGTGTAAACGTGAGAGTTTCTTCTGAAGTATAGTTTTAGTATGTTCTTCATTTTCCTCATTAGCTATAACCCCATTACCCTTTATCCCTTCAGGAAAATGTGCCATTGTCGGAGATCTTACCTTTGCAGAAAGATAGTACACTTGCGTCAAGAGTTCTGAAGTTTATTCAGAGCATGAGTTTGAAAGACCCTCTTCATCCAGTGGGTATTATCCAAGAATGTCTTTGTAAATGTATAAAGAGACAGGTCTGCTCAAAAGTTATATTTACGTTCTGTTTCTTGTTAATCCATCTATATAACGGGTTTGTGCTTTCTCTTCCCCCCTGTTAGGTGGATCACATTGGCAAGCAAATCCTGTCCAAGCTAATGGGTGAATGGAGATTAATGGACGAACTCTTTGTATTACGAGCTATCTATTTGCTAGGATCAGGTGTGTCATCCAGTGGGGTTTAGCCTTTTCACTGTGTTTTTACCTTCAAAAAACTTTTATACTTCATAGAAGGGTACCTTTCACGTAAGAAATGAATATCATTTTGAAAAGAAGTAAATAACTAAATATGTTTAGTATGATCCAACTTGAGCCTTCAGGTGACATGCTGCAGCATTTCCTGATAACAATTTTTGATAAGCTCGATAAAGGGAATTCCTGGGATGACGATTTTGAGTTGAATACTCTTTTGCAGGTGATTTACTTTGCAAATCCACTATGTGATTGATATTTATATCCATCATTACTCTTACATTAATCTTTGCTTGCAGGAATCCATAAGAAATTCAGCTGATAAATTGCTCCTAACTGCGCCAGATTCTTTGGTTGTTTCATTAGCAAAGCATGACACACAATATGATGAGGAAAGTGTATCAACTTCCAGAAAAGGTCGCGCACAAGGTTTTGGCATTGATGCACTTGACGTGCTTAATTTCACGTATAAGGTATGTACCAAATAACTACAAGGTTTATCTGTGTCTTTTGCTGTGTGTGACTGTGTTCATGTATTTTGGTGGTGGCAGGTGTCTTGGCCTCTTGATCTAATTGCTAATACAGAGGCTCTGAAGAAGTATAATCAGGTAATTACTTACCTTCTACAATAAGTACTTAACAGAGGGTCATGTACATGATGGCTTTGGTCATTTTGCTGGATCAGGTCATGGGATTCTTACTGAAGGTCAAGCGTGCAAAGTTTGTTTTGGACGAAACCCGAAAGTGGATGTGGAAGGTACTCTGCCATCAGATCATCTTATGCTACTTATTTCTTTTTGCAGTTGGTATAGTACTGAGAGTTGTATACTTGGATCTGCTCTACCTTACCAGCATCTGAGCCATTCTGAATTTGTGATGGACCATCCCTTTTCCATTGGCAGGGCAGAGGCAGCACAGCACATAATTTGAAACAACACTTGATAGTAGGGCAGAAGCTCCTCCATTTTGTTGATGCATTTCATCAATACGTCATGGACCGAGTGAGTTGTGACATGTTTGATTCATTTCATTATATGAGACCACGACTGTCTCAATTTGAACTCATCTTTTGAGTAGGTGTATCATAGTGCATGGACTGAGCTTTGTGATGGCATGGCATCTGCTACTACACTGGATGAAGTCATGGAAGTTCATGAAGCGTATCTCTCTTCCATTCAGAGACAATGCTTTGTGGCCTCTGATAAGTTGGTGAGAACATGTCATTCTTACAACGAACAATGCTCAATTCCAAACTTCTAAATTATAGCCAAGAATATTTGTTTCCCATGTGTCGCAGTGGGCCCTCATTGCCAGTCGAGTTAAGACTATTTTAGGATTGGCGCTAGACTTCCACAATGTGGAGCATACTCTCGGTACTGGTGGAACCGCTCCAGCTGTTCGGGCAAGATGCGAGATGGAAGTGGATCGGATTGATAAGCAATTCGATGAGTGCGTCGTGTTCCTCTTGAGGGTAGGTTTCTATCTACTTTCTAGTAAAATTTGACGATACGTTATGTTGTCTGAAGGTATGTTTCTGTAGATTTACTCTTGAAATCCTTTGCAGATCCTGTCGTTCAAGCTCAACGTGGGTCACTTTCCCCATCTCGCGGATCTGGTCACGAGGATCAATTACAATCACTATTACATTTCTGACAGCGGAAGCTTCTCTGCAATCCCTGGGTCCCGGCCACGGTAGCAGCCTTGATAGGATTTTAGGTTTTTTTTTCTCCTCCATTGCTGGGGAACAGATATACTGGAGTTGTAAGTTGTAGCATGCAAACATGAGGCAGCCAGGCAGGCACCAGTAGTTCCTGGATTCCTTTAGATTTTCACGCAATGTTTGAGAATGCAATTCTTTTCCCAAACTGCAATGTATGTGTGAATATGAGTTGTTACAAGACTTGTTCCACGGCTTTACCTCTCACGTAAATTTGGTTTGAAGTAAAAGGAGGTCGGGTTCCTTTTGCGTCGGAACAAAATTGCAATATGTGTGCAAATAATTTTTTAAAATGGTTTGATAGTGTACGCTGAGTTCCGTACCAAATTTAAAAGGAATAACACAAAGTATATATACCAAATATTTTGAAATTTTAGCCTAGTATGTATAGAAAATTCGTTTCAGGGATATGGTGGGTATAAAATCCAAGTAATATCATCGTTTTGGCTCTGCAACAATGTTGTCTCACCGGATAATACCATGGTACTTACATGAAATCATCGATTACTCACGATGAGGTCAACGGTTCATCACTAAAGCACGCACTGGTAATACCAACCATTGCATTGACGACAGCTTCTCACATGACATGGACTCAACTGTGGCAATTACTCTATAAAGTAAACGAGGCAAGAGGAAAAAACCAGGCACAGACTATGTATGCATGTAACTGATTTGATATTCTTTACCAACCACAGGGCAAAACTGACAGAATTATATCAAGTAAAGAAATATAGCTATTAAGGAACTGAGGAGCCATTCTTTAGAACACCGCTCTAGGGAAGGATTACAATTACACTCAGCTCGGAAGCAAACAGCATGAACTACAACGCATTATTACGGTTGCAATCATTATTCATCTCTGAAAGGGCTCAAAGCCCATTAGCAGGGCGATAGGATGGATAGCGGCTTGTTCCGTTCGCTGAATTCGGGTAATCTCTCGACTGATAGGGGTAGCCGTTGACGTCTGCCCCGAAATTTGGCATGGAGTTATCAGTGCCGCTGTATAGCCATTGGCTCATCACCATATCATCAAACTGGCCGTTGGAGTATGAGGGGAGATCAAACTGTGAATAACTCCTGTCCCTAAGCCCTCGAGGAGCACCGTTCAGGTTACTATAGAACGGTGGAAGTTCCTCTTCATAGTATTGCTCGGACTGATCGAACAGGTATGGATCACCAAACATGCCATAATGGGGTGTGCTGGCGTTATTGGGCATATTATTGGGCAGAGAGAACTGCCGAGCAAATCCTGGCTGTAGAACCTTTCTTCTGTCGCTGAGCTCCTCATCCAGCAAGTCGTTGATGATGTCTAGGTGCGGAAACTCATCGCCGACAAGGCCTTGCGGTTGGTATGGAGTAAATCTGGTAGAAATTTCTGACAATAGTTGCTTGCTTCGTGGTCTTCCATTCAGACTGAGCTTCTCAAACTCATTACCCATGCTTGAACTCAATACACCACGATCGCTACTGCTGCTGCTGCTTGCCTGCTGCGAGCTCTCTTCTCTCCACTGATATTGGTTGAGTGACTCGGGCTTCACGGTTCCAAATGTAAATCCAGGTTTCAATGATGATTTGTCTTTCCTAGCCAAGTTCTCTGGTGAGAGAATGGATGGTGACGATGCAAACATCGACTGTGATCGTGTAACTCCTTGCTCAGATGAACTTGACTGATGAGTGAAACCACTTGGACCAACAGAACTTTTCTCCATCATGGCATTACGGTATGATCGGGGAATGTAGCTAGGAGCACTGGCAGAGGGCTCATTACCCAACCGTCCAACTGCACTCATCGAACGAGAAAGAATTGGTGCAGTCTGAACTGTTGAAACAGCACTTGCTGTTTGTTTTGCTGCAGGGACTTGCGGGGCACTCAAGGGCCTTGAAACTGCAATGACCTGGGTTGTAGTAGCACTGCTTACTGGAGAAGTCTGTTTCTGAACTTCAGATTTGGAGGGTGCAGGCACCTGCAGAGGTCTACTTGCAACTGACTTCTCATTATGGGTTGCAGGAATGGATGGAGGTCCTTTATTTGGAACTAGCTGAGCTGTTGGGGTGGAAATGACACCCGTTCTTGTAGTGGTAGCTGCAGCACCTGAAACTTCACTTGCACGCAAACTCAGATTGTTGGTGCTTTCTAATGAAGATTTCGGCTGCTGGGAGAAAATTGGTTGCTTCTTAACAGGGCTCACAGAAGAAAAGGAAGACTCCGTCATTCTTAACTTGGAGGGGCTCATGACATCAACATGCCGTTGTGCATTTTGCTTCTTCTGTAACACAACTTTGTCATCCTGAAACGAGATTTTGATTATTATTCAACCAAGTGGAACACTGAGATTGATGACAAAATAAAGAGAAGAACATCCTCGTGTAACACAGCTTTTATCATCTGGAATGAGCTGCTTTATGGCATATATGTCAAGAACTGTGCATCACAAAGCAAAAGGTCTATGGGCCTGTGCGTACCTCAGATTCATGTCTAAGGTCCTTCGAGTTGCTAGATCCTAAAATAACATTAGGTGCTGAAGTCGATCCACCTTGTCCAAGCCCTGTTCGTGTGTCAGTATCCTTATTCCTCCGGTTGTTTCCCCTAAATCAAAAAGTACAGCATGATAAATACCAAATGGCAGGGGGGGGGGAGGAGGGGGGGGGGATGATAATATCAAAATATACCTATTGGACGAGGATTTGACATTTGTCCAGGCACCTCCCATATATGACCCATTCAAGATAACTGAAGGTACCGAGTCAGATGAACAAGTAGATGAGCTATCATCCACAAAAGAAGTCCTCTTTCCTGCTTGCTCATTTTGCGCCTCACCAACTTCAGGCACAGTAGTTTGAGTTTCTAAAGCATCCGTTTCCCAATTAACAGGACTGGATTCACAGTCTTCAAGATCAATATGAAGCACCTCTGAATTATCATCTCTGTTATCAGAGACATCAGATACTTCTTCAGGGTTGTCAGCATTTGAGGCCACTTCTTCAGCTTGACTCGAGAAATCATCCAAGATTCTATCATCTGATGGACTGCAGTCCATAGCTATTTCCTTCATGTCAAGCTTTTCATTTTTCCCTTTATTATTTCTCCGACTGTTTTTCTTCTGTTTGGCCTGGGCGAGAGAGAAAGAAAACATTATAAAAAATGTCCTCAACAAATACAAAGAGGACACAACAGAATAGATGAAGTGAGAACACTGCAATCTCCAATAATCCAACTGGACATACAAAATAACATCTAAACAGATTAAGGGAAAAGCACGTCAAAAACTAGAAACCAAGAGGTAAGACAACAGATGTTTATAACAGAATTTAGTTAGATAGATAAAATCCATTATGACAGAATAAGATGGCATGGTTGCACTAATGGAAGAACCAAACCTGTTTTCTCCTATTGCGTTTTTCCTTCTCGGCAGCACTACGTTTTGCCTTAAGTTCAATTTCTGCAAGCCCAGCAGCTTCCTCTTCACGAATGAGCTCCTCTTGGCGCTTCAAAGCCACTGCCTCTTGGTATGCCACTTCAATTCGACTGATTCAAGATTTATAAGTAAGATGTGCATGCAGCCATAATTGACTCAAGACTTTACGATGTATGCATTTCATCGTAGGATATCTGGTCTCCCAAGAAGATAATATGGAAACAGATTTATCAATATCTAATAACAGCAGTGGTATGCCTTGCCAGCAGAGTCATGCACTAAGTATCAAAGTAACAGAAAAATCAGACATGTCAGCTGTAGCATGAAGTGCTGGGAAGTGGCATTTGAAGTTGCCGACTCTTGTTACACATTTGTGGAGCAAAATACCAATACTATATGGGCATGTTGAACTGCAAAATCCTCACCTGAATATATGGGCCAAGGCAAAAAATTCCAGTGTCTTCCAGCCGAGCTCTATAAGTCGTCTATCGTCACGCTCAATAGAGTCTTTGTTGAAATCGTTACCCGAGCTGCCATCCTATAATCACAGAATTGGCTAGGACTTCTTACATTGAGTAGAACAAAAACTCATGAAGACATAAGTCTTAAAGATAACCATTTTCCAGTTTGTAACTCATCAAGAAGCAACTCATTAACTCCTAGATGGCTAGTTCCTATTTCAGAACAGCATCATTTAGGAAAGCTTCATTTGCTGAATGTTGAGTGCAAGTAATTTTGCATCCAATATGAATACAACCTCAAAATTATATATTTTCTGGTAAAAAACATGGTTGGCATGAAGAAAGGCGCTTCAAATTTAAAGGTTGAACACGACATAAAAACATCTGCAGCTAATATCCAGTGAACTGTCCATATGATGAAATATTGTAGGATGACTGGATGTTACCGTAATAAACTAACTGTACGAACTGGTAATAGAGAAAATTGATTACCTTTGTGCGGTTCTGCGAACTTTTATCATCCTTCGTAGGCAATGGTTGGTGTGGCAGTGTGTCTATTGTAGCTCTTTCAAGCAAAAGTATCACATCATCTGCCAAGACAAACATATCCTGATCAACAAGCACCATAGCAGTGCTTTGAGCATCTGTCTCTGTTAATTTGGACACCCCCTTTTTGTTCTTGCTCTGATATTCCAGAGCCTTCAGTCCACTATATAGTGAGTCCATTACTAAAGTTGATGTAACTTCCTTCTCTATAAAAAAGTGCTTCACTAGAACTTTGAGTATGGTGTCGGTCTTTTCCCTTGTCATGTGCTGCCGCACACTTGGATCCATTCCAAGCCAGAATGCATTGAAACTGCAACATGCCAAATAAACATTTTAATAATGGATTGGCACAACATATTCATAATTTTGTATTAAAGTATTTATTTAAAACGTGCCTGGTCATAAAACAGTAAGTGTGCCCAAAAGAGAGTTATCTAACCTGGACCATCTCAGTCTATCCTCAATCAACCTACAAAGCTTGCTTCTTCTTTCATCAATAAAGCGCCGGCAAATTTGTTCCACATTTGATAGGTACACCCTAACTAGTTCCCTTCGGTACTGGCCATCAAGGCAACGAAATGGGCGGTCTGCCTTCTCCCTCAAATATTACAATGCAGAAGCAGACATGGTTATGCAAAGTAAACATATACTCAACTCCAAAAATAACTGATACCAGCACTGAAGTCCGGCCAGAGTCAGCGTAACCCACAGATGGAAAATGGTAGCTAAAGAACTACAGAAAACAGGTACCTAATAACTTGAACTTGAGCTTTGATGGTAAGAACATCCTCAACAACAAAGCCATCATGTAATTTTGATAGCTCCATAAACTTTTTCCACCCCCAATCATGCTCTTTCTTCCAAAATCGGTGCAGTGTATCTGAAATACTATTTTCTTTAAACTTCACATGCAGAAATCAAGCAAAATTACTAGCCAAAACAATGGTGGTACATCAAACTCACCCGAATACTTGGATTTCTTAGGGTCTCTGTTAATTACAGCTATTGTAAACTGTGCAAAGTGACTCCATCCTGAAATAAAAGCAAATAATATTGAAGATAACATTGTGCAATCAAGACATGTGCCATGGCTGGCAATACATGGACCATTTCATCTACCTGGGAGCAGTTTATCATGGTTGGCAACACAAAGAAAGAGTGACAAGTGATTGCAAACATCACATCCTTGTGGATAAATCAAGATGTACCTGAAAATCAACCAGTAGATCTCAACATGTGATGCAGAACAAAAGCCTGAGCCGATAAATCTAAGTCAAGAATGGTACTTATAGACATTTGAAAGTTAGCAGGCTATATATCAGACTGCAGAGTACTGGAAGATCATGTCCTAATTCTATATCAAATAAAGTAAGAAAGCAAGAGAGTAACGCATTCCTTCTTCGATATCTAAATAAGACACAAAGAGCGCTTTGTAAGCAGGAAAAGAACAGAAAAGCGCACTCTGCTCCAGACTCAGGGAAGATAAGCTTGATTTTACATAAGAAACAACTAGTGCTTAATTGAAGATAAAAATATTTGCATATGAAGCATATCTAGCAACTTGGATATCAAACACCAGAGATACTTTTACTAATTGTGATTTCCATATTCATCATATACATCAGCCTTTTCTCTCCATGGGGCTACATGCTAAAACTATTGGCTGCTGACCAAAATTTCAGATGGCCAGAGATCAACTACTGCTTGATGGAGCTGCTACCAGCAAGTCGATAATGGGTGCTTGTGTGCTAGCATGGCTCTGCAAGGGTGCAAGGTTACTGTTGTACGTGATGCACACCCATTTTTAACAACCTGCCTATCCACAAGGTCAGCTCTCAGGTGTGCTCAGAGTGCTGTCACTGGTCTGACCTAAGTCACTGTTGACTGATGGTTGCCCTTCAGCATCTCATTTTGCAGTCTAAAGTATAGACGCAAATAGTGGATCTACTCTGAGGTGTCTCAATAAATGCATATAAACAATTGGTTGTGTTGTCACCTCTGTTGGGAACTATTATGGCAACATCATTCAAAATTAGCAGACAAATCACACCACGGAATGTAAGAAGGCCAGATCATAGTTACCAGGACAACCACCACCACACACACACCCACCTACCCACCCACCCCGTGCGCGTTCTACATACTGGGGTCGTCAACCCCGATTAGTCAGGGACGATCAGAGTCAGTAGGGTGCACGGTAGGATCACCAAAAACAGCGAGACAGCAGGGCAGGATGAGGAAGCAGTTGATGAGGTAGGCGCAGTTGCATGAGAGGAGGGGAGGGCATGAGATGAGAAGACTGGAAGAATGGTGAGGGAGGGCAGGGTCACGATTGAAGGGAAGGAGACGTGATGAGAGGAAGAGAAGTAATGGGAGCTGTGTCCTCAGGGCTGGGGAAGATGAGGATTGAGTGAAGAATTGGATTTTCTGCGCTTAAATTGTGTTTGCTATTGGATGACGGATCTTTTGTGACTATTGTTAAAACCTGTTAAGTTGTTGGGATAACAAATGTTTACTTATATTAGGGGTATTATCTGATCTTAACAATAAATTGTTTAATAATTGGGTCAATGATGTTCCACGTTCCAAACTAGTGTCGTGAAGAACCATACCCCCTTCGACCCACAATCTTAACCTCCCATGTCCCTGACCCGTTCCTCAACCCGGAGGCACCGTGTTCAAGGTAGCCATGGCCCAGATGCAGCACAATAAAAATGAGAAGAAACTTCAAAGACGAAATTGTGACTCCAATTAATACCCATATGAAGATCATACCATTTATAACCGCCAACGTCAAAAGAATTACTCCGTAGCTCCCTCTTGTTAATTTGGGAAAAATTATCAATCCTCCATGTAAACTTTCCATACAGTTCAGAAGGCCTTGGCCCTAATAAAAGAAAATACAAATAAAGGTCAAATAACAGTGGATGGTAATTTTTTAAAAAGTTACAAGGATTGGAATGCAAATATAAGCAAACTAAAACAACTTACCAGAACGTCCAATTATCATAAACATGTAATCCAGTAGAATCTTCAAATAGCTAAAGTAGAAAATTATGTCCCTTTTGATTATCATAGTTTTTATAGCCAGACCAGGCAGTGAACCACCTGGTATACAGGTGGAACTGAGAGTTCTACGAAACTATATTGTAAACCTTTTTTGTTGATTTTCCGTTCAATAAACTATTGTTAAAAATGACAAGTAATGATGAAACAAGGTAATATAGAACCCTCTTGCTAACTATGGCATGTGATGGAGCCTACTGGAAAAAGGTAATGTAGAACCATGTTGCTGATGGCGCATGATGGAGCGTAGGCAGGTTGGTGGTGCACCTGCTTTGGAAGCATGAGGCGGGAAGTTTGATTCCTACCGCTGTAAGCTAATTAAAAGATTAGGAGTAAATATTTTCTCTCCCAAGGAATCCATTAAACCAGACCAGATCTGGTTCCGGTTCCCTTTTCCTGGTTATGTGAGGTCAAGTTTTACAACCAATGGTAATTAAGCAATAGTTTTCAGGAAATATGCATTTAACTCCCATGCAATTCACACATGATAGAAATCCTACGAGTTTATGATATCACTACAGTGTTAAATAAGTAAATATTCTTGAACATGTCAGAACTAATTGCTAGTATGCCAAACAGAGATATTTTTAGTACTCCGCCATTAGCTTAACCATTTCCGTACATAAACTAACAACTATTTGAGCTTAGTTTCAAGGTCTAGGTTCAGCAAAAACTGGTTGAGCTTCGCATAAATAACTCCAGAACCTCAAGACTTTTTAAGTTAAGGGATGCTTCAGTAAACTAGTTCATGATAGTACTGTCATACAAACGTCCACATTCCAATTGTACTTTGAACGAATTTCAATTAGTACTCTATTCTGATATGAATTATATTCATGAATGATATTGCAATGTCTCATGAGCAGATACATCACTAAAGTTGTCTAGAGTTTAGTCACCTTATAGCGCAAAAACTTATACATTTGAATCAATATTAGATATCTAGGATCAGTTCAGCACTAGTATCATATAACACTTAGCATAATTTGATGACTTGTCAAGCTTGTATAGGATACCCTTGACAAGCTTGTATAGGATACCTTGCCATAGCATAATTAGCTACTTGCATGAAATGAGCATATGTTTTAAGGGATTCAAATGCAACTATTTGTCACTATTTTAAACTCCTGATTCATCAGAGAAGAAAAGATTACCTGCTCAATTGGAAACAGAACTTCCTTGGTCTAATTTACTCAGAACAGTAAAGACGAATTTCCTTGGTCTAATTTACTCAGAACAGTAAAGACTAAAGGCTACAGACCAATAGACTGTGTTTAGTTATCCTAAGCCCAACACATTCAACCCAGAATTGCACAACTGCAGTAACCAAATAAGCTCCCAAAAGGAAATCTAAGCCATCATTCCACCTAGTGCATGGAGCCATGGACAGTGATTTGGGACTTCATTAAATTAGCCCTACATGCAGTAAGTACGACCACAACTAAATCAGTAGAGATTTCTTTATAGAACAATTTAATGAGGACTAAAAGAATTATGTTTGGACAAAGCAACAACAGGTAATATGAACAAATGCAAGATGAGTTAAACAACATACCACAATCATCATCGTCAGTGTCCGAGTAAGCTGGTGAAGTGGATGGTGTTCCATTTTCAACTTGTTCGCTTGACCTCCACTCTGCTAAAGATTCCCCAGAATGGCTTTGTTGATCACTTGGCAACTCGTCAGTTGACGAGGATCTGCCATCCCCTGTATAGTCTTCGATCAAAGTGCCAGCCATTGATATGTCCTCTTGAGGAGGTGCAGTGCAGCTACAGTATCGACCGTGCCCTTTTCCTTCCTACAATAATGAATTGAGGGAGTCACCAAATCTCAGCTTCAGTAGACAGTGAAATAACAAAAGGAGCATAAAAACTAAACCTTTAGCTCCACAAGACAGCAGATTCCAAAGCAACTAGGGTAGGAATAACTGTATACTAGTGCGAAAGTAAACCTATGTTGCGGTGCATCTCGGTACTGAGCAATTGCTAAAATGGGTTTTATAAAGCTGGCATTGCAGAGAAGGCAACCAAATATCACAGGCGATCACATATATAAAATTCCGGGGTAAACATTTCCCGTCGCAAGGCATAAAATATTCTGTCTCCAGATCCCAGAAACGCCATGGTTAGCCCAAGAAACATCCAATTCCCAGCTGAAATAAAGACCTAGAATCTTGATGCCACGAAAGGCTAAACCTACGCATCATTAATTCATCCACGTCACAGCTGATTCTCTTCTCCCTACGCAGCTGGAATTGCGAACAGCTAGTAAAAAAAATTCCACTGCGCGTGCCAACAGGGAGCAGACAACGAGATCATCAGCTAGCCCAGGCGCCCATCCCAACCCAACCTAAGCAATCCAAGCACACGCAAACACGCGCGCAACGCGAGGAGCGTTCGTCCCCGCGCGGAACCCAATCTCCCTCCCCGGGAGGACGAACGGAAAGGGAGAAAACGCACGCACGTAGATTAGATCGGGGCGGAGCGCGCCAATGCTCACCTCGCCGAGAGGAAAAACGAAATCTCCTCCGGTTTGGACCCGGCCCCCGCGTCGTCCGGATCTGGCGTCGCGCCTCCCTCCGACCGGTGCGGGCGTGCGCGCGCGCGCGGGGGCCTGCTGGAGATCGAGAGCTGCCTTACCCCTCGCGGTAGGCGGCGGCGGCGGTGAGGAGGGGCAGCTGCTTCGGCGGGGGAGGAGGAGGAGGAGATAGGGAGTGGGGGTGGGGGTGGGGGAAGAGATGGAGGGGAAGGGAGCAGCGTGTGTGCGCCCTAGTCGGGTCGAGCCGGGTATCGAGTAACCGGGTCGGGTTTAGGCTAAGCTAGGCTTTGGCTTAGGCTTAGGCTTAGGAGGAGATCGAAGAGAGAAATGGTGTTCCCGGTTATTTATGGCGTGACAACCGAATGATTTGAATGATTTTAGAAACAAATGGCATCATACCTAGTATTACCAAAAACATATTAAAAACTTACCATAAGATGTGTAAGGATTTAAGAGCACGGATAGGTCACGTATTTAGGTTAGTAGTGTGGTAGACTATGTCAATGACGGATGGGTATGGTAGGTACATGCGATACCTATTGCAGTTTCGTGGTTATTGTTTGGTGAGCGCTCTTCCACGGATTCTTGTCGGAGGTCCACCGCCTCTCTCGTTCTCACCTTCATTGTTTCTCTTCTATGTCGGTGTCGTACCTCAGCATCCTCCTCTATGGCTGCCTCAATCATGCGACCGACTTTTCTTTTCTTCACCTCTACCATCTCTGTTCTTCGTCGTTTTCCTCCATCTACACTTGACCCTATAGCTGATGACGACCTTGTAGCCTTGCCAAGCCGTTGTTCTCGGCTATCTACGTCCTACCTTGCCCAACCTAAATTACATCATAGTCATATTTTAGTGTCGTCTTTTGCCGCTAGGCAATAGAGAAGGATAGAGCAACCAAAGGTTGAAGACGAGTGAAGAGTGCAGTTTGTTTTTTCGTCGTTTTCTAGCTTTTCCCTTATTATTTGCATGAGTTAATAAATGGTCGTATCTATCTATGATAGAACTATCTATGACGTACCAGTATCATATGACTAATCAATGGTAGTTATATCAGTAGTAAGTTATGCTATTGTACTCCTACAAGTAACAATAGTCATGAATGGTGTCCTATGACATTATCAATGTAGTAATAATTAGTGGACTCTTATGCCGAATGTAGGTCATGCGATACTGTTTGCAGTGATTAGTTGTGTTGATAGAAAATAGTTATGGTAGTTACACAAGAGAGAAAGAGAGACATCGTAGTTTCCTAGGTATTACTCCCTCCATTCTCAAATGTATGTTGTTTTTGACTTTTCATAGTTTCTGATGATGACTAGTATAGTATCCTGTATACGAGGAGGTATCCGTATACAGTTCTCTGGGTTATCAGAGCGTATCCGGTAAGGATCCCAAAAGATAAGGTAACCTTCCATAAGGAGAGAAGACATCCCTTAAACTAGGAAGTCAATCCCGACGTTTAAAGAAGCTAGAGTCCTACTCGGGGATAGGTTCATGTCCGGTACGACTCGGAAAGCCCCCTATAAAAGGACCAGCATCCCTATAGGGGAGGACAAGTCTTTTAGGTTCTTCAAGCCAAAGAGGTTTTTCCAGATAGAACAGGTCAAGTTAGATCAGACAAGCCAGAAGCCTTCAGAAGGCCTAGCGACTCCCACGAGAAGACCCGCCGTCTCGAAGGAGTCGAGACCCGTGGATCTAGTCAAAATAGCCTCCGACTAGGTTTAGATCCCATTTTGATAGGCACTAATATATACATCCTTTGTAAGATACTCTTGATTCAATATATACGAACAGGACGTAGGGTCTTTATCCTAAGGGAGGCCCGAACCTGTATAAAAAGGTGTTCCTTGTCGTCGTATACTCCCTCGGCCTTGGGCCTTAGGGGTCCCTACCCAACAACAAGTATCTCGTTTCTTGTGCCGAGGCCCACTAGTCGGGATAAGTGGCCGCGCCTGCTGCTTTGTCCGTTTTCTCCGTGCGGCGACGCCCTTCAGCTTCCCGCCTTCGACGTCGTCCCCCCCGGCCGGTTCATCAGTCCAGTACCGATTCTGACCTTCTGCTGGCCTGTTCACCGCCGTCCCGCCCGGTTCGCCGGCGAGCTCCGCCGGTTCTGAGACCAGAAAAATCCCCTTTACCTCCTAGTCCACTCCTTTTGCAAAAATACCCAACACATATATGAGCTACGGTACAAATATGGTTATTGTTGAGGGGGGGTCCCCGTGCGCCCCGAACGCCACGAGCAACGGTAAGGTACGCATCCCCGCCACAAACTCATGCCTAACTCTTTTGCAGACGTGAAATGCGGGGTACACGCGCAAGTGCAGACGCGGGGTACGTGCGCAAGTGCAGACGCGGGTGCAAGCGCAGGTGCAGACGCGGGTGCAAGCGCAGGTGCAGATGCGGGGTACGTGCGCAGGTGCAGACGCGGGTGCGAGCGCAGGTGCAGACGCGGGGTACGTGCGCAAGTGCAGACGCGGGTGCAAGCGCAGGTGCAGACGCGGGTGCAAGCGCAGGTGCAGACGCGGGTGCGAGCGCAAGTGCAGACGCGGGGTACGTGCGCAAGTGCAGACGCGGGTGCAAGCGCAGGTGCAGACGCGGGTGCAAGCGCAGGTGCAGACGCGGGGTACGAACACCCCGAGAACAGGACCCCACCATGTGACGTACCGTACGGCATGTCGTACCGGACGTCACGTAGATGCTAGGGGATATGCTTCCGCGGGTGACATGTAAATGACCTGCGTGCCCTTGTCCGTACGGCGGACCGGGGGTAAGACCGTAACCTGCCTAGGGGCAGAATTGTAATCCGGCCATGCGCTCCCCGAGGCCTATAAATAGGGGAGCACCCCCCAGGTTGGGGGTACGGAATATAAGTTGCACTCACTTCTTGACTCGCCCAAATTTTCTCTAAGTGTTTGCTCGTTGCTGCGCGCTCCGTTCCGCTATCCCCTGCGCACACCCGGGTGACCCAGCACTCAACCGGGGGTGCCTCAAGTTCACTGTCCGACCGCGTAGTCGACGACAGTTGGCGTCGACCGTGGGGATCGCAGACGAGAAGTCACGTGCAACGCAGCAGTGAGCGCATCGAGATCATCCCTCCAAAAGCGAAGAGAAGCGCCAAGAGGAAGCCTGCGGGCGGCTCAGCGGTGAGAGCTGTGTCCGCGAGAACCCAAGCATGCGCGCCCGAGTTGGCCGAAACTCCGGCGCACGCGGAAGCCGACCCGCCTGTCACCCCCGCGGAGGACACAGTCGAGCCCAGCACCGCGCAAGGGGCTCCGCCAGCAGCACCCCGGAAGACGGCCACCCGCTCCGTGGTAGTCACCGGGGGTCTTCCGGGCGTCCTCGACGGTCGCCCAAACCCGCCCGCCCTTGTTCAAATGCAGTAGCGCTGGTTGCTGACATACACAAGGGGCTGGGCCCTCAACGCCGCGTCCGCGCGCGTGGTAACATCCCACCGCGGCGCGCGCCCTTCACCCCGGCATACCGCGAAGTCATATCCCGCGAGCCCGGCAGCGCCCTTCGCCGCGTCCGCCCGCGTAGTAACATCCCGCCGCGGCGCGCGCCCTTCGCCCCGGCATACCGCGAAGTCATATCCCGCGAGCCCGACAGCGCCCTTCGCCGCGTCCGCTCGCGTGGTAACATCCCGCCGCGGCGCGCGCCCTTCGCCCCGGCATACCGTGAAGTCATATCCCGCGAGCTCGGCAGCGCCCTTCGCCGCGTCCGCCCGCGTGGTAACATCCCGCCGCGGCGCGCGCCCTTCGCCCCGGCATACCGCGAAGTCATATCCCGCGAGTCCGGCAGCGCCCTTCGCCGCGTCTGCCCGCGTGGTAACATCCCGCCGCGGCGCGCGCCCTTCGCCCCGGCATACCGCCGCGAGCCCGGCAGCCTCCAACGCCGCGTCCGCCTGCGTGGTAACATCCCGCCGCGGCGCGCGCCCTCGCTCCGGCATACCGCGACGTAACATCCCGCGAGCCCGGCAGCCTCCAACGCCGCGTCCGCCGGCGTGGTAACATCCCGCCGCGGCGCGCGCCTTCGCTCCGGCATACCGCGACGTAACATCCCGCGAGCCCGGCAGCCTCCAACGCCGCGTCCGCCTGCGTGGTAACATCCCGCCGCGGCGGGCGCCTTCGCTCCGGCATACCGCGAAGTAACATCCCGCGAGCCCGGCAGCCTCCAACGCCGCGTCCGCCTGCGTGGTAACATCCCGCCGCGGCGCGCGCCTTCGCTCTGGCATACCGCGAAGTAACATCCCGCGAGCCGGGCAGTCTCCAACGCTGCGTCCGCCTGCGTGGTAACATCCCGCCGCGGCGCGCGCATCCGCTCCGGCATACCCGCCTACGCACTAACGTCTCGCCGTAGTAAAACTTCGCAGCCGCATGGCAAGGGGCTCGCCAAAATAGCCGCATTCATCGCGTAACGTCTCGTGACTTCATCGCATTACTTCAGATTATTACAAGCCGAACAGCGACTAGTCAACTAGATAGTCGCTAGGTTTTTTTCGTTGGGACGCACGCGTGTTATGTCAGACTATTACAAGCCGAACAGCGACTAATCAAATAGCTAGTCGCTAGGTTTTTTCGTTGGGAGTATAGCATATCGCGCCGCTATACCTTATTACAAGGGACATCGTCCCACTACACTATTACATACGAAGAGTAGACGTGAGAACTAGCATTATGGCATCTCGGGCGACAGAGTGTCGCGCAAACAGCTCGCAACCATTGCAAGCAGGGATAGTGCATCATCAGGGGAAGCCTTTCCTCAGCTCAATGCCCCCTCTGGCGTGCAACGTTTGAATGACATGCGCTCCTGGACGCCGAGCACGCCGCGACGTTGCATCCTGTGCACACGGCACGCCGCGAAGTTGTATCTCACACGCGCTGCACGCCGCGATGCCATGACAAAGTTGCATCTCACTTGTATCCCACGCGCACCGCGACGCCGTGACGTTGTGTCCCGCACGCGCGGCATGCCGCAGAGACGTGTCCGGCGTGTACGACATGCCGCAAAGTGATATCCCGTGCGCACGGCACGCCGCGAATTTGTATCCACGCGTGCTGCACGCCGCGATGCCACGACGAAGTTGCATCCCGCGCGCGTGTCGCACCACGAGGTTGTATCGCAGGACTCGTCCGGCCTTCAGCGGCGCGGCGCGCAGTGTAGCCCGGGACTCGTCCGGCCTTCGGCGCGGTGCGCGGTGCATCTCGGGACTCGTCCGGTCTTCGGCTACGCGGCGTGCGGTGTAGCCCGGGACTCGTCCGGCCTTCGGCTGCGCGGCCCGCGGTGTAGCCCAGGACTCGTTCGGCCTTCGGCGGCGCGGCGCACGGTGTAGCCCGGGACTCGTCCGGTGGCGAAGTAACATACCGCGCTCATGAACCCCAAGTGAGCGGTGCGTGCATGAACCCTGGACGAGCGGCGCGTGAACCTCGGACGACCGGCGCATTGTGCCCTGGGTGAGCGGTGCACGCGTGAACCCCGGATGAGCAGCGCGTGAACTCCGGACGTGTGCCCCCACTTCAGGATAACGTGAAGTAACACACCACGCTCCTAGACGCCGCATTCGCTCATGTGGTAACATCCCACCATGATATGTGCCCCCGTTCCAGGACAACACGAAGTTACATACCGCATGTCTGGATGACGACGACGCCGCATCCACCTGCCTGGTAACGTCGCACCGCGGTGCGGGCCAACCTTCTTCGGGACGACACGAAGTCACATGCAGCACACTTGGACGCCGATAGCACCATCGATACCCCAAATTCACACAACTTTTCACAAACCCTAATAGCGACTTGCTATGCCAAAGTCTCTAGGTTTTTTCGTTGGGAGCATAGTACATTACGCCGCTACACTTGATTGCATGTAAGGATTACGGTCTTGCTACACTATTACATGTGAAAAGTGTGGTATGCAAATTATAATATTACAACGATCCTCACGAGTGACAATGGCAATGGGATTGCCCAACAAATCTGAGATAATGCATCACCACCAGCTGTCCACGCTCCTTGGAACAATGCCCCGGAGATGCAATGTTTATGCGACACACAAGGGGCTGTGTGCCAAGGTGCCATGCCAATTCTTTATGCCTCAGAGCGAGGCCATGACAAAGCAACCTACGAAACAGGAAAAACCCATAACTCCCGTAGGAGACCACCATGGATAATAAGCCATGATCTCATGAAGATAAAAGAGGAGCATCATCAGACAGGCGAGTCTGTACGGTGACTGAACAATATAATGGGTCAAAGTTATGACAATCCGACGATCGGCCGAGATCCTAAAACATATAACAAGTGTCTTGTATGTGTCCGACGCAATCAAAGCCTAAGAATGACAGTGTGGTAGAGCATATGTCAGTAGCGTGAGACTACAACTCAGAACGCGTGGCGTATTCCGGAAGCCCGTAGAATCTGGGTCCAGAGTACTCCAGACATGCGTGCCCCAGGAAGCAGTGCCTTCTACTCTGGAAGCGTTCCACCGGACACGGCCCAAGTATACCCCGGCGAGAGCTCCGTCAAACGTAGTGTCACCTCTCCCGGCGGCACGGGTATTCCGGATGTGCCCCGCGCGCAACACAAACTGGTTTTGACCTCGCCCCGGGCACAGCGAGCCGGAAGGGCCTACTGAATTCTTGGTCGCTTGTGCCAGCCTCAAGTCTGGGCATGCTCTACTCCACGCATACCGACTTAGCTCCGGGCGCTACTCCGCGCGCCCGTGTGCTCCTACGAGCGTGACGACCTTGCTTCGGAAGCAGCACGTGTAGTCCGGGCGCTCTATGCCTCCCCCGGTGCCTGAGCGCCTAGTGTTCGTCACGCTTACTCCGGATGGCATGTCTGCTGTGGTTACGGCGCAACCGTCCGAGGCAACTTGTGTCTACTCCAGACACAGCCCACGCGTACTCCGGATGCGTGACCAAGTTCTTACTCTAGTTGCAGCCCAACCAAGTCTCCTACTCCAGACTTGTACTCCAGACCAGCGAGCGGCAGGTTCAATCGCAGCACGAACCCATACGCGTATCCATTGCCCGCGCCCGCACCGGCGTCGTCGCCGCCGCTGACGGTGCCATTTCCGTTGCCAGTGCCGGGGATGCTGCTACCACTGCCGCTGATGCCGTTGTCACCTCCATTGGTGGCCCCAGTGCCGGTGCCATTGGACCCGAAGCGCGCGTAGCACTTGAAGAGGTAGGCCTCCTCGGCGGAGGCGTCGCCACATCCGGCCTCGAGCTGCACCGCCGCGGTGGAAACGCAGTTGGAGCGCGCCTCGGCGCTGAGGTCCCCCACGCACCGCGTCATGCCCTGCATGTACCTTGCGGCGCCGGCGCGGTACGAGCCCCTCTGTGCCGGACTCCGCCCCGGGCTACGCCGACCCCGGGTTACGCCCCTCTACGCCGGACGTCGACCCCGGGCTACGGCGACTCCACCCCGGGCTACGCTCCTTTGCGCTGGAATCCGCCCCGGGCTACGCCGCTGCACGCTGGACACCTCGGCTCCGTACCTCGTCGAATCCCGAACTTCACCCCGGGCTACGCCCCTCTACGTAGGCTCCCCCTCCGGATCTAACACCGGGCTGACGCCGAGCCCCGCCTCGGCCCGAACTCTGGACTCCGCGCGAACGCTGGCCCCAACGCTGAACGGGCTCCGCGCCGAACTCCAGCCGGGACCCGGACTCCGCGCCACACTCCGGGCACGGCTCGAACCCCGGCTACAACACGGTGAAGCCCGGACGAACCCCGGGCGGCCGGCCGTCGTGGCGCTTCAACCCCGGACGCCGCCACCCGGTCTTCAACCCCGGCCGACCTCCCGTGCGTCCCGCGCCATGCCCGGGCTTCAACCCCGGCCGCCGCTTCCTCGACCCAACCGCGCTGGACCGCCCGCAGCTCGCCGCCCCGGGCTTCAACGCCGCTCTCCGCCCCGGACTCCAACGCCGCTCGCCCGGGCTTCAATGCCGCTCGCCCCGGGATTCAACCCCGCGCCGCCCGGCCTTCAACCCCGCACCCCGGGGTTCGACTCTGCCGCGCCCGCGCCGCCCGGGCTTCAACGCCGCGCCGCCCGGCCTTCAACCCCGCGCCCCGGGGTTCAACTCCGCCGCGCCGCCCGGCGTTTGACTCCTCCGCGCCCGCGCCGCCCGAGCTTCAACGCCGCTACCGCGCTGGACCACCCGCAGCTCGCCGCGCCCCCGGGATTCAACCCCGCGCCGCCCGGGCTTCAACGCCGCGCCGCCCGGCATTCAACCCCGCACCCCGGGGTTCGACTCCGCCGCGCCCGCGCCGCCCGGGCTTCAACGCCGCGCCGTCCGGCCTTCAACCCCGCACCCCGGGGTTCGACTCCGCCGCGCCCGCGCCGCCCGGGCTTCAACGCCGCGCCGCCCAACCTTCAACCCCGCGCCCAGGGGTTCAACTCCGCAGCGCCGCCCGGGGTTTGACTCCGTCGCGCCCGCGCCGCCCGGGCTTCAACGCCGCGCCGCCCGGCCTTCAACCCCGCGCCCCGGGCTCCAATCCCGCGCCCCGGGCTGCAATCCCGCAGCGCGCCGCCGCCCGGGCTTCGACCCCGGCCGAGCTACGCCGCTACCCCGCCGCGCCGGCGGGGCTACGCCGCTACACCGCCGCGCTGCCCGGGCCTCAACCTCGGCCGGGCTACGCCGCTACCCGCCGCTCCGGGCTTCGACCTCCGCACGCCGCTCGCTGCCGCTAAGTGCTGAACCCCGGGCTACCCCGGATGGAGCCCGAGCTGCCGCCGCCGCCTTGAAGCCCGGGCTGCCCCGGTCTCGTGCGCCGCTCCTCCTGGAGCCCGGGCTACCCCGGCTCCGTGCGCCGCCGCCGCCAAGTCCCGGACCCCGGCCGCCGCACGCCGCTCGCCGCCGCTCGCCGAGCCCCGGCCTAGCCCTCGCCGTGCTCGACCGCGTGAAGCCCCCAGATCTGCGCGCGCCGTGCGTCGTGTGAAGCCCAGACGGTGAAGGCTGAGGTGTGGAGAAGGATTGGAAAGGGGAAAAAGGAGGAGAGGCCGGCGGCTTTTATAGTCCCGTACAAATAACCGTCCAAAAAAAATGATGAAAGATTAATTAATTAATTAATTAAATAATAATAATATAAAAGAATAATAATAAAAATAATAATGATAAAAAAAAACTCCGCTACTCCTGCTCCGAACCCCGGGACTCCGGACTTCACCGCTCCGACCGCGAGCGAACCCCGGACTCGGGGCTCCGGTCTTCACCGCCGCCGCGCCGTGAGTCCCGGACGAAGCCCGCCATGCCGCCGCGAGTCCCGGACGAAGCCACACACGCCGCGCCGCTACTCCGTCCGCATCTATACCCCAAGTAACCTCTACTGCGGACTAGCGGACTGCAACATGCGTACTCCGGACGCACTCTATCGCGGGAGCTCGCCTACACTGGGACGCAAGTACCCCGGGAGGCCGTGCTCCCCTGCTCCAGTCGCCTCCTTCTGTGTGCATGAGGACTAGGCATGTGTGCCAAGGGAAGCTATGCGCTTCGCTCCGGGTGTCAGGCGCCGAGTGCGCCCCCCGCGGCATGTGCACTCCGGCCGGGTGCGTTACCTGTCCTAGAGGCGGAACAAATACTCTGAACAACGGATATTTCCGGGACACATCGTCTACCCCGGACGTGGTGAAACCGTCCCGAATGTCACGTGTGCGCCGGACGGAGTTCGTTCGCCTCGTACGTGCGTCTATGCCGTGACAGACGTGAGCCCGGAGGAAACGAGTCGGTGGCGCGCTGTTTGTGTACCCCGGGCATAGTACATCTGTCTCGGACGCAGAACCGCCTCGTACATGACGCGTGTACTGCGGACGCGGGGCTCTTGACGCGCACCCCGGACACAGAGCTCCGGACTACTCCGGAGGCATCCCCCTACCCCGAATGCATGGCTCCGCTCCGGACGCAGTGCATCCGCTTTAGACGACGGGTCTACTCCCGACAACGCGCCCACTCCGGGTCACCTGGATGCATCGCCTCTGCGCTGGGTACGAAGGCCCTGTCTGCCGGGAGAAGAAGATGGAAGATCGACTCCGAGGGAGGACCTCGTTGGCCCGGGCCGCCCGTCAACCCCTTCTTTAGGGGTCTAACACCGGTCCGGACGTGCGCTTCTCGACCGCCCACACCGGCAAGGGGCTACTGTTGAGGGGGGGGTCCCCGTGCGCCCCGAACGCCACGAGCAACGGTAAGGTACGCATCCCCGCCACAAACTCATGCCTAACTCTTTTGCAGACGTGAAATGCGGGGTACATGCGCAAGTGCAGACGCGGGGTACGTGCGCAAGTGCAGACGCGGGTGCAAGCGCAGGTGCAGATGCGGGGTACGTGCGCAAGTGCAGACGCGGGTGCAAGCGCAGGTGCAGACGCGGGTGCGAGCGTAAGTGCAGACGCGGGGTACGTGCGCAAGTGCAGACGCGGGTGCAAGCGCAGGTGCAGACGCGGGTGCAAGCGCAGGTGCAGACGCGGGTGCGAGCGCAGGTGCAGACGTGGGGTACGTGCGCAGGTGCAGACGCGGGTGCAAGCGCAGGTGCAGACGCGGGGTACGAACACCCCGAGAACAGGACCCCACCATGTGACGTACCGTACGGCATGTCGTACCGGACGTCACGTAGATGCTAGGGGATATGCTTCCGCGGGTGACATGTAAATGACCTGTGTGCCCTTGTCCGTACGGCGGATCGGGGGTAAGACCGTAACCTGCCTAGGGGCAGAATTGTAATCCGGCCATGCGCTCCCCGAGGCCTATAAATAGGGGAGCACCCCCCAGGTTGGGGGTACGGAATATAAGTTGCACTCACTTCTTGACTCGCCCAAATTTTCTCTAAGTGTTTGCTCGTTGCTGCGCGCTCCGTTCCGCTATCCCCTGCGCACACCCGGGTGACCCAGCACTCAACCGGGGGTGCCTCAAGTTCACTGTCCGACCGCGTAGTCGACGACAGTTATGGTTTCAAATTTGGAACCAAATCAAATTTGTTTTCTGTTTGAATCTTGGATCCAGAGGTTCTCAACCTTGTTTCTTTTGCTCCCCAACCCACCTTGCCTTTGGACATCACATGTCTAGTTGAATCCAAGTGAAGCCCAATAAAATCCATTCATATATGTGCCATATGTCATATATGATATAAAATCCATTTGAATCTTTTGAACCTTTTGCTAAGTCTTTAAATCTAGAGATTTCAATCTTATGTTCCTTGCTACCAAATATCTCTGGACCTCCCAAGAATTTCTGATCCAACAAAGGTTCACTAAAAAGCTTTTTATGCAAATGAAGTTTATATCACATGTGATGAAAACCTTTTGAATCTTTTCGAATTTTTTCAAACCTTTGAATCCAGAGGAGTCTAATATGTTTTATTTCTCAACTCACTAAGCCTCTGGAGTTCAATAAAATCTATCGCAACCTTTGAATCTTGCTAAAACTTGCAAAAGATCTTAACGTCGCATAAAATAAAGAACCCTAACGAACCTTCGATCCTTTTGAGATCTTTTGGACATAAGGACCTTAGTCAAAAATCTTTTTATCTTCTTGAACCTTTGAGCATGATATTAGCCTATGAACGGCTAGAACGATAGCCTTTGAACGGCTATGGCCTTTGAATGGCCATGGACCTTTGAACGGTCTGAGAACCTTTGAACGGTTCGATCGAACGATGGCTCTAGGAACGTAACCTGACCTAAGTTCAACTTCAACCCTAAATAAAAGTTAACCAAGACAGGAGCATTTCATTTGCATCATATTGGATCTTCTTGTTTTTATCGTCTTTGCAGATCTTCATTCGGTTTGGTTTTTGCGATGCCGTGTAGTTCCCGAAGCCCCGGAGCATCCCGAAGCCGAAGACCAGCAAGCCTAGGACCAAGTCCTTGGCCAAGACTCGCCAGGCAAGCTTCCCATCTCTTGATCATGTTGATCCCATTGTTTCTACTTCCTCGTATCTTGTTTGCAAAGTTTGCGTGGGCTATGTTCTTAAAACCTAATTTTGGATAGCAGTAGTTACTCCCTCGTAGATGCATGAGGTAGGATTCAATAACCCCTTCCTTGTTACCTTAGCTTTGCTATTGTCGGTGTTGTCGTGCCAGCAAAACTCTAGGATAAACCTATACGGTTATACTGATGGCTTAGTTCGCGATAGCAAAATGCTTTTATGTGATTCCTTGTTGTCACGTTCTCTCTCGATGGAATGAGTCATGGGGACTGGGATTCCTCGTGAGAAGCTTTGAAACAAAATGGTTTTGTCCAAATCAAAAACATAATGGAGTATTTTGATCCGAGTGAGAATATAAGTGGAGTTGGTGATTGTGGTGTAGAGGTCATGCAGTGTCATGACAAGTGATGGAGATGAATTGCAGTCTTGTTCGGATCGCTTAAGGATTGAATCATTGTGCCGTTTTCTCAAGTCCACCCCCGTACGTCCACATGCTCCTTATGGGGGAGCTTAACTGATTACCTTTCCTTAGGACTAGTGATGAACCCGCAGACGCGCGTGAGTTTGTGACAGGTTGAGATTCTCCTTGAGGATGCGCCTTGGTTATTTGGGCGGTCCGACACAACGGTGGCTGATTGGTTATGATATGATGATTTGATTCGATTATGTTGAGAAATGGGTTTTGTCACTGGGTGGGTTCATCTCTAGGACTAAGTTGGGGGAAAGGTTTCGTTGTGTAATCCCTGCCGGTACACCTCGTGAAGTGTACTCACCACGTGCTGGCAACAAGAGAGGACCACATCTTGTGGGTAAAGCCGTACAACCTCTGCAGAGTGTTAAAATCTATTCGAATAGCTGCGTCCTCGGTCATGGACATGACTTGGTTAAGCCTCCCTTGGTTAGACTTGGTTCCAACTGTTTTCTAAACTGGGTTATGGGATTAAGGATGTGGAGCATAAAGTGCACACAGTGTGCAGCTAGGGTCACTGTCAGGTGACGGGAGCTGTTGCAGTTGTGTGTGCGGTCGTCCCACGAGGAAGGTGGCACGAGCCGTTAGATGCATTCCTAGGTGGTAGTTGTCCTACCGCGGGATTGGCATGTTGGATAAGTTGATGATATGATGATGTATTGGGCGTTTGAGAGATACCGGCCCTGTTTTATGATGACGATGATGATGGTAATGCTGATAAGTTGATGATATAGTCTAGTCAAATATTGTTTTACAAATGCTTTACAAAGTATCTACATCTTATTGCAAATAAATCTTGCTTTCCGCATTTGATAAGCTTAGAATAGAGCTATTCTTGGTACTTAGCATATGCATGTAGCTATGTTGGATATTATCTTCCTTGGGAATGCTTGTGAGTACGTTGAATGTACTCACCTAGCTTGTTGATGTGGCCAGATGAGGAGGAGTTCTGCTCCAAAGATGAAGACAGCGACTTCGACGCGTAGGGCGTTATCCCAGTCGGTTGCCTGTGTGGTTTGGCAAATCGATGGGTATCCACCGGGTTTATGTTGGTATTGTATTTCCGCTACTAAGACTCTGATGTTCAGCCAAGAGGCTTGTTTGTAATAAACAACCATAATCGTTGTTTGTATAAGGCTTTGTATTCGTGTATGACTATGAAATCAAGTAACTTGTGTGTACTGTCTACTGATCATGGGAACAGTACGGGAAACACAAGGGTTACCCGGTCCTTAAAACCGGGGACGCCACAATGCTTTAGAACAGTTCATGTCCGACCATACCCCCTTCTCCTAAATACGGGCATGACCTCTCACCTAGGCAACCAACATCTTTTAAAGTTTGAGTTGGGTGTTGGCTACAACTCGACTCGACGATTTCGTCGAAATGGTGGTTGATGTTTGGTGTAAGGAACAACGGGTGTTGAATGCCATAGAGCGGTGGCAATGGAAGATTAGAATGCTCCGTCAACATTTACGTGGATGGACCAAAAATATGAGTGGGTTTTACAAAAAGGAGAAAAATGGCTCTTAGTTATCATCGACATGCTTGATAAAAAAGTGGAGACCACGGGTTTAATGGTGGCTGAGGTTGATGTCAAGCATCAATCTAATGACAGCCTCGTAAAGCTGCTCCGAGAAGAGGAACTCAATGGTATCAATGATATAAGGTTAGACATCCTTTAGAAGGGGATAATAATACTAAGTATTTCCACTTAATCGCTAATGGTAAACATCGCAAGCAATGCATTTTTTTACTGGAGCAGGAAGAGGGGATTATTCGTGGGGCGCCTGCGTTAAAAGGTTATATTACCCACTATTACAAATGCCTATTTGGGCTGCATGAACAAACCATTTTTCTATGGTCGAGTTGATGCGTGATGACATTCCTCAAGTTTCTCATGAGGAAAATGCCCTTTCGACTACACCTTTCACGGAAAAAGAGGTTAGAGACGTTGTCTTCCAGATGGAACATAATAAGGCTCCCGGGCTTGATGGCTTCCCAGTGGAATTTTATAAGGTGTTTTGGGAGGTCAACAAAGGAGACCTTATGGCCCTATTTGTTGACTTTCATAGCGGAGTTTTACCCCTATATTGCCTTAGCTTTGGCATTATTACCCTCCTTCCGAAATAGGATGATACAAAGCAAATACAACAGTATAGACCCATATGTCTGCTTAATGTGAGCTTCAAAATATTCACCAGAATCGGCACAAACCGTATTTCGGTCATAGCCCACAAGGTGATTTGACCGACCCAATTGTCATTTTTTCATGGTAGATACATTATGGAGGGAGTAGTTAGTTTTTATGAGACCATCCATGAGATCCGCCAGAAAAAACTTGATGGAGTCATCTTAAAAATAGATTTTGAAAAGGCCTACGACAAGGTCAATTGGGCATTCCTCTACCAAACGCTCCTAATGAAAGGCTTTCCCCCGAAATGGAGTAGTTGGGTTTCACAGTTTATCCATGGAGGTAGTGTTGGTATCAAAGTCAATGATGACATTGGCCCTTATCTTCAATATGCTGACGACACGGTTTTGTTTGCGAATCATGATCTAGCCCAAGCAATAAATATGAAGCTCCTATTGAGCATCTTCGAATAATTATCAAGTCTTAAAATTAATTTCCATGAGAGTGAGCTCTATTGCTTCGGAAAGGCCAAGGACTTCAAGGATCAGTACACACAGCTTTTTGGTTGTGGGATAGGGAACACTACTACAGAAGACATCAATGCTGACGGGCCGAAAACCCACATCACTGACTGGTATTTGGCCTGTCAGCAACTAAAGATCAGTAATGACTCACATTATCAGTGACGGGTAATTTACCCGTCACTGATAAATGTCATCACGGACGGGTAAAAAAAGTACCCGTCAGTGATGGTAGAGTCACCACTGACGGTCCTTTTTCTACCCGTCCGTGATGATCATTCATCACAGGGACAAAAAGTCATCACGGACGGGTAAAAAAGTACCCTTCAGTGATGGTAGCGTCAGCACTGACGGGTCTTTTTCCACCCGACCGTGATGACAGTTCATGACACGTGAAGGAAAGCTCATCATTGACGGGTACAGTGATAGTACAGTTACTATCACTGACGGGTCCTTTTTCCACCCGACTGTGATGACAGTTCAAGACATGTGAAGGAAAGCTCATCACAGACGAGTACTTTTTCTACCCGTCCGTGATGAGCTTTCCTCACCTGTGATGAAAGGTCATCACTGACGGGTCCATTTTTTTACCCGTCATTGATGCTAAGTACCCAACAGGCAGGGTTTTCCTGCTTCCTGGCTAGCCTCAGGTCATTTTGTTAGCCATGCCCTCTGAAAAACAAAATATACCCCAGCTGCATAGCCTCTGTACAGCCCCAGCATGCACAGGACATATATCACAAGCATATATGCAATGTAGAATAGGAATCAAAGAATTATTTCAATTCGACATCTCAATTTTGACAAGTCCATTCAAATATACAACACATTCGACATCGCATAATTGGCTAAACAATTTGTCACATCTCAAATAAGTTTGGCATCTCAAATTTGACAAGTCTAAACTTTAGAAAAGAACAATACATAATCAGTTCGAGGAAATTTATATAGATGGGGGTACGCCGGAGTAGAATTCACCGATGGGGTTTAGTACAAAATTGTTGAAGAAATATGCAAAGCGCGCCAATATGCGTGTAAAGTCCTGGCTTGCTTCAAATTGGTCTTACGTGTTAATATGAAATTCCTGTGAAAAAATGAGAACAACATTAATTTCATATGGAAACGAAGTAACTATTAAATAGACCGTCGATGTAGATATTAGATCCATCAATACCTTATGTACTCCACATTTAGTCCACGCTAGGGCAATCGCCTCCATGTGCGTGCATACGTGGAACTCACATGTGTTTGTTGCTTCTCGTTGTTGTTTGCATGGGAAATCAAATATATGGGTGAGCTTTTTTACTCCCCTTATCTTGTAATTAACCCCTCCTGACGCCTTATAGATCACGAACGCTTCATTGATGCACTTTCATATCATCGAGAAGTCATGTTTTGTTTGCATTATAGAATCAAAGTAACAGACCTTGTTCCATGCTCCAACGATAACCACAAGTACCCAGTGGTCGCTACATACAGGACATCATGGTCAAAAGTGAGACGTCGACACCTAGCTAAGTGCATAAATTGAAAATTTAGATAGGAGTAAAGAACTTACAGTGGATTGTAGGCAAACATTATGTAATCCTTGGTCTTTTGGGCGAGCCATACCTTCGCAATGAACTGCGTGACCATCTCTGGATTCTCGTTGAGCACCCTCCAGTTCAATAGGTATGGATCGATCAATCCAACGTTTGCATTCAAGCGCCTGATCTCTTGGACCATGTGGAGCGTCCACACCCTCATGATGTTAGCGTCGAGTCTGTTGAAGGTATAGAGACTGAATAGGTCTTCAAAGTTGACGTCAAATGTACCAGTCCCAACTTCATTGTAGAAATTGTACTCAGGTGGCACTCTAACCGTGATGTACTTCTCAGCAGCAGGCTTCGTGGATTCTTGCATGTAGTGATTACGCAGAAGTCTGATTTGCTGGGCCATATTATTCAGTTGAAGCTCCTGGAGGAGTGGCTCACCATATTTGTATTTCTAAGCTAAAGGGGTAGGAGGATAGTCTGATGAATATGATAAAGCCTAACTGGCGCTATTAGCCTTCTGTTTCTTGCCACCTTGGCCTCGTCGTCCTCGGGTTTTCCTCGGAGGCTTGACCGGACTCGGATCGCTACACCGTGATATGAGTGGTTGGGTTTCGTTAGGCGTAACATCTTCAAGTGCAGCTGATTGGGTTTCCTTAGGCGTAACACTTTTTGGTGCAGATGGTTGGGTTTCCTTAGGCGTAACATCCTCCAGTGCAGCCTTCAAGACCTCCTTCGATAGTGGCTCCTTGTACCGGGTCACGGGTTCCTACGTCACTGCCGTCCGGGGCTCATTGTGCTGCGTGATGGCACCGCCTCCTCCATCACTGCCGTCGGGGCCTCCTCCACTGGGCGGGGGTCCTATTTATTCTTGGAGTGTCGTTCCCTCTTTTGTGGTTCGACGGGCTTGTCCATCAATGCCGCTGGGGCCTCCTTCTCCGTGCAAGTATTCATGATGTCCCCCTCGCCCATTGGGAATGACATCAGCTTAACAGTTCCGCTCAACTCCAATGGCGAATGGCACGACGGACTGCGGTTGGCCGAAGATGGATGACGAGAGGTCGGAGTGTTTCGCATCTAGAATTATCCCCATCTTCGGCCACATGATGAAACAATTGACACACTGACCTATAGTTGTCACATCATCTTCGGGGGGCACGGGGACTTGTACGCCACTGTACGCGGGCATTACGGAGTCCACCTGTACCTTCGCCATCATAGACGGTATTTCAACATTGTGCAAGCGTTGCCCCAAAGTTGGTTGATACGCTAGCCCTTGTGCCACCATCAAGGGCACACCGCCGGGTAGCACCATCACCAGTTCTCACTTTGCTGGCGCCTGCAGAACAATTACGACTCACTTACACGTCCACAAAACTCATTGCGAAGCATTCGTGCAACTAAACAAACTTACAGTGATGTTGTCGATAGGAAGCGTGTCAGCTGTCCCATCGGAAGTAGCATTTGCAGAGGCGCAGCTACTCCATCCGTATGTGGTGCTAGGCTCACTACGGTTAGGAGGCAAGGGTGGCAGTAGCCCCCCGAACAGGGAGGCCACCTCCCTGCGTGCCTCCTCTCTCACCTTTCATAGTATGTCCTCAGCCATGTTATCTCGTACCTTCCTCGTTATCTCTTCAATAAGACTTTCCTTCCTGGTTCTCTTCCTTTGCCTGGCCTCCTCTTGGGTTTGGGGGAAAGCTACGCTCCATGTAGCGGCAACCCCGAGGCCTCGTACGTGCCCAGATTTCTCAGGGTTTTCTAGAGCTTTCACGAGAGGGCCTAGCCACCTCTCACTCTCGATGGACTCTGAGGAAGATTCTTGTTGGCTCAACTCCCTCTGCAATAGAAGCAGTACGAGATATAGTATTGAGCGATTTTTCATCAAATGTTTATACTTATGAAATCGACACAGTAGGTTAAGTTCATACCAGACGATTGGACACATCCTCAACTTCGGGGGTCGAGAAGGAAACAGCCCCCGTAGTCAGGTCGGTCTTCGTGCGGCCCCTGATCCATGCCCGCCCGTGACTCTCAATGTCGTCGAAAGGAACTAGTTTTCCAGCCTCTCATAGTGCGGCATCCTCTTTCTCCCAGTCAGCCATCTTCCTAACATAGCCACAACTGCCTAGGCAGTGGGGGTGTTTATTCTTTGAGCGGAGTTCTTTGCTGTTTAAACTCTTCGCCTTGAACTGTTTCGTAGACTTCATTTGAACAAAATCTTCCCAAACCGGCTCTTTTATTTGGTCATATCTCTGTAACGGCGAGCGGTTTTTTTGAACATATTATTTGTTCGGCATGCTCCTGAAGTTCCGGTGAGACTTAGCCATCGTCACCAAGGCCGTCCTTTCTGCTTTCTCCTTGTCACTTTTGGGGATGTCGAACATTTCCCACAGCTCCTTCAAGAGTTTTTCAATCTCGCTCGAGGGCACTTCAGTCCAATCTTCTATTGTGGTCGGAACATGTTGACGTACCAGATACCCACACGCGCTGTTGAACTTAGATGCCATCTTCTAGGGTTGGGAAGGGTAGCTTGTTATCTGGTTTACCTCCTTGATGACCTGCCTTTGTGTAGGCATCTTATTACCGGTTCTCGATTTCCTAACTCTTTTCGTTGCCGCCGTGGGCTCCGATGAACCAGAAGATTCTTCGGCCGTCATAGATCTTTTTTTTTGCAAAAAAACAACTAACTAATTACTTGGAACTTTTATCGTGATGGGTTTAGATATTCAAACCATGGTTAATTATTGGCTGACTCTAGTTTAGCTAACATGCAAGGGAGCTTGGACAAAATTTGTATGAAGGTAGTAAGCTGTCAAGGCAAAGTTGGCTACCCAAGGTATAGGTGTCACTTGAGGCCTAAGAAATTGTGGTGTTACGGATTTGAGCACATAGTGGTTTAGGGATGGCATCAATTAGCAAATAAGAATTATATGGTCTTTGAAGTCATGACAATGGAGATACATAATGGATGGGAAGGAGGAGTTTTTGATGATAAAGATGAGGTTGCCATACTTCAAAACAATTAAACGTTATGGGCCTTGAAATGTCTTGTGGGATAATTTTAGGAGTTATTATTGGCTGTTACTTTTGGACAAAGCAAAGTACAACTTATGTATAATGGAGATCATTATCTAAAGAATATGGAACAAATAACAAATATGGACAAAGCAGTACTTTGTTTTCATTATAAATAACAAATATGGAACAAAAATTTAGGTTATGAGTGTTATATTTATACTATACAATCTGCTTCCAAAGACGAACATATGCAAGCACATGAATGTTTGCACATGACCATATTAATTCTGTAAATCTGTAATGCTAATTACAACTAGAAATCGTCACATGCAAACTAACGAAGAACTGAATAAGAAAATATATGTTGTGAAAGAAAAAAACTTGTGCGGAGGAGAACCCGCAGTGGCGGTTATTGGGAGGAGTGGAGCGTCCACGACGGCATCGAGTGGGAGAGGAGCATCAGCGGCGGTGGCTGTTGGAGAAGCGTCAGCGGTGGCGGCTGTTGGAGGGAGGGAAGTGTCGACGGCAGCGGCTGTTGGAGGGAGGGGAGCGGCAGCGGCGGCTGTTGGAGGGAGGGAAGCGTTGGCTGCGGGGGCTCTCGGGGAGGCATCCATTGCGGCGGCGCTAGGTGAGGTTCACGATTGGCGGCGGCCGCAATGTTGCAAAGGAGGCGAGGGCGCCGCTGCTGGTCAGAACACAAGAGCAAAACTCTAGGGTTTCGACGTGCGGTGAAAATTTCAAGTCTCGCGGATACAAGTATATATATAGAACAAGTCATCACGGACGGGCTAAATGATTTGCCCGTTCGTGATAACTTACCAACTGAGCAGAGAGAAGTCATCACTGACGGGCACATAAGCGACCTGTCTGTGATAACATTTCATCATGGATGGGCCACTTCTGTGCCCGTCAGTGATGACTTGACCTGCGCCAGGTGGGCAAGTCATCACGGACGGGCAATGCTACTATGCTCGTCTGTGATAACTTGACCTGTGCCAGGTGGGCAAGTCATCACGGATGGGCAAAGCTTCTATGCCTGTCCGTGATGAGTTGAGCACGTCATCACAGACGAGCTAATATTTTAGCCCGTCCGTGATAATATTTTATCATACTGAATCTGCATACTGAAATGCAGATTCAGTAAGTCCAGTTTCAACTTAGGAACTTATTGAATCTGCATTTCAGTAAGTTCAGACTAATTTAACACTGTAAATACAACAAAGTAGAGTACTTGATCATTTAATTGAAGTAAATGTCCAACAATTACAAATTTTCGACCATATGGAACAAAACACAACTAGGTATTGACAATATGCACATCAAAGTACCCAATTTGACAATTTTAGTCGTCGTCATCGTCGTCGACTAGATTTTTTCCATTATAAGTTAGTCCTTCGTTATGATCTCGATGTACATACGTTGGCACATCATCAATTGGTTCTTCGTCATCACTTGATTCTTCGTTTTCACAATCAGGTTCCAGATCGTCGAATTGGTTGTAGTCTTCTTCATCAACTACACCATCAACTCCAACGATACTCCTTTTTCCATTTCTCACAACGTGGTGCTTCTTATTTGATGGGTCGATTATGTAGAAGACTTGGGCAACTTGTTTAGCCAAGATAAATGGCTCTTCTTTGGACCCAAAACTCTAGGTCCACAGTAGTGAAGTTGTGATCTTCCACGTGCACATCTTTGAGATTCACCCATCGGCATCGAAACAAGGGGATCTTCGTGACTATGTAGTCAAGTTCCCAAATTTCTTTGATTACACCGTAGTAGTTGCACTTAATCCCTCGGGGACTACAGGCTTCTACCCGGACCCCACTGTTCTGGTATGTGCTTTTTCAGTCTTGGGCCTCCATATAAAATGTATATCCGTTGATCTCGTACCCTTGCCATGTCACGACGTTTGCGATGGGTCCTCTTGCCAACCATCCGACTACATCTTCTTCTTCACTTGACGAGTTTTTCCCGTACATATGGTACTTCAACCACTGGTTGAACCGGATGTTGTGCGTTTTCGTGATCCAAAATTCTGACTTTTTCGGATTCTGTTGGTGTAACACTTACTTGTGAATTTTGATATACGGATTCACCACTGACATCTGTTGCAAGATTGTGAAATGAGCTCTATCGAACTCTGTTTTATCAGAAGGCTGGTACTCTTTCCTTCCGAGTGTACCGACACCAGCGAGCCTACCCTCGTGCCGAGAACGGGGAACACCTATGGGTCGGTGTTCAGCCATGTAATCAGTGCAAAACTCGACGACCTCTTCGGCAGCATAGCCTTCGATGATGCTCCCTTCCAATCAGTATCTGTTGCGAACATAGCGTTTCAGAATTCCCATGTAGCTCTCGAACGGGTACATGCTATGTAGGAACACGAGTCCTAACATCTGTATCTCGTGCACAACATGGATCATCAGATGGATCATGATATCAAAAAATGATGGAGGGAAGTACATCTCTAGTTGGCATATTATAACAGTTATCTCGTACTGTAGTTTAGATAGTCGCTGTGGATCGATTGACTTCTGAGAGATCGTGTTGAGAAAGCTACACAGGTTTGTGATTGTCTCGCAGACTCCAAGCTCGAAGATACCTCTTATTGCAATAGGTAAGATCTGTGTCATCATCACATGACAGTCATGAGACTTCATGCCTATTAATCTCAAGTCTTTCATTGAAACAAGTTTCTTTATGTTTGCCAAGTAACCGGAGAGAACTTTCACCCCAAAGAGGCATTGGCACAATTTCCGTCTCTCAACCCTGCTAAGAGTGTAGCAAGCAGGGGGATGTATGTTTTGCCTTTCTTTGTCAGTTGTGGTCCCAGCTCTGGTCTGATACCCATTTCTTGCATGTCAAGGCGTGCCTTCACACCATCTTTTATCTTCTCTGGAATGTTGAGCAAGAGACCAATCAAGCTGTTGCACACATTTTTTTCGACGTGCATGACATCAATGCTGTGACGGATATTTAGCACCTTCCAGTAAGGCAAGTCCCAAAATACGGATTTCTTTTTCCAGATGCCCAGCCTCAGCTTTTGTTGCTTTCCAAACACAACATCAATATCTTTCACAATCTTATAGATTTTTTCACCCTTTTTTTGTGCGGGGCGCTCACATATCTCGATTTCTCCATTGAACTGTTTCTTCCACCTCCTCCAAATGTGATCGTTGGGAAGGAACCGACGGTGACCCATATATACGATTTTACGCGAGTGTGTCAAGAACTGACTCACTATTTGTTCTTGGCACACAACACATGCTTCGTGTCCTTTCACAGTCTGGCCGGATGAGTTTCCATAAGCAGGATAATCATTGACGGTTGTGAACAACAAGACGCATAGGTTGAAGTTCTCTTGTTTGTCTGCGTCCCAGACTTCCACCCTGTCATGCCAAAATATCATTAATTATTCCTTTAGTAGTTGTACATACACATCAATATCATTTCTAGGTTGCTTCGGACCTTGAATGAGTACGGAGAGATGTATGTACTTACGCTTCATGCACAGCCATGGAGGAAGGTTGTAAATACTGAGGAGCACGGGCCATGTGCTGTGTCGGCTGCTCCTGTTACCGAATGGATTGATTCTGTCCGTACTCATCCCAAACCTTATGTTCCTCGGCTCCTTATCGAATTCTGGAAATACCCTATCGACAGTCCTCCATTGGCATGCGTCAGCAGGGTGTCGCATTATTCCATCTTCCTTATGCCCCTCTGAGTGCCAACGCATCAGCTTTGCCTCCTTTTTGTTAGCGAACAAACGTTTCAAACGGGGAATGACCAGAAGATACCAAGCCACCTTTGCAGGAGGCCCCTTCACCGCACCCCCACCTTCATCCTCATCATCATCATCATGACAATTGTCTTCATTTGTAATACGCTTGTATCGGGATGTCTTGCATGACGGACATCTATGCAGGTTCGCGTACTCTTTGCGGTACAGAATACAGTCGTTCAGACATGCATGTATTTTTTATACTTCTAATCCAAGAGGGCATATAACCTTCTTGGCCTTGTAAGTTGTTGTTGGCAACAGGTTCCCCTCCGGAAGAATGTCCTCCATGAGCCCCAGCAACTTTGTGAAACTTGTGTCCGAACAGTTATTGCTTGCCTCGATCTTCAACAGTTCTAGCGTGACAGCCAATCGCGTGTGTTGCAGTTTGCATCCCGAAAACAAGGGTATTTCCGAGTCTCCCAACAGGCCTAAGAACTCATCGTAGTCTCTTTCACCAAGGTTCGTCCCTTCCGCGTCACGCAACATTTGATCCAAATCATTGTGTACGTCAACCATATCCTCATTTGAAGATTCTGAATCAGCTTCTTCCGCCGGTTTGTCGAGCGACGCAACATGTCCAGCCTCGACTTCTACCCCTTCGCCAACACCCACTCCTACCTCTTCGCCACTTGGGACTACTTCTGCCTCTTCACCAGTGGCTACTTCTTCCTCTTCGCCGTGACATGTCCAACGGGTATAAACCATCCATGAAACCCTTCGTAAGCAAGTGTAATTGCAAGTCCTTTGTCGTCTGCACCATCTCCATGTTATTGCAATTACGACATGGACAACACATCTCATTCTTTGTCTTCCTCAATATATCCTCTCGGGCAACTCTAAGAAACCCAGATAAAGCATCTATGTACCCTCTGGTAGCACAATCCCCGTACATCCAACTTCTATCCATCGATCCTATAGTAATAAATGATAGCACGAAATTATCCACTTAATTATAAAGCTTGATCATATACAATTTGTGTTACTTTTGCTACGTACAATTCAATCCATCGACCACATTAATTGATTACTAAAATATGAGGATTCTATTATGAAAAGTGGAGTATTTTTGCAATAGGACTTACAACTTCTACCTATCTTATCCAAAATCCACAAGTAAATTGGTTTAAGGTTGATAAATTATATTAATAAGAGCATAAAGGCTTTCATTCTAGAAATTTTGCAAAAATCCAAAGGGGCCGGTTTCTATTTAATGATGAAATTACAATTGATAAATAGAAAGGCTTTAATCTATGTACTTTAGGGGATGTACACACTTAATCCAACATAGAGAGAGCAATTACTAACCTCGTCTCCAACTCAAAATACAAAAAAGACCCCTTCCAAATCCAACCCCTAGCTCTCCTCTCACCAAATTGCCCACAAATCATGCTTCTCGGTGGCCGCAACGTTGCTCTGGATGCGAGGAGGTGCCGCTGCTGGTCGGAACACAGGAGCAAAAGCTTGGGTTCGACACCGGCGAAATGACAAGTCACCGGTTAGAAACATATATAGAACAACTCATCACGGATGGGCCACATCTACACCCGTCAGTGATGACTTTCCCGCCATTACCAAGATTTCATCAGTGACGGGTCGGTAACCCACCCGTCACTTATGATTGCACGTTATCAGTGACGGATTAGAAATCTACCCGTCACTGATAACACTGGACAACATCACTGATGACACTGGACATCAGCACTGACGGGTAGTCTTCCTACCCGTCAGTGATGAAACCATGCCATCACTGACGGACAGAAACTCTACCCGTCACTGATAACCTTCACTGACGGGTAGGAAAATAACCCGTCAGTGATGATATATTGGGAAACAGTGTCGGGCTCATGGGAAATTCATCATGGACGGGCATGTTATCTACCCGCCAGTGATGACATCTTAGGAGAATGACTCGGGCTCATGGCAAACTCATCACTGACGGGTAGTTTTGATACCCGTCAGTGATGACTTGTCATCACTGATGGGCAGGACTTACCCGTCAGTGATACTGATCCGAGATGACCTTTTTTGTAGTAGTGGAATTTCCTGTTCAAATACCTTGGTATTCTGATCCATTTCTGGAAACTTCGAAACCATGATTGGAAGGGGGTTGAGGACTGTTTTGAGAAAAAATTGAGTGTGTGGAAAAGTTGGCACCTGTTTTACGGAGGTCAGCTGGTCCTAATCAATTTGGTCTTAAGCAATTTGCCTATGTTTATGCTCTCCTTCTTCGAAGTTCCCATAGGTGTTCATAAAAGACTTGACTTTTATAGGTCACATTTCTTCTAGCAATGCGAAAATCATAAACGCAAATACAGATTAACCAAATGGGGTATCCTTTGTACACCCAAATACCAAGGCGAGTTAAACATTCAAGATTTGTACATTAAAAACAAGTGCTTGCTTAGTAAGTGGTTGTTTAAGCTTTTAACAGAAGATGGTGTTTCGCAAGATTTAATCCATAATAAGTATTTACAGGATAATCCTTTAGGAAGTATTCAAAGTAAACCTACCAGTTTCCTACTGTTGGAAAAGTTTGATGAAGGTTAAACATGACTTCCTCTGGTTTGGCACCTTCCTTGTCAAAAATAGAGCTGAAGTCTAGTTTTGGGAAGGCATTTAGATTGATCACATCCCAGCCTCTTTGTATTAAATACCCTCGGTTATATAACATTGTTTGGAAAAAACATGCTAATGTGGCCGATGTTCTTAGCTCGACGTCTCTTAATGTGTCCTTTCGATGAGCCTTACTCGGCCCTCATTTGACGACCTGGGAAGAGGTAGTGCAACAAATCGCACATGTTATCCTTACCCCACACCGGGATTTGTTTATATGGAACTTACATGCCTCAGGGTTTTTTTATGTCCAATCCATGTACCTTGCACTCATGAATTCACATGTCCATTTTCGGTGTAAACATTTATGGAAGCTCAAGCTCTGTATCAAGATCAAAGTTTTCCTATGGTATTAATGTAGAGGGGTGATCTTGACAAAGGATAATTTAGCTAAGCAGAATTGGCAAGGGAGTCAACAATGCTGTTTTTGTACTAATAATGAACCTATTCAACATTTGTTCTTTGATTGCCCTTTTATTCGCTTTGCATGGCATTCTATTTACCTTGCTTTTAATATTCCGTCGCCTCATAGTATTGTTCATATTTTTGAAGGTTGGCTACAAGGTATTACATGCCCGCTTAGGTCACTTATTTTGGTGGGCACGGCGGCTCTATGTTGGTCCATTTGGCTATGCCACAATAATATAGTTTTTGATAAAAAGAGTTCTTCTAATCCCATGTAGGTTATCTACTTATGTATCAATTGGCTGCGGTCTTGGTCTTCACTACAGTGATTGCAAGATAAGGAGCCAATGGAGGCTGGCACAACGAAGCTGGACTCAGTTATCAAGGGGTTTATGTCCTGGTTTGGGTGGCGTCTGCAACTTAGGCTTTGCCATCATTGATTTTTTGTGGCCTGTCACACCATTTTTTTGCGTTAACCTTTTGATATCTTTTCAGACTTTGTAATATCCTTGGGTTGTTTGCATCTTTGGATGCAGAGGCCGGGAGAGCCTCCTATTCCATTATCTAAAAAAAGGAACTTTTGGTCTGAGTGCCTTAGGGATGATGATTTAAAGTACATACAAGGTGTCTGTGACAAGGTATCTCTCAAAAATTTCAACTGAGTCTAGGTGTTTCATTGCATAGCTACTATGTGCAGCATATATAGACATATTTTGGCTTCATGAATTGAGTGATCTAATGGTTGGTTTTGTAGATTGATGTTCCATTAGGGTGTTCTGAAAGTGCCAGATCACAATCGAGGTCTCCGTTGCCGAGGCCTCCAGATCTATAGTGTGTGAGTCCCTCTCCAAGTCTTTGTCATCCGATTGCATCCATTTCTGCTTGTAACGCCTCCCCTCCTGTCGATGTTCATACTATACGCTTACCATTTGTGCGATTGTCCTACGAAATTACTATTCTGATTCGTTATGATATTCATATTCATTCTGCCGCTTTTCTTCAGGACTACATCCAACAATCGATGGCTTATAAGTTATGCATTTTTTAGATCCACCTGTAAGCATTCATGAAACATATATTTTGCATTCTTTTCACTCAATGTATACCTTATTTGATAAGATTGGTTCACCTGCTGCATGTCATTAAGGAATTACTTCTTATATATCATGAAAGGAATTATGGATTTGTTATTTATCATGATATGCATTAGTTGCTGCCAAAATATAATACATACACCAGCCTTTTCGTACTGAAACAAGTTTTTAATGTATGTAATTATCTTCTTTTCTATAGTAATTTCATATCTATAGGATGATATATTCTCTTCTTTGTGTGTACGATATGTTTAGAAGCTTCTGCCCACTTAGTAATTTGTAACTGGTCCTTCAGGTTACAGCACCTCTTTATCATCCTAAGTAAGTTTTGCTCTGTGTGAGTTGACTATTGCATCTGATCACTTTGGTGAGGCTTTTCAAATTAGCGTTACTTCCACAGTATGCCTTCCTCATAGTGTTGAAAACATTTTATGATGGGTCGATTGCCATTGTTAGCAGATTAGATTGCCTATGGTGCAAGTTTTTAATAGGAACTAGCTATATTTTCTTTGGTGGAAATTGCTAGTATTTTATACTGTCAATAAAACAATTCACCATTTTATTGCACTTTATATAGAATTATCAAAAAGATCATATAATAATGTATGTCGCCTCATGGCGGTTTACACTAGAATTTTATAAATATTGATTCAGAACTATATATAAAAAAACAGATTGATATGTGTGTCTCTTCATGGCGGTTTATACTAGGATTGTATAACTGTTTATATTTTTCTATTCATGGAACATGTTGGTCCCTTATTTTGTAGCCCAAGTATGGCCAGAGTTTATTTGATGATGTATGCCACTTATTATTTCTCTGTTAATTTCGTAGAGCTATATATAAGATATCCTTACATCAGTACTTACAGAATACTAGATGAGGTAGAAGTTGCTACAAGATCAAGGTGCACATTTTTCCTTCTTATTTTTTTGATCTATTCCAAATTGTCTTCTTTGCATATAATCTAAGAATTTTGTTAATATTTCCAAATTATTTTCGTTCCATAGAGTAAGAAAAATGATTCTATTATGTACCACCCTACCAGGTGGTTTGGACTCTAGGCCTTCTCACTGCCTCAGTGATTTTGCATTTCTTCTTATGTGATCGACTCTATGCTACGTATTTTAACCTTCTGAAATCCTTGTGTTTCCACTTAGTTACTTCCCCTTACTGTGCTACATGTTTTAGAATACATACACTTTCTGTAATGAACTACTTAGGTCAGCCTTCTGAAATTCTTGTGTTTCCATGCAGTCACACTTAGTTACTTCCCATTACTGTGCTACCTGTTTCGGAATACATACACTTCCTGTAATGAACTCCTTAGGTCACACAGCCTAAATTTATTACAATGTCATGGCCAACGGCCAAATACATGTGCATACAAAAAAGAACATGCTACAAAAAGGTTGAGAACTCAACAAACATGTAGCCTATTACAAGTCTCCAGCCGAACAGGTTACACAATATTAAAATCAATCACTACATAACATATTGCTAAATAGCCACCCATGTCGGGACATAAATGCCTTTGCAATAGCTTCCAACTTGAGGCTCCCCGAAAGCATATGGTCATGTTCCTCCTGTCGTTACATAATAGACCATGATCGTGGCCAACTGATAGACAAGAAGATAGCCTGCAAAGGATTATAAAGTTTCTTTTTGTCAAAAACAATGTTATTTCGGCAGAGCCAAATTGAGCAACATAAAGTGCTTACACCCATAAGTATATGTGTCCGTAAATAACATGCCATGCGAACCAACCCATTACCAAGCATATTAAAAATACTACTAGGAGGGGGTAGGTTGAAGGCAACATAAATGACATGCCACACAAATCGAGCAAAGTGACAATAAAAAGATGTTGAATAGTCTCATCCTTGCTACAAAAAAGCACACTTTTTACTTCCTTGTCAATTTCTTTTTAATAGATTATCCTTGGTTAGAATGACCCTTTCTCCAATTTGTTGATCGTCTCTTTTCTTGCATAGCTCTTCGTTCGTCGGACCAATGTATATGTGAATATGCCTATTTTTGCTCCCCTGTCATGAAGCATCGTCCTCTTCTTGTACTGCAGGTTGCCTACTAGAATAAGCTAACTTCCTATATAATGATGGTCTAATTCACTTTTATACCTACCCCTACTATACTATACTACCTTTTTCGGTAATGGAAGCTCTTTATTACTCTCATCATCACATCAAGGTGATACAACTACGTAAGCTTAACAACCCCTGGCCTTATTTACACAGCCACAAAGTAGAACATTATATGACAGATAAATGGTCTAAAAAAACAGAGGACGCATCAGCCTAAGGAGTAGGAGCATCAAACCGCTACCTAGACTGCCATCCATGCTAGGTAAACACCTCCTTGGCCACCTGCTCCAACTATGAACATGCTGCCACCATCACATCTTGGCCCTGTGGCTGAAGCAAAGACTAGGTACGGAGCCAATGTGTACATAAGTATATAACCTACAATAGAGAAGATATTTTCCTCTTGTCAAAGACCATATAATTTCTGCACAACCATAAAGACCAGCAGATAGTTGCGGCCCCCACCAGGATTTGAGATTTTAATTTTATATGTAAGCCACGCAGCCAGTTCCCAAATATGTGTGAAACACTGCATGTTTTATATAGATTAAAAGCTACCCTAACAATGGACCAAACAGCTTGAGCAAATAGGCAATCATAAAATAAATGTTTAACAGTCTCATCATAATGACAGAAACTACATCTTTTATCACCCTGCCAATTCCTTTTAGTAAGATTATCTTTTGTGAGAATGACACCCTTTCGCATATACCAAAGAAAGATCTTAACTTTGAGCGGAATTTTTAGTTTCCAAAGTTGTCTATTCGTAATAGGTACATCACTATGCACAAGAGCCGCATACATAGAGTTAACTGAGAATTGCCTAGTTTTGTGGAGACTCCATTGAAACTCATCGCGGTCTAGCGCTAAGGTGATATCAACCAAACGGGAAATAAGATTATTCCAAGCCACTAACTTATCCCCAATTAAGTCCCGACGAAAGGATACATTAAGCGGGAAGGTGTTTAACACCTCCGCAATCGTGTCATGTTTATTCCTCGTGATATGAAACAAGCTAGGATATTGGTCACATAACAGTGAGTTCCCGAGCCATCTGTCCAACCAAAATCTCATCTGAGAGCCATCTTTGATCTTGAAGGAGCCAAAACGGAAAAAGTGTCGTTTGGCCTTCATGAGACCAGCCCAAAAATGTGAGTCCCCCACTCTCCAATCCACTTGCGAGAGAGCCTTGGACCCCACATACTTGTTCCACAGTAAATCCTGCCACACTCCCTCCTCAGTAAGCAGCTTGAACAGCCCACTTGTCCAGAAGAGAAAGATTATTGGCATCAAGATCCTGGATGCCTAAACCTCCTTGGTCTTTGGTGTGGCACAGGACACTCCACTTTGCTAGTCGGTATTTCTTTTTTTGGCTATCACTTTGCCAATAGAACCTAGACCCTCCAATCTCCAAAGGACTCCCTGAGAAATCTCGAAGAAGGACATCATGTAGAGAACCATATTACTGGAGATTGAATTGATAAGGACAAGCCGACTGCCTGTGGATAGCTGCTTGTCCTTCCAACTACTCAGTCTCTTTTCCATCCTTTCTTCCACTCCTTTCCATTCAGCATTCTGTAGTTTTTGATAATGTATCAGAATACCCAGATACCAGATTGGGAGTTGCCCTATTCCACATCCAAAGACACCTGTATACTCATCGGTCGCATCAAGAGCTATGCCAAAATAGAATAGTTCACTCTTATGGAAATTTATTTTCAGCGCAGAGAGCTGTTCGAAGGCACATAGCAAAAGCTTAAGATTTTTTGCCTTCTCCAGGTCATGTTCCATGAAGAGTATAGGGTTGTTAGCATACTGTAGAATGGATAAGGCATCATCCACCAGGTGAGGCACCACTCCACTGATCTAACCATCTACTTTGGCTCTCTCTATAAGGATCGCTCTATAAGGATCGCAAGCATGTCTGCCACTATATTGAACATGATAGGAGATAAGGGGTCCCCCCTGTCTCAATCCTTTTTTCGTTTGAAAGAACGGCCCCGTATCATCATTAACTCTGATAGCAATTCTTCCACCAGACACAAAGCTCTCCACCCAAGCACACCACTTGGGGGAGAAGCCCTTCATTCGAAGGGTCTATAATAGGAAGGGCCATTTAACTTTGTCATAGGCCTTTTCAAAGTCAATTTTTAGGATTACACCACTCATCTTTTTATGGTGAAGTTCATGGATAGTCTCATGCAGAACTACGACCCCTTCAAGGATATTCTGGCCTTACATGAAGGCCATCTGAGTGGGGCGCACCACATGGTCTGCAATAGTGTTAAGTCTATTATTGGCCACTTTGGTGAAAATCTTAAAACTGACATTGAGCAGGCATATGGGTCTATACTATTGTATTCGGCAAGCGTCCGTAACTTTAGGAAGCAGATTTATCTCTTCAAAGTTGACGGTTGTCGATGATTGGTAAATCACTGATCTTACGAATACTCGTGATGATAAGTATGGGGATCATATCCAGCCAAGTCAGACGATGATGACAAGGATTTATATAGGTTTGGTCCTCCCTCAGGATAATAACCCTACGTCCTGTGGTGTGCTATTGATCTCGAGAGTAGATTACAGAAGGTGTCAGGATTACAAAGAGTAGGATCTACGACTAGGTCTTGTAATCTTCTGGCTCTTCGATCTGGCTTGTGGTAGTTGTGGCTTGTATCAGATGTCCTTCCACAAGGTCCCCTCGTCCGCTTATATAGGTATAAGGAGAGCTTCTGTATCGGGTACGAACTATAGTCTGAGCAGGACTCCATTATCTCACGGTTAAGGGATAGACTTCCTTAATCGTATGGTAGTCGGAGACCCTTCGGGTAGTTTCCATATTTCCAAGAATCCTTTCGAGATACGAGTTGTGCATCTAGAAGGCCCCTAGGCCTTCGTATATAGATAAGACTGTCATATACGGTGTATTTTATACTACACATCGTCAAGCCCCCCATCAGTACGTGAAATGAGGCAGTGATGGATTGAGGCAATCCACCTAACCTAGGGTAACCATCCCGGTAAGGCGCCTCTCTGAGTGTGAACTCGGGTTTCGGTTAGATCCATGGTTTCCACCAAGCTTCCACGGTTATCTTCTGTTTACTTTGCTTAAGATGCCTGTCCTCGTGATATCAAGAAATCCCCATAACATGTTGCCCTAAATACTTTCGGTTCCTTCCTTCGTCCAAGTTCAGCGACCTTTCATCACTAGTCGGGGAGCTACGAAGACCAGGCCTTAGGTCCAGACGCGAGTGAGGAAGTCAGTGTCCCCAGGCACTCGGTAGACGCGATAAGGGGGCACCTTCCTGTTTTGTCGGAGATCACCTTGGTATTTAGCCCAACATGTTGTTGCTATCTTTTGATTTACGATGCCTGTATCTTAACCAAAGAACTCGAGCGATTTATTAGCTTCAAAGATGATTACTAAGAAAACAAACAGTCATAGCCCCTAAGGCTACCGATAACGTACGTTGCCAGTGCTTCCAGTTCCTTCTTCAGCTCCAAATATGTTTCCTCTCAGTGTGACCCCGAGGAGATTTCGAGAACCAAGCCTTAGATTTGATGTAGGCGAGGGAGGCTATGTCCCCGGGCACCTGGTAGATTATGTTAAGGAGTCCTCTTCATACTCTCGAAGCCGCACATTGAGTAGCCTTTTCTTTGCGTCTGAAGTTCCCTTGGTGATGGCTCGATGCGTTGCCGTTAACCTTCGGTGCTTTGACCCCCTATTTTCTGAGTAGACCTCTTTGAAGTTCACCAATAAGGATCATCCACTCGGGGTTCCGAGAAGAACGATGCCGTGATCTTCCAACGGGTAGGTTGACTAGAATTTGAACCGTTGCGTTGAAAATTTTGCGTGGTGGTGACCGAATCTTTTCTCTTTTTCTATAATTTGTCATGATGACATAGGGAAAATGCTACTGCTTTTTCTGCTGTCGTGCGCCTCGGGTTCCGCTCAAACCGTCACGGGTGCGCCACAGTTACCCACTATGCATTAAATGCGATGCGACATGGGCGGCAGAGATCGTGGCTCCAAGTAACACTCGGAATCGATCGTGGGTCTTGTTGAGGTCTCGACCTGCACGCCGGCTATAAAACTTAGCCGCAGCGCCCAGGACCCCGCACACACATTTGTTTTCTTGCGAACTTCGCGCTCCAGAGCAAAAACAACCCTTTGCCTTCCACCTCCCGCCATTGAGCCTCAGCTCCCGTCTCTGACGTGCCTTTAGCCAATGGGGAAGAAGAAGACCACGACCCGGGTGGCGGCGCGTGGTGAAGCCGATGGCATTGAGGATGCCTGACAGGTCTCAGAGGCGACCGAGGAGTACCTGTCATGCCTGGAGGCCGACGGGTTTCTTGCGCCGTGGATCCTGGTGCCGTGTTAGGCCGCGGTTGGCAAGATGGTGCCATCCCTGAACACCGACGAGACAGTGGTGTTCGGAGATTTCTTCAGGTGCGACCTAAAGTTCCCTCTCTCCGCATTCTTCCTCAACGTCCTTTCTTTCTACGGCGTCAAGTTGGTTCACTTGAACCCCAACTCGATCGCCATGCTAGCTGTTTTTGCACACTTGTGCGAGGGCTGGCTTGGCCGACGGCCGCTTGTCATCTCTGGAGGCATTTCTATATGCTGAAGAGCTTCGGGAAGGTGGTGGGTGGAGCCGGATTCTGACTCCGGGAAGGGCTCACCGAGGAGTACCTGGAGTTCGCGTCGAAGAGCTCATGGTCGGGCTGGCACAAGAAGTGGTTCTACCGCCAGCCTCCGACTATGGAAGGCACCGCTTATCGGGGCATTCTGCTGTGTCCCAAGAAGGAGTGGACCAGCAAGCCACCGAATAGCCTGCTGCTGCGAACCCTAGTCGGGGAGGTCAAGGACTTGAAGCGCCAAGGACTGACTGCATGGGACGTCACCGAAGACTTCATCAGGTGCCGCCTGAGCCCCCTTCGATCAAGGATCTCAGGCACCTGGGACTTGTCGGAACACGACGACCCATCCCGAGAAGAAGAAGAGGGTACACTTTTTTCCTTTGAGTAGGTAGACTACTCAGATTAACATACAACCTCCTTTTCTAACATGGGTAGGATTTTCATAGCAGACCTTCCCGGATCGGAGATCATGAAAAGGACGAAAGCCCTTTTTGAGTCTGCTCCGGGGGAAGGCCGGAGCGCCGTCCCATCCCCGCTGATCCATCGGTCCGACGAGGAGCAGAGGGACATCCTGTCGGTAAGCTTCTTCGACTTGACTTAGTGTTTCTTTTTTCACCCCGAGTAGCTTGTACCCTGGGCGTTCTTTAACAATCTTCTCGAACAGCGTCGGGGTCACAGTGGCTACGACCACGAAGCCGAGAGGGCCGGAGCGGACGCCCACGAGGGATCGGATGAACTCCAATTCCTCGGCGAGAAGGCTTCAAGTTCGGGGGCGCTAGTGGCGATCACGCCTAAGTTCAAGTTGGCGATGGAGTTGACTGTGGTATGGCTGACTAGCGCTCTCGAGAAGACTCCTACTCGGGTTGAGGAATCCGCGAAGTGGAGCTCCAGACTTATCGAGCTTCAGCCCAAGATTGTCCTTAAGAAGCGTAAGTACATGCACCTTCTCGAGTTTTTCTTTTACTTTGTTCACTTTCTCATTTCGTTATGTCCTTGTCTCGTAGGCTTGATGAAGCTGGCGCCAAGGAATCCTTGACAGCGACGGCTGCCTCTGATCCTGCTTCGGCGGTGCCCACAGCAACTCCCCCGAGGGACAGTGTGGCCGCGACCACGCCAGATGCGGCCAAGGAGACTGCCGTTGTGGCTGCCGAGTCTTCGACAGCCAAAGACGACCCACCCCCGAGTGCTGCCGCACCCGGGCCCCTACCATCCACGGTATCCGCTCCACCACGACTTGGGTGAATATCATGGTGGAAGTGAACGAGCCCGGTGGCGCCAGGTTAATGCTTGCCGGCCGCTCCCTTCTCGACGTAAGTTTTCCTGCAAAAGATGTTAGCATAAGTCATATGGACTAGTCAAGTAGGTACTGACCCGTTTGCTAATATGTAGCTTATCGAGGTTTCAATCTATGCTCACCACCTCGAGTTCTTGGACTTGAAGGAGCGCTTGGCCGTGTCCGAGAAGGAGAAGGTGCAGTTGGCCGCAGACTTGGCGTGGTCGGAGGAAGATCGCCAGAAGAGTGCCGCCGGGTTTGAGGCTGAGAAGGCTCACTTGTCGGAGGTAGCCAACAAGGCCCAGTCCGAAGACATCGTGGCTACAGTCTAGTCTTCCTTGGGGGAGGAGGCCATCGTCACCCTTCTGCACCTGGTCCGGGGCCTGATGCATGGAGTTGGGTCTGAAGTCGAGGTCTCCGACCCACTGGGGCAGAAAGGCCTTGTGGAGTACGCTAAGGAGTTGGGTTCCAACACCCTTAGCAGATTCACGGCCTCCATTAGCCGCTACCTCACCAACACGAGCCAGGAGTGCGCAACTATGGCTATCGCCTAGGCTTTGGCGATCCTAAAGGAGCGCTACCCAGAGATCGACCTCGAAGTCCTTCCTGGTGGCCTCGACGAGGATGACGCTGCTGTAGCGCGGGCCAAAGTTGAAGCCATGATGCCGGTGGAGCGTACCTTCTTGGCGCAACTCTTTTCTTGACTGTTTTTGTACCTTGTCTTTTCCTTTTCCTGCATTTGTAAAAACAACTTGTGCAAACTTTGGTTAAGTCTTGTGCTCTCATTGAAATTTGACTCTATGCAAGATAGAAAGGAGTATGGGTCTTATCGGGATACCACGACGAGTGCTTCCGACAACGTACTTTTTCTTACCACCGGTGCCTCTTTTTTGCTCTGAGTAGGTATCTTTTCCTTGCTAATCGGAGAGTTTAGGAAATCAGGCCTTAGATCCAGACGTGAGCAGGGGAGTCTGTGTCCCTAGGCACTCGGTAGACGTGATAAGGGATTCCCTTCACATCTCGCAACCATAAGTAGAAGACACTGTACTCTTTATGTTCGAATAGGCCTTGGTACTTATTTTTGTTAGCGCCCGGTAAACGGCATCCCGTTAAGCCCCCGACTGTGTATTCGAGAAGAAATTTTGGATAGGCAGTCAAAGTATATAGCCGTGTATAGACTTGCAAAAATATCAGAAAGAGTTTATGCTACACCTTGGGCCATAGAATACAACTGTTACGACCAGTTTGCCTTGTCCTGGATTTTACTTGCCTGAGCATGGTTGGGTGCGCCTCTTGGGTAGCTGGACCCGGAAGTGTGGCTTATCGCTAGTGTTTCCGCTTATCAGATGCATAACACCGAGAAGCATAGGAGGCAAACAAGCGTTCGAGTAGATTCTCGCAACTTCACGTGTATTGATTGTATGTAAACTTTACCTTAAGTACTTACACATTGAATTTTTGAAGCTGATCTATATTCCAAGAGTTACTAAAGACTCGGCCGTCCTCCATAGCTAACCTAAACGATCCAGGTCAAGTACACTCGACCACTCTATAGGGTCCTTCCCACTTCGGAGATAGCTTATTGCGGTTGCTTTGGCTCTGAACTAGTCGTAGAACCAGGTCTTTGATTTGGAAGGTTCATTCCTGAATGTTTTGGTTGTGGTAGCATTGGAGGTCTTGCTGGTACTTGGCAGAGCGTACCAAAACCTGAGCCCTTTTCTCCTCGAGGTTGTTAAGGTCATCTTCTCGACATGGTAATTCGTCCTTGTCAGCGTAGAGCTCGACTCGGGATGACCGTATCTTCAACTCATGGGGAAGCATGGCTTCGGCCCCATAGACTAAGAAGAATGGGGTTTCACCTGTCGCCCTGCTGGTTGTCGTTCGAAGTGCCCAAAGTATGTTGGGTACCTCGGAAGCCCAGGTCTTTGAATGGGCGGGCAAGCGATCGAAGACGCGCGTTTTGAGCCCCTGCAGCAGAAGACCATTGGCACGCTCGACTTATCTGTGGGACTGCGGATGAACCACGGAGGCAAAGCAAACTTTGATGCCAAGGTTCTCGTAGTACTCGATAAACGCTACACTGGAGAACTGAGTGTCGTTGTCGATGATTATCCTGCTCAGGATGCCGAACCATGTCACGACGTTCTTCATTATGAACTTCCTAGCAGTTTCCGATGAGATGTTCACGACTGGTTCAGCTTCGATCCACTTGGTGAAGGTGTCGATTGCGATGATCAGGAACTTGAAGCCCCCAGGTGCTACCGAGAAGGGCCCCAGAATATCCAGACCCCATGTCGCGAAAGGCCACGATAGGGGGATCGTCTGGAGAGCTTGAGCGGGTTGATGAAGTTGCCTGGCGTGGAAATGACACTTCTCACACCGTTTTACCATCTCGCTCACATCATGGAGAGCCGTAGGCCAGTAAAAACCTTGTCTAAAGGCCTTTATGTCGAGTAAACTTCTACCTTGCTTTCGAGTGATGCACCTCATGAGCTCTCCATGAGCGCCTCTGCGATAGAGTACGCCATCAACTAGGGAATACATCCTGGCCCTATGGGAAATCTACTCGAATAGCACGTCGTCCTCGGGAAGAACTCGATCCTGAAGAGCCATGCGGCCATGCGAATGGTATCCATCCACGAATCTTCGTACTCAAGGGGTGCCATGATTTCCCCCACCTTGGCGGGTCCCCTCATGGCTCCCTTGGCTGCGTCAAGCCTTGGTGACGCGAGGGCCAAATCACCTCCTTCGACCTGGTAGCCCTCCGGCACCGCAGTCGGCTTCATGATCTTTTCGGTGAAGACCCGTGTGGTCCTGGAGCACATGAGGATGCTATGTGAGCAAGCCTGTCGGCGAGGCAATTATCCTTTCTCGGGATGTAATGCACCTCGAGCCTGATGAAATTTTTTTCTAGCTTGCTCACCTCCGTAAGGTGTGCTGCCATGGTCTTATCAGAGGTTTGATACTCCTTGCCAACTTGCTTTACCACTAACTGTGAGTCCCCACTACTCGGAGTCCTGCAAGCAACCCTTCATACTCGACTACATTATTAGTAGCCGGAAAATCAATCTGCAATGCGTATTATAGGCATTCTCCTGTCGGGGAAATAAGTACTATGCCAGCCCCCGAGCCCGCGAATGTTAGTGACCCATCAAAATACAATTTCTATACGTCAGTCGGGGCATCGTCAACGCTTTGGATCTGCTCTGGCTCGGTCCACTCGGCGACAAAGTCAGCCAGGGCCTGTGACTTGATTGCTGTTCTCGAAACGAAACGGATATCAAATTCTCTGAGTTATGAAGAATCTGGCCGAGCGGGAAGGTAGATGGGACCATGATCCTGTGAGCCTGAAAGTAATGTCTCAACTTGCATGAGACCACTAGTACAGTATAAAGCAGCTTTTGCACTTGAGGATAGCGCTCTTTTGGTCCGTGCAGGACCTCGCTGACATAATATACTGGTCTTTGGATCATTTCCCACTTGTCGGGGTTGTCCCGTTCGACTACGAGTACGCTGCTAGAGACTCGGGGACCGGTCACGATGTACAGCAAAAGTTCATCATCAGGGTTGGGCGCGACTAGCACTGGGGGGATGATAGATACCTCTTTAGATTCTAGAACGCGTCTTCTGATTCCTGCGGCCACTTGAAACTGTCATGTTGTCGCAGTCGCTTAAAAAATGGTAGCCCACGATCTCCGAGACACCGGTGAGCTTTTGGACCTCTCTTGTCGATTTGGGACACTGTATCTCTTCGATTGCTTTGATCTTCTCGGGATTGACTTTGATTCCGCGCCGTGACACCAAAAATCCTAGTGCTTCCCTGCATCGACCCCAAATACGCACTTCTCTGGATTGAGCATGATTCTGTTCTTGCGAAGATTGTCGAACGTTTCGAGTAGGTCTGGAAGGAGGTTTTCTTGTTTCTTTGATTTTACGATAAGGTCGTCAACATAATCTTTGACGTTTCAGACGATTTGAGTATGAAGAGCGATTTACATTCCGCGTTGATAAGTGGAACCAGCATTCTTTAATCCAAATGACATCTTTACATAGCAAAATACCCCGAAAGGAGTTATGAAGGAATTTTTTTCCTCATCTTCTGGGTACATACTGATCTGGTGGAAACCAGAATACGCATCGAGAAGGATTAGACAGTCACACCCGGAGGTGGAATCGACTATCTGATCTATCCGTGGTAAAGGAAAAGTGTCTTTTGGGCAGGCCTTTTTGAGATCGGTGAAGTCCACACACGTGCGCCACTTGCCGTTTGCCTTCTTGACCATCACTGGGTTGGCCAGCCACTCAGGATGATTGACTTCTCGAATGAATCCTACCTTTAAGAGCTTCTTGATTTCCACTTTGATGGCTTCTTTCTGGTCGGGAGCGAACCACCGGAGTTTTTGCTTGACTGGCCTGGCGTCTTGTCGGACAACCAGCCTGTGCTCGATCACCTCCCTCGGAATTCTGGGCATGTCGGACGGTTGCCATGCAAAGACGTCCACATTCACACGGAGGAAGGCGACGAGCTCAAGTTCCTATTTCCGACCCAAGGCCAAGCCGATTCGGACAGACTTGGATGGCTCTGCCAGGTCTAGAGGAACCGACTTGACTTCTCCATGGGACTTGACGACTACCTTGGCTCTCGAGTTCTTGGTTTCTTTGTCGGGCTTGCGCTGTTCTACCATATCGAGGCTTCTCTTGTCGTAGCGTAGACCTGCTTTGGGGCAGCCTCGGATTGTGATGACGCCTTGAGGTCCTGGAATCTTCACACACTGATAGGCATAGTGTGTGGCAGCCAAGAACTTGGCCAGGGTAGGTCTTCCAAGATGGCGTTGTAGGCCGTTTCGAAGTCGACTACGTCGAACATGATCTTCTCTGTTCGGAAATTGTCCGACATCCTGAAGGTCACGGGAAGCGTGATCTGTCCCACCAGGGTGGCAGATGACCCGGGTACGATCCCGTGAAAGGACTGTGACACCAGCTTTTGGGATTTGCATCGCTTTGAGTGCGTTGGTGAAGAGGATATTGAGAGAACTCCCCCCGTCCATCAGTACTCAGGAAATCTTGGAGTTGTGGATGACAGGTTTGACCACGATCAGGTATCGACCAGGCCGGACAAAGTTCTCGGGAAGTCGTCCTGATCAAAGGTGATCTGCTTGTCGGACTACTTGATCGCCTCGTGAGATCGGGGCACTATTGCCAGCACCTCCCGTGACATCACCTTGTACTATCTTTCGGACTCGTATGAGGCCGAGCCACCAAACATTTGCTCGACCACACGTTGAGGGTCCTGGAACTCCAATTGTTCTGAGTCATCGGAGGGACTGAAATCCCGACTCTGGGTAGCGACATGCTTGCCCTTGCCGTGTAGCTTCTCGGCCTCAATCTTGACCTGCCTCTGGAACGTACGACATTGGAGGAGGTTGTGAGTGTTGGTCTAGTGGATGCTGCACCACGTCTTATCGGAACGCTTGTCGCCGTCGGTCACGGGTCAACCCTTACCTCGAGTTGGCCCGGACGCTTCTTTAGAAAGTTAGCCATAACCTCGTTTGTGTTAGCTTTCTTACCGTCTTTTACCTTGTATGATTTGTTCTTTTTGCGCTTGTTTTGTGATGAGCCTTCACTGAGGTCGGGTTGAGGTCTTTGGACGTCCTGGTCGCGTTCTCGAACAAAAATGAGTGCCTCCTCTGCGCTCTTTAACCGATCGGGGCTCGCGGATGGTGAGATCTTCAACACATCTTGTGTTTCTGCATCCACGGGTGAAAGCTTGAATAACATCAGAGTCCGTTACCTTTGGGATGGTGTTGTGGACGTTGCTGAACTGTCGAATGAACTTGTGCAAAGTCTCCTTCTCGGACTGGAGCATGAGGAAGAGGTCGTTCTTTTTGCCGGGTCAGTCATACGTCCCATGGAAGTTGCCCTGAAATACGTCACAAAGCTGCTTCCACGAGTGGATCGATCCCTCCCGCAAGTTAGTTAACCACGTCCTAGCCGGTCCCTTGAGTGCTATCAGAAGATAATTCATCATAACCTTCTCATCTTCTCCGGCAGCCTAGATGGTTGTTATGTAGACTTGCAAAAACTCGAAAGGATCTGTTGAACCGTCATACTTTTTGATATTCCCAGCTTGAACCGTGATGGCCAGTGAACCCTTCTGAGCTCTGCTGAGAATGCCAAGCACCAACTAAGGACGCCATGATCGGGTGTTGTTTTCTTGCTTGTCGGAGTAGATGATGTAGCCTGGCTTGGGTTGGAGCAATGATGCTGACATCGTGAATTCCTCTGATTAGACCATTTGGCTGGTGATCTACTCCTATTCGCCTGTGATGACCATCGCGTGTTGAGGTGATCACGCAGGTCATTGATCGGGTGATTTCTGATCGGTGAGCGCCTGAATCGGTGTCGGACGCCATTGTCATCTTGGTTCTGAGGATTTCTTCCTTCTCGAAGAGAGGATTCCCGAGAAGGGTTGTCATGCAACCTACCGCCCGTGGAGCTGTAGGCGGCTGCGTTCAGATGCGACAATTTGGCCTACATCTGTGCTTGTCGGAGGTCCTCCTCCATATCTCGGAGCCACTTCCTCCTTTCGGAGTAGTGAGATCCACTGTGGGAGGTTGTCAAAGACGAGCCTGTGCCTCTGAAAGCCTTCGGGCTGCCCTAGATCGATAATCTAGAGCGTTGTGCTCTTCACGCCCGGATAGATTGTGAACCTGGTCGCGAGCCCCAGCGGGTGTTTGTACCACCGGCGGGTCAGCATTTGGTTCGATCGTTGCGCCGTTGTCCTGATCATGGGTGGACGCAACGCTCTGGACGTTGCTCCCGATAACGCAGAGTTCTCGAGGGTAAGACCCGAAGGAGAATCCACATCCATCGGGGACCGCTCATCGGAGGAAACCTTCGGCAGGTCTCGAGCGCCTCGCCAGTCAGGTGAATAGATCTTGACCCCAAGTTCCTTGGCGAGTCCGTCCATCGGACTCACCGAATTACCGCTGGATGAATCGTCAGAGCAATTGTCGCCTAGATCCAACGTCTCCGGGTACTTGCTAGACGAACGGGTGAAGTTGTCGTAGAACTCCTCGTCCGAGAAGCCTATCGGAGACATATCTGCTAGCGAAGTCGTCGAAAACTTGACTGGATCTTGAGTCTCGATCTCCACAGTTGGCGCCAGTTATCGACGATTGGTAAATCACTGATCTTACGAAGACTCGTGATGATAAGTATGGGGATCGTATCCAGCCAAGTTAGACGATGATGATGATTTATACAGGTTTGGGTCTCCCTCAGGATAATAACCCTACGTCCTGTGGTTTGCTATTGATCTCGAGAGTAAATTATAGAAGGTGTCAGGATTACAAAGAGTAGGATCTACGACTAGGTCTTGTAATCTTCTGGCTCTTCGATCTGGCTTGTGGTAGTTGCGGCTTGTATCAGATGTCCTTCCACAGGGTCCCCTTGTCCCCTTATATAGGTATAAGGAGGGCTTCCATATCGGGTACGAATTGTAGTCCGAGCAGGACTCCATTATCTCACGGTTAAGGGATAGACTTCCTTAATCATAGGGCAGTCGGAGACCCCTCCAGGTAGTTTCCATATTTCCAGGAATCCTTTCCAGATATGAGTTGTGCATCTAGAAGGCCCCTAGGCCTTGGTATATGGATAAGATTGTCGTATACGGTGTATTTTATACTACACATCGTCAATGCTAAACAATGGTAGCTTACCAGCATGAAACTCATGGAATAAGGCCATCAAATCATCCTTGATGACATCCCAAAAGCTCTGGTAAAATTCTATCGGGAACCCATTCGGGCCAGGTGCCTTGTTGTGTTCCATTTGAAACACCGCATCCCGCACTTCCTTCTCAGAGAAGGGCACAGTGAGGAAGTCATTCTCAGCACCCGATACCTGTGGAATGTCGTCTCATCGTCCCTCCATTAAGGATACATAGTTCCCCTCAGCTTTTAGGGGCGCCACACCCTCTATTAACCCCTCATCCTGCTGCAGGTTAACAATGCGCTTTTTCCTATGTCGGCCATTTGCAACCATATGGAAATAGCTAGTGTTATTGTCCCCCTAGAGGAGATATTGGGCCTTGGATCTTTGGTACCATTTCAATTCTTCCTCACACAATAATTGAGCGACTCTTTCATTAGATTGATTTTTGATGTCCATCTCCTAATCGGCCAGGGGTCTGGTTTCTGCAATTTTATGAAGATTGTCAATCATATATGCACAAGCCTTCTTTTCTCCTGCCTGTATTGACCGCTTGTATTTGCAGCCCACCCCCTGAGATGTCTCCGGAGAGCGCTTATCTTATTATTCCATCATTTCATAGGTGAATCGCCCTTAAACTACTGCTGCCACACTTCCTTAACCCAGTTTGCGAACCCTTGACGTGTAAGCCATCCAAGTTCAAATTTGAATGGCTTGTGATTACCTTGAAAGGCCACCACCCCGGTGTTCAGCAGTAGTGGGGCATGATCCAATAATTGATTGAGGTGCTCTAGAGCATGAACAAAAACCAGTGGAAATTTGGACTCCCAATCATTGGTCATCAGCACCCTGTCAAGCTTCTCAAAAGTCGGAGTCAGGAGACTATTTGCCAATGTGAATTGCCGCCTGATAAGGCAATTTCCCTCAAGTCCAAGCTGTCGATGACAGCGTTGAATAGGAAAGGCCATCGGTTCTCAAACCTATTGTTGTTTTTATCTTGTCAAAAATGGAGGATGTTAAAGTCTCAGCCTATTAACAAGGATGTGGGTTGTCCCTACAAGACTTAACAAGCTCCTTTAGGAAGGCTGCCTTAAGGTCGTCTTGCGTGGCCCCGTACACAGCCATTAGACTCCACTTGAACTTGTCCGATGCATTTTGAAGATGGAACTTAACATGACATTCCCTGTCAAAAACAGCCAAGACCTCGATGGTATTAGAGTTCATTCCAAGGAGGATGCCTCCCGATCTCCCCCGGGGGGTAAGCCATGCCACATGAAATCAAGACCCCCAATAGGTGATTCAAAACATGCAGCGGGAAGTCACGCCTACCTGTTTCTAGGATGGTGACAAAATCCAGATGGTGCTCCCTAGCGCACTCCATGAGATACCTATGTTTAGCCAGGTCCCCCAGACCTCTGCTATTCCAAAAGATACCCTTCATGGCGAGCTACCCTTTTTTGTTTGAATTGGCCACTTTTGTTGGCTGGCCTTCCCTCTTTTTCTTTCATGAGTTGCTAGATTTGGACTTATGAGGAGTCACTTTAAGGTCACTTATCAAGGTGCCAGCTCCACCTCATCCAACCCAACCTCTGAAACCAAATTCACCACATGCGAGAACAGCCGGCCATCATAATCATTGTCGTCATCCTCCTTGCTATAAGCATTAGAACAAGGGGTATTTTGCTACTTGTTTTTCGGCCTCAATTTTAATATATCTACTTCCATGTGCTTAATGGCATAAATGGAGATCCCAATTTCATTATTGTTGTTGCCTAAAGAGACTCCTACTTTCTCTAGCTTCAACTTAACATAATCAGGGGAAAACGACAGTATAAAATTAACCGGATGAGAAGGCGTACCAATGGGAGTGTCCAGATTGCGTGCTGCCGTGCGACGCATAGCCTTCGCCATTGAGTCCTCATCCGTTGGAGCCGTGTCACGTCCTGATTTTCAGCATTTCGAATTTCGAAACCCTAACCCTAAAGCGCATATATGTGTATATGTTTTACGATCGTGCTGACTTGCATATTCGGTTCTTAATATTTCTTTATGCATGCCATCTCATGAAATCACTCGAAGTAAGTCATGCAGTCACATAAAAATACCCCAAAGCATTTCTATCATCATATGTGCATAAACCCTAATTGAAGTACTCGCCCCATATACGCATATACACCTAATGATCACAAACCCTAACGGCAATCTTCCGACCTTTGTTCCCTACCCTCAGAAAGATGGATCCTAAGCTGCCCATTCCTTCCACCCATCATGCCGTCACCAAAACCCTAAGATCAAACTCGTCGCCCTATTTCTTAAATAGGGATTCTACTGGGCAGAAACCCTAAAAGCTATATCTTATGTGCCTTTCTGTCGGAGTATTATTCCGGCAATACTGAATATGGGGTAGCGTACGAGTAGCAGATCTAGATGGGTGCACACGGGACACAGAGTTTAGACAGGTTTGGGCCCTCGAGAAGAGGTAATACCCTACGTCCTATGTTTGGCGAGTCGTATTGCTTGTATCCCGCGTGAGGGTATATGTCTATGCCTATGATCAAATGATCTGAGAGCTCTATTTTTTTTGTCTACCTATCCGGGGATCCATACCCGGCCTTATATAGACGGCCGGGATACAGTTACAAGAGTCCGAATCGGTTTACATATATGTTTCCTAATCTGTTACAACTGATACCCGGGTATGCCGGGCAGGTATTAGTCCATGTCTTGTACTCCATGTTGAAGAGGTGGCCCCGTGTAGAAGTCAGACTCCGAGTAGTCGGCCCGGCCCACCCTATGGCCAGAGGGCCGGATTCGTCCTCCTTGATGATACCAGGGTGCCATGTCATCGTCAGTAGCCCCCGAACCTTCGGCCGACTAGGATAGTCGGGCGGAGGCTCCTTTGTCTTCTGTAGTATTCGCTCTAGGGGCACGAACAGTGCACCCAGAGGGTGTAGCCCCCGAGCCTCTACTCGGTTCGAGGAACCGAGTGGAGGGTCTTCAATGACTCTTCCCGAGTAGCTGGTTTACTTGCCTCTCCGTAGATTTCACTCTGGGGGCACGAACAGTGCACCCAGAGGTTGTAGCCCCCGAGCCTCTACTTGGTTCGAGGAATCGAGTGGAGGGTCTTGATGATTTTCCCGCCTTCGACCGACTCAGCCAGCGCAAGGCCGAGTGCTCGGCAGCTTGAGGTGGAGAAAGCCGCCACCGAGCCCTCTCTGGAGAGAACTCAGGACGCCGCCGCTGGTGAGCCCCTGACTCATGTCTACTCAGTCGGAGCCTGCCGAGTAACTTTGCTGCCGACATTGCCGATGAAGAGGTTCCCGTGCTGATGGAGAAAGCCCAGTCGGCGGATACCAGTGCTGATAGTGTTGTCCTGAAAAGGTAGGGAGAAAACACATGAACCGTTCCATATACATGTGAAGTACTCGAGAAGGCCGAGTAAAACTTGATTATGCATGTTTTGGTTAACTTGTTCTGTGTCTTATTAACCCCTTCTTTCGTAAAAATTCGTTCGTGTGTAAGTTAGCCCTTTGTGTGTGCTCTTGCTGACCTGTCGTATCCCCCATTGCATAGAGATTAGCCGTGGGCTGTTTCCCGTGTAGCGCAGGGTTGTGGCGTAGACCGACGATCGAAGACGAAGAGTTAACGCCAAACGTTTTACACAGTACTAAAATAATTGTTTGAAAGAGAGGGGCCCGAGTGCGCTTCTGCGCACCCAGTGTGGTGTAGCCCCCGAGTGTCCACTATGCGTAGCTGTGAGCGTGCATAGCAAGCCAGTCGAGAAAGCCAGAAAGTTACTCGGATGGAGCAAGGAAATATTTATTCATTTAAAGTATGAAAGTACAAAGCTTAAGCATAGAAGCAACTTAGCTGTTCAATGTTTCAGGCGTTGGCGATGAGGTTGCCGTCTTTATCCTTCAGTCGGTAAGCCGCCGGGCGTAGTCGGGCGGCAACATATGGCGCATCCGCGTCCGCCATGAAGTCCTCCCGAGAAGGATGATGGCTTCCCGAACTCTCGATGCCGTCCAAGTCGTAATCGAGAACGGGCAGAAGGGACTTGATCGTACAGACTAGTCGGGATCCCTGCTCGACGGGTGAAGACCCATGCCCGAGTAGTAGATCTATCTTTCGCGTGACCTCGTTCTTGGAGATGGCCACCGAACTCATCCACTCCGACGAGAGTCCGAGTGGGAAGGCGGTGAAGCCTCCGCCGACTGGCTGGAAGCCGAGTCGCAGAGGTGAAGCTTGCCGAAGCCACTGACTCGAACGAGAGTCCGGGTGAGAAAGGTGATGAAGCCTCTGTCGATTGGCCGGGCGCCGAGTCGCAGAGGTGGAGTTTGCCGAAGCCACTGACTCGAACGAGAGTCCGGGTGAGAAAGGTGATGAAGCCTCTGCCGATTGGCCGGGCGCCGAGTCACAGAGGTGGAGTTTGCCGAGCTTGTCGACGATGAAGTCGAGTTTTTTGAGTCGAAAAAGCTGTCCAGGATCGGCGACGGAGTCCTGGGGGCCAAAACTCACGGCCCGACCTGGAGCGAAGTCGCCGTTGCCGAAGAAAAAACCCGTTTGGATCTGTTCAGATGGATCTATGTGCACAGCCCCTACCTGGCGCGCCAACTATCGGAGTATTATTCCGGCAATACTGAATATGGGGTAGCGTATGAGTAGCAGATCTAGATGGGTGCACACGGGACACAGAGTTTAGACAGGTTCGGGCCCTCGAGAAGAGGTAATACCCTACGTCCTGTGTTTGGCGAGTCGTATTGCTTGTATCCCGCGTGAGGGTATATGTCTATGCCTATGATCAGATGATCTGAGAGCTCTATTTTTTTTGTCTACCTATCCGGGGATCCATACCCGGCCTTATATAGGCGGCCGGGATACAGTTACAAGAGTCCGGATCGGTTTACATATATGTTTCCTAATCTGTTACAACTGATACCCAGGTATGCCGGGCAGGTATTAGTCCATGTCTTGTACTCCACGTTGATGAGGCGCCCCCGTGTAAAAGTCGGACTCCGAGTAGTCGGCCCGGCCCGCCCTATGGCCAGAGGGCCGGATTCGTCCTCCTTGATGATACCAGGGTGCCATGTCATCGTCATTTTCCTTCACTAAAAATTTCAAGAAAAATTCTAGAGACCTCCTAGGATTATTTCTCATCTAATTATAAAATAATATCAGAAGGTTCAGTTCAAATATTTTTAGAAACATCCATATTTAAATTCTGAACCAAATATGGCTTTGAGCTACAGCTCATACAAATAAATCTCAGAACAATCCCAGAAAATTACAAAGTACTCCCTCTAATACTAGGAACTCGAATATGCAAAAACCTAGATGCACCCAGTTCATAATTTTGGAGTAAAACCTATCGAACACCTATGCTCTTTTCCCTCTTTCGCATGAAATCGTAATCAAACCTTATGCAAAGCTCCCTAAAATTTTCCTGAGCCATCCCCTGCTCACTTAGGGTCCACCCACGACGTCAGTTCCCAAAAAGGAATCTCCACTATGTGCTTGCCCAGTTCTATGTCACTTTTTGCCGACATTGGCAGTCAACATAAGCGTCCAAACTCTGTAACTTTTCGGTGCCTAACTCCGTTGTACTCCTCGAACACCTCAACACGTGCTTCCTGGTGCAAGTGCCACCTCCGAGCTCAGCCAAATCAGCCTGGAGACACCCCATGCCGCTCGGGTGCCCGCCCTGACTGGCATCGGCATGCCACAGTGCGCGTCAACTGTGGCATGGCCGCATCCCCGTCGACAGCGGCAGCGCACCGTCCGCCACTCCATCACCACCAGGGAAGCTCCGTGCGCCACGACATGTCCCTCCTCTTCCCCGAGCATAGCACCGCTCTATTCCTCTCAGAGTCATCCCATCCCCAAGCCCGGACGCATCCAGTGGCAGACCGCAGCAATCGACCGTGCCATCCGCCACTAGCTACGCCGTCTGACAACTCCCCGAGTGCCACGGCTGTCGCTCTGCCCTTCCTCTTCACTATGCCGTGCCAGGACCCGTCTCCTCCCAAGCTGAGCAGCCACCGACGGCGGCATTAGCTCACACCCCAGCTCCACCTATAAATGGCAGGACCGAGCAGCCGCTCCCCATTACTCAAGCTCTTCTCCCCTTCCTCAAAGATAGTCGGCCCCCAAATCGCTCTCAAGCTCCTACCTCTCCTCACCCGAACATTGCTTCGCCCCTGCCATGAACTAATCAAGCACAGCTTAGCTCCTAGAGCAAATCGATTCTTCCCCGCTTATGCCCCTACTCTTTCCCCGCCTGATTCCAGTACCAATCTTGAGCCAAACCTCCTAAGCCGAGAAGCCCCAATTCCACCGGCGAGTCGCCGTCGGCAGCCACGCCTTCCCACCCCAGACAGCCGTAACTCAGTTCGAACACCTTGCAGAGCCCCAGTCGGTGCAACGGGCCCAAAGCCATCCGCCGGGCCCATTCTCCTGTAGGTAAAAGCGTATTTCGGATTTACGCTTTTGACATCATCGGTTGAAGCAGTGAGCCACCTGGTTTATTATTCCAGAACCGGTTCTGATGCTGGTCCAGCCGGTTCAGCGCCTTAACGACCGGTTTTGGAAAACACCCCAAATAGCTTATGACCCTAAAAATATTTGCCAGCCTTTGGCTTAATCAGATTCTCAAATTTCAAACTTTCTTGTGAAAACAGAAGGGATTTCAACAATCCTTTATATCCAAACCTTTTTGAAATCCTTTTTAAATTATGAATCTATTCCAGAGCTTTTCAAAGAAAGGGGAGGGATACGACTTGGGAACCCTAATTCAAGAAAGCATGCACCCATGCACACAAAATGTAAACAACGATTTCTCTTTCTCTCGAATCATCCTTACATACTAGAAAGCATGGCATATGTTTTACATTAAATTGTCTTTGCTGGTCTTTCGTCTCGTTTGGAATCTTATCGGCATTATTTGGAAACGTGTAGTTGACGGTGTGAGGTACATTCGTCAGGAGGATCCCGAGTCACTGCCACGTCCGGAACCTGACCAGGAATTATCAGGCAAGCTCTCCTCCCTTGACCATGTTGAATCCCAAGTTTGCGAAATGATATTTTGTTGACGAAACACGCATGCTATGTTTTACGATTCAATATTTTATGTAGTATAGATATGACTTATACTAGCAAACCCTAGCTCGGAAACTATTTCCTTGTCACCATAGGACTACATATCCTAGAAATATCAACGGGAAACCTAGGGTAGTGTATAAAGTAATGGTTTAGCCTTGCAATAGCAAAATTAGGGTTTTATAAAAGAAATCCCGGAACTCTCGTATGAGAAACTTGGGGTGGATCGCTGTGACCAATGAAAGTGACGTCATGGTATAATCCACGGGTGGGGAATGTTTTTTTCCAAAAAGATGTTCTCAAAACCAAAAGCAAAATGGAGAAGATTTTGATCCGGGTCGGAAATGAAGGGGGAAAGCAGGAAGAATATTATATGCGAGGTAATGCCCGTCGCGGTTCTCGCGGTCCATTTACAGACATGGTGCGAAGTCTTGCTCGGATCGATTAAGGACCGAACTAAGTGCCGTTTGGCCAAGTCTTACAGTACGTCCACATGTCCTTTATGGGAGGACTTGACCCAGTATCCAGTCTGAGACTAGCATGAACCCGTAGGCAGTAAGTAGTGTGCAGATGAGGGTGTAGCCTCTGTAGAGAAAGTTTCCACAGAAAGCGAGGTTATGTTCGCCACAAAGAAGAAGCACCGATCTGCTTGTGAGCGATGTTACCGACTCAAGCTATTGTTGGTTAAGTCCTTCTGGTGGGTTCATTGCTAGGTTTACTCCGGTGAAGAGTCTCGTTGTAATAACCCTGCCGGCACACCTCGCGAAGTGTGCTAATCGAGCTCTAGCAACAAGGGTGACTTACATCATGTGGGTAAAGCCGTACAAACCTCTACAGAGTGTTAAAAATTATTCGAATAGCCGTGTCCACGGTCGTGGACGAACTTGGTTGGGCCACACTACGGGTAGACTTGGTTTTCGATTTCAAAAAGGAGTTATGGGTTTAAGGACGCAGGCCCGAAAGGCTGGCAAGATGGCATGAGTAAGTTTCCTCGCTGCAAGGCGGGAGGAGTGGACGTCATCCTACCTGGGTGTAGGGATGGCTATCTTGAGTGGGACGTTGTTCTACCAATGTGTAGGAACGGCTATCTGGTGAAGGAGGTGGGTCGCTCCCGAGGTGGGGGACCGTATGAAAAAAATATTGGTATGATTTGTTGCAATGACTCGGTAATGTCGATAACGTTTACGAAAATTTGCTTTAAATATCTATTTAACTATTTGAGTTGAAAAATTACTTTCCGCACAACATGAGACATAGGGTAGAGTCGATTTATTGATATATCCGAGCATGCATTAATTCGTATTGAACTCCTTGGTGAAGAGCTTGCGAGTACATTCAATATACTCACCTTACTTGTTTATTTGGCCAGACGAGGAGGAGTACCAGTCCGGCGATAGCGACAGTGATTACGAGGCGTAGGGTTTCTCCCCCAGTCAGTTGCCTGTGATGCGGCATATTGATGGGTCACCTTCCATGTGTTAATTCCGCTGCAGTTTTAAATCGGCCGATAGGCCTGGCTTGTATAATTAAAGACCGGTATGGTTATTGTGTAATAAACGTGGTATTGTATGACGATGTTATCAAGTGCTTGTGTGTATTAGTCACTGATCATAGGACTAATACAGTAAACACAAGGATTTATCCGGCCTTAAAACCGGATACACCACAAGCCGGCCCTCCCAGCGTGTTCGTGTGTCCACTACGTCGGAGACTCGCCGAGCCCGTAGGGGTCAGCATCGCCTTGGCAGAGCCCCCCACCAGGGCCTCCTTTACTGATGGACAGCTCCTCTGGTGGCCGCCCATCACCGAAGAGGCTGCCTGTGTTGGCGACGCACCGCAAGCCGGAGCCGAGCCTGAAGTCGCCAAGGTCTCCGCCCCTTCTTCCACAGCCGAGCCGACCGGCAAAGCAGTGGCCAGACCCTCTGCAAGCACAGGCGCCGAGCCCCCCGGTGCTGACTGCGCCGCAACTGGAGAGGCTGTCCGACCCCTCGAGCCGGCTGCCGTAGTAGCATAACCAGCATTTGTCGCCACCGTGCCCAAGACCCAGGGCGCGGCAGTTGCCGCAGTCAGACCCCGAGCCACAGCAGCTTCCTCCACGCGCCCTTGTTATACATGTTTTCAATCTGCTATAGTACTCATGCCCACAATGTATTTGCATTGCTTTTATCTTTTGTTTGTTCAAGCACAATTTATTTGATGCATATTCACAATCGATTATAGATTTTATGCCTTTTTTTTAATGAACCATACTGTTAACCCCGTGGGTATATTTAGAATCAGGTAGAATAATTATGAGATGAAACGATATATTTTCTGTATGAAAATAGGGGCTGTGTGTTATGTCTATGTCCAAATTATTTGCTTCTTAAAGTCAGCAGTTTAACCGGTGCATTGTAATTTATTACATGCAAACTCTTTGCTAAGCATCTCGGTGTACCAAAGCGTGCAATTCATGTCAACGCCAATGCCAGGCGGTGCAGCGAAGCTCTAGTCCTTATTGAAGTTTCATATATGAAGATTCATGAGATCAGTCATAGCAAGACCTCAACTTATTTGACTATGCCACGTATGATCACTCGTAGTAGATAAATTAAGAGATCAGCACATATTATCTTTAGCAAAAACAGATCAAAGGGCCACGTGATATGATCAATCACAGTAAGAGCTCAATGCATTCACACAAAATCAAAGGTGGGTTTAGAAGCTACCTCATAAAATAGCAAGTACATAAAATAAAATAGCTTTAAATTAGTACATCACTTTTAAATGGTCTCATGATAACAACAGGCACAAATTGTTTTAATAGAATAAACATCGATCAGCTACACTTGAACTAGGATCCTAAAGTTTATTCCTTCACTTGGCACATCTTTTTAAGCCACCCAAGTCTTCCTCGAGGGGTCTTTAGGGTAAGAAACATTTCTCGATATTCAGGTCTAATAAATAATTGGGTGGCAATGAAATGTTCATCACTGCCTTCCTCAGCTCCAGCATCTACAACTAACTCCATGATCTCCGAAATATTGCTTCCTACTGGGTCGATCCTCATAGAAGTTGCAGAATTGCTTGGGCTCACATTCTCAAAGTTAACAAGATGATTGAATTCTTCATGCACGTAATTTCTCTTGGGCTTCGCCAAGTTAGGTTCTTTGTTAGAAGATTTTTGTAACATTGCCTCTTTAGATTGCTCATTAACATCCTTATCAATGATGCCTATATCATTTCCATCACCAGAACCTTGCTCACTTCCGATAGTAGCATTGACTGCCAAATTAGCTTCAGGTGCTGTTGAACTTGAATCCAGCATATGCTCGAACATTATATTTAGAAGATCAACATTCTTGAGTGGTGCAAAACGAAACTTTCCGCAATCCGGCATTGCCTGGAAAAAAATTGAAAGGATAATATGGTTGAGTAAAAACAGATAAACATGAAGCTGTAAATGAAAAGGGAGTTATACCTCCTTCTTTTCCGCCCACCATTCTGGGCTTGCAGATATTGTATTCGTTTTAGGATCCCGTCCTAGATCAGCTTCGCTCTCCATCAATGCCTTCCATGTCTGGCAGTCTTTCTTCAACAACTCCCACTTACTTTTAAATTGCTCGTGATTGTAACCTTTTTTGATTTTTTCATTGAACTTTGCGCATAAGTTGTCATACCCAATAGCATTCAAATGGTTGGTTGGTCGATGTCCAGCTAAAACCTCATCGGCACAAATATCACAAAAAACTTTAGTAGTAAAAGTATCCCAATCTGGTTTTCCTTGCTTGCTTTCGTCCATCTACAATTACACAATTTCATTGTGGGACAAACTAAACGTCAAGACTCTTATATATCACTTACAAACTAAGCATATAAGTGGAATATATAACACTAATGTAAGAATGATGATGGTTAATCCAGAGGGCAAGGAAGAGAGAATTGAGTAAATCTGAACCATCCACCTGTACTACGAATTTTATTTGGTGTTCTCTATGTATTTGTGCCAAGATATGAAGGATTGGAGGGTCCGTATCTATAATAAGTAATTATGAGAGCGGTTTCACCTACACATGTGTGTACCGTCCACTTGTATTATGGGAGAGGAACAATAAATGATGCAGGGCTAGTACAGGACAAATTTCAATGAATTGTTTTCGGAGCAAGAATTGTCTTTTTTGTTTCACCTTATGTACATCGAATTTAAATTTGAAATTTTGATACGTGTTAGATTGAGTGTATACCTACCTACCCAATTTTTTTTCAGACTTTGGCATAGCCATATGCATGGGTTTCTGAGGAGGATCCACTAGGGTGCACCTGATACGTTCTCTATTTTTGTTAAGTTTTGTGGGAAATTTTCGTTTATACCGTGGAACCTCTAATATGGACTTCGCTCTTTTTTTGGGTGAATATCACATATGCCACTCTTCTATCAAGTGCAATTTCGTTTACACTAGGTGTACAATATTATAGCATAATTGCAGCATAATCTTTAATATAAGATTTGCATGTTTACCTGAACCGTGTGATGTACAATCTTCTCTGTGACGATTTTTTGCTTGAGCAGCTCGCCAATAAGGCGAATGTTTCCAAGTGTTCGAAGCTTCATTAGCATTATTTCTTTATCCCGTATCTCCATCTCTTGGTCTGGACCAGTCAATCTATCAACTTCGACACATAGATTGCCAGCACCTTCAAATACTTCATGACAATTGGTGAGCAGTACACGCGTGAACGCAATCTCTTTACCATCAGGTTCTTCAGGAGGGGATGATGGGAGCTTCTTATTGAGATAAGAACAAAGTTGAGCATACGTCGGACAGAAGGTGGGCTCAGAAACAGCCTTCTCAAACATAAGAGTAAAAACATCCTGAATAAATAAATAAAAAACCATAGCAGAGGTGAATCACAAATGTCAAAATAAAGCCAATAAACAACTACGAATAAACCAAACCTCCAAAATATCAGCTCTAGTGATTCCTGCTTCTATTAACTGGCCCTTTAGAAGATCGAAGTTCTCTGGTGTCAATTTGTCCAGTATACTGTGCATCATACAACAAATAAAGATGTTCATTTTCTGAATGTGAAATTATACAAATATAAAAAAGCTTTAGGAAATTAACAGAATGCAAAAATTCCCAAATCAAATATACCCTTCCACTGCTTTCAGAACTCCATCTTTGTCAGAGAGATTGCCTCTTCTGATTGACCAAGAGTCGTCAACCTTAACAAGAGCAGGGGTGAGACCAACCTGATGTTTAAAATAAATCGGAATGTTACAACAATCATTTAGGTATAACATACAAGTATTCGTGTCTAAATTATAGTGTAAATTTGACCCAATCATCTAAACATTGGCAAATTAAAAAAATCGGATAATGCTTCTAAGGCCCGAATTAGATAAAGGCCACACAAGCATCGCATCACTATCTACAGAGTATTTGCTTTTATTTACGCAAGAATAGCCTAAAGATCAATTACTGCTCTCAGTCAGGCACGTGATAATGTGTACACGTTTTAAGCACACTGTGCCCCTCCACGGCATCATTGTCTACCAATACATACACAACCCAAACGACAAGCTTAGGTGCAGCAGTTTAGCTTAACTATTACTCTGATTCCAAATATAAGTCATTTTGGACAATGATATAGTCTTAAAGTATCTATTTTTTTTAAATGTTGCTTCAAATAAAATACCTAGTAATGTCAATTTGACGTATGTTGTCAATCTTGGTTTTATATTGATGGTTAAACCTACACGGATTTTAAAACGACTTATATTTGAAATCAGAGAAAGTAATTTAAGAGATACATAGTGACAAATCCAGGACTAGAGAGCTCAGTCAAGCCTACTGATACAACAAATACTAAAATTTTTATTTTCAAGATACCTGAGCGGTAGAATCAAGCTGAAAGCTTAATTGGTCATGCTTGTTAAATTGCTCTTGCTTGCCACTTGCAGCATAGTATTCTTTTGCTTCACGGATGTTGTCCCAAGATTTCTCTTCACTAGCAACCACAGGAATTTGTGCAGACCGTGAACGCCAGACACGGCTGTCAGTCCCATCATAGCGATTACACGACTGAGCTTGTACCTAACAGATATGATAAACCATCCAAAAAGGATAATATAATCAGGAAAGGAAAAAACTGCAATTGTCTTACTGTGACAGATAAGACATGGCAACACTGAGGAACATCAATTAGAGCTAGCAGAACAAACGAAATGAAATAAGATAGCATCTGAAATCTTACTATCTATAAATTTGAGTTGATGGCTGTGGTGATGGTAGCGTCACATCCTCCTTTAACCAACTCTCCAACTCTCCCCAAACTCTGCTAAACAGGCTCCAATTTTTACGTAACTCTCAACAAACTCTGCTAAACATACTCCAATCTTTACGTTCTGAGTTAGTTTTTTACTCTGCTGAAATTTATTATCTTACTAAACAACAGAATCCAATCTTTACGTTCTGAGTTAACTGGCTTGCTGGTGTTGTTCCTTCCCCCACACATGTGCGTAAATTTTGTTATATGTGTGCATGTGTGTTGTACGAGCACAAAGCAGTATATTTTGTTATGGACTTATGGTTTAGTCAGAACATGAGATATTATTATACTATTTGAGGTTCCGTTGCAACACATAGGCACCCTGCTAGTTAATAGAAGGGAAGAGTTCTCACATTTGAGTCATTACGAGCAAGTTCTACATCAATATCCTGCTTAAGTTCCAAGATGTCCTTAGATACACCAACAATCTGCAGAGCCTTATAATTTAGACATGTAAATATGAGAAGATGCCACATTTAGGATGAGAATTAAAAAAAAATACAAACTCAGGCAAGGAAAAACACATGCTATGCGAATAACAATTATCTCCACAGCTATATTTTCACAGCGACTTATAAAATAAGTTAAGCATAGCACAGTTTAGTAATCACAAACTGGTCCTTACTGTGGCTAAGAAAAAAAATACATAAGCTAAAAAAATTCAAAAAAAGAAAGAGAAAACATCCGACTCTTAATTGACGGCCCTGATTATGGTTAATAAATTATAGCCAAAGGAAGATATTAGGAAAAGAAAATATCCTAGTAATTCTCAAAAAAAAAGGAAAGCACAGATCTATTAATTTGTTGGATCCAGATTTATCATTAACCATTGCATGTACTAGACCTTAGCTAACCCATTTAAACTATAAAGATAAGAAAAGTTCTTGAACCATAAGAAATATATATCTAAGCCCGAGGTCTAGGTAATAAAGGGACCAATGATCTTAATCTGGCAAATTGTAGTTTCGGAGACTTTACCAAGTCCAACCGTGCCTTATAAAAATCAATATAGGGAGTAACTTATTTTATCTAGTAACTTTTCTTTAGAAATTTTTTTTTCTAGTACTTGCACCCATATGAACGAGTGACATAATGTGAACAAAAAAAACTGTGGTGTAATGTTTGCAATCTTATTATGTTTGCAACCGTGCTTTTGTAGGTGGTTAGCAAGGTGATAATCAAGGGTGCAAGAACTAAAGTTTACGCCATAATGTTTCAAAGTGGGACATTTTATTATGATGAAATAGATAGATGGTTAATTATTAGATCGGTAATACTTCTATATAAAGGTTGAAGATGTTAATATAACAGATGAGTAGATCATGTGAATTTATTCAATCTGATTATCCCGAAAATGATGTATTACAATGACTAATACGGTCCATGTTTATGAATTACAAGTTTCTACATGAATTACTGTCTCGCTTTAAACATTTTCTTTTAATTTGATTTTGATTCAGATGCCATCGTAATTAGATTGGAAACAGCTATAGTTACCTGAGGCTCATATGAACGAGTAATATAGCGTGAATAAAAAAATGTGAGGTGCAATGTTTGCAATCTTATTATGTTTGCAATTCATTCATAAACCCAAAAAATAAAAAGTTATTTGAATTCTGTGAAGGCACATTATTGGGTGTCTCGCTAAGCTAACCAAATGTTCCATATAGGAATAATTTCACATGATGAAATAAGGAGATAGATAGCCGTAAAAAGAAATATAGAATAACATATAAATCAGAACAAACAAATACCTCACGCAGTTCAAGAAGTTGATCCCGTGTGTACTGGACTCGCTTAACAGTCTGAGAATGTGAATTTCCATGCTGCAGCCGAGTACTACAAAAGTCAGCCTAGGAAAGGTAAGGAAACAAATAAATAATATATCTCTTGTTCCTCACATAATTAATTGGACGGCCTAAATGCATTCAAATGTACAATGCAACCTAGGAACCTTTGTACTCCCCCATCCAAAAATGTGGGTCTTTTTGACTTTTTCATAGTCTACAATGCAATACTTTAACTATAATATCTAATCATAATATTTTATCAAAAATGCATATTATGAAACAATTTTGTAAGACAAATTGAATGACATTATTTTCATATAGTCATCTACATACTTTCATAGATATTAGTGGTCAAAGTTTTAAAAAGTTACCGCACAAATCCGACGACGACCTTCATTTGTGATATTTGTCATAAGCTTGGCACAACAGTTTGAAATCTAAATCAAGGAGCAAACCCCTTGTTATTTTCCCTCCTTTTTGAAGAAGATTAGCCCTTTTCCAATGATGAATTAGAGTGTCACCTTTAGCAAATGATATAAATGTGACATTTTCCTAAATCATAGTCTGCCCGACATGCATATTCATCAACTTTCTAATGTCCTCGCAAGACTATTTGCTCGTGTGTTTTAATATGCCAGTTTTCATTGTTTTCTTACTTCTCTGGCTTTACTCATGCAGATCAAAAGGTGTGATGAAATGGCTCACGAGTTGGGGTTTCGAAAGAACAAATGCCGAAAGCTGGCATATCAACATCTCCTGTGCAATTAACTGAAAGTCCTCTGGAATTTGATGAGTTGGAGATATGGCAGTCGATGGGATAGTCCCTTATATGTGGAGTTTATAAATGTTGGAGTTCATTTTTTTAACACTCTAAGTATGAAGTAATAGATAAAGTTTGGAGAACTGAAACTTGAACTAACTGAAGTCAATGCAAACAATGAAAAGTTACAACAAGACTACAATGAGCTGTTCGAATACAACTGTTCTTCAAATGCTATAACTCCACGTAGATTTAAAGTATTTTTCTGTCAGGATCCTGGAATTTAATTCATATACACATGAAGTATGATCACCTCGAAGAAAGCGCAGGGCATCAACCTCGACCTTGATAGCCGGCAAATTAATGCATCGGCTAGAGTAAGGCGATATGGCCCTACCTTTACAAGCCCGGGATGTCAACCCCGACCTCAACAGCCGGCAAATCAATGCATCAGCTGGAATAGGGTGATATAGCCCCCACACTCTGATAAATTGTAATTGGGTGAATAGTGATCCATAAAATTATGAAAAAAAATTATATTTGGGTGAAGATTAATATATCAGGCCCCAATAAGAAATTTCATGAACTTTTATGATAGGAATCACCACCAAACAATTATAGTTCTTTCATTTTATGAATTTGAACAAATAACGCTTATTCAAATACCAAACATGTATGGATTTCCTTGAATATTTTCATTGGCCATCCTAGGGTGTATGAGACCTATGAAAATTATTGTAAGAATTTTTGAAGGACATTTACTTCACAATTTTAATCTAGGTTCAGATTTTAGCATTTTGAGCTTAATTGATATGCACTTTATAAGAGTTTATGCATATGATGAATGATTCCAGAAATGATAAGGTCCCATAATGTAATACATGTTTACAAAGTTAGATTACAAAGCTGGGGTTGTTACATTTTCTTGATCGCATCTGGACATGCCCACTACTACAGAATTCATTCAATAGGATGCCCTTGTACATATCTTTTTGAAGCCGTCTGTACAAATAGTATCACAGACGGTTCCAAAAGAAAATCGTATGAGAAAATGAGTACGAGCGGTTCCCAACAAGCGGGACGCTATTTGGAACCGTTTGTACAAATACCACAGACGGGTCAAAATTGGAACCGTCTGTACTGGACGCTACAGTATAGACAGTTCTCAATTTAGAACCGTCTGTACAAATCTATAAATAGTACAGATGGTTCAAAGTTTGGAACTGTTTGTATAAATAGATAGTACAGACGGTTCTCAGTTTGGAACCGTCTGTATCTTTTCTTCTTTTTTCTCTTTTTTTATCTCAGAAACCCACTCAATTAGAATAACAGTCACTATGGAATAAAATTAGCACAAGATTTGTTGCGGCAGAGAGGAAGCAAGACTGGCTGATATGCTACTGCGGCGGTAGCAAAAACTGTAGATTTCCTTGCCGTGGCAGAAAAGTGGCAGCGTTGGGGAGGGAGTTTGACAGCTCCAGTATAGACGACTTCAATTTGGAACCGTCTATACAAATAGCACAGAAGGGTCCAAATTGGAGCCGTCTGGGCGGGACGCTACAGTATAGCTGGTTCTCAGTTTGGAATCGCCTGTACTATTTGTACAGACGGTTCCAAGTTTAGAACCGTCTGTACTAGAAGCGTCCCGCTTGGTCGTAGGGATGAGTTAAGAAGAAAGCTGTTCCATATGTATCACAAACTCAGCCTAGTTTAGCTAGCAATCCCCTTACTTGGACAACATGAGGTTGCGAGATCGAATCCCGCTGGAAGCATATTGTGCGATTTATTTCTAGTGCTTGGATAGGACGCGGACGGCGGGATGAGACGCGGCTGTGAAGGACAAGGCACATGATGCGAGGGGTTATATTTTTGTTTTTATAATATGACATCATAGACGGGTGATTCGATTAGTATAGACGGTTCCAAAGTTTGAAACCGTCCGTGCTATTCGATTTGTACAGACGGTTCTAAATTTAAGACCGTCTGTACTAATATTTATACAGACGGTCTGTAGAAACCTGATTTGTACACACTCTTTAGTACAGACGATTCGAAAAAATTGTTCCGCATAGGGGTTTCGAAACCGTCTGTACAAATAAATTCTGTAGTAGTGACCTTTCATGCATATTGCAACATGCAATTAAACTTAAGGAATTCTTTTTATATAAAGGAAATTTGCATGAGGAAGAATTGCTAGGAATTGAGATCTGATGATCGCGTTGAGTAGGGCCATGAACTTGTAGTAAACAGGGGTAAGAGCATAAAAACTGTCTATTGAGCAACGCTGCTTGCTAGCTTTTACCATCAACATTTTGTGTATGTACATAAGCTATCCAAATTCTTATCTTGTGGGGGATGTTATGGTGGTCCAACTTTGGCCTAGGTTTGGTAATGATGAGGCTCAGCAACTTGTATGTGCAATCCCTGTATATTTTGTCGGAGCAAGACGTTGATGGATATAATTTCTACTTGTGTTGGATCCGGGAGAGCGATCGATGGTCCAGATTCAGAATGCTTCGTTGGATCCGGGAGAGCGATCGATGGTCCAGATTCAGAATGCTTCTACTCTTATATATGCAGATGCTTCTAAGGTGAGTAATAGACATTGACTATTGTTTGCCACTGAAAACAGGTTTTAATTAATTCAGCAAAATCTGCTAACAACAACAAGAATGTTCAATTTCCATGAAGCAGAAGAAAATGTTTTGAATGGCAAATATTGTTTCGGTTTTGCTAATTCTCGATCACCTGAAATTTTTGTGAATCTTAGTCATCTCAAATTGCACAATACTAGCCTATAATTGCAGTCCAAGAAATATGCAATTTAAGCAAAAACATACTACAATTTTTAGTGTTTTCACTTTACAATCAGGGTTCATCCTCTCCAATAATTCTTTCAAACTAAGATATGTTTTGTCTTTCATTTTTCTATCAGGGTTAATCAATTCCTCAAATTCTATCTAACATAGATAAATTTAAGATTAATACTATATATGGAATGGGATTCGAATGATGATGGTTAGATATTGATGCAAGGCTAAGAAATATGACTGAGATTTAATAAAATTCCAGGCACATAGAAATAGACAGTCTCATATTGTTTACCTGATATCCACTCCATTCTGGATACGGATAGACTCTCTGAGTTGGAATAATTTCTGACGCTCCACTAGTGGTGATGTAACTATGGGAACAGATTGCTCATTCAGTGCTCGTTGGACAAGCTCTGATGAAAAGTTTAGTCGAGGACGATCCTGAATAGCATGCCACGAAGCATTCCCAATTCTCATGTTCTGCTTCTAGATCTGGGTGGTTGAAACTTGCAGTTGGTGCCAAATTTGCATATTCCCCGATGCATATAGTACGAACATAGTCCTGTATCCTATAGATTAAAAAGCACCAGGTTTTCACCAAAAAAGGTATTTATTAAATAGCAGTGTTAAAAGCACTAATATGTTTAAAGTGCAAGGAAAAGACAAAAGAAAGCCATGAAACGAGTGGCCTGACAAAACTTCGGTAGACAAAAAAATAAACAGCATGGACCAGAATTCTAGGAAAACTTACTGGACGAAGTGGAAGCCCAGGGAGTCAGCTTCACTTCCTCGACTTCGGTTTTTCCTCCATGGCGGTTGTAGTTGCATGCTTTCTCGGAAAAATACTGAAAAATATTTGCGCTAAAAATAAGATGTTTCTAAACAACATGACACATCGCTTTATGCAAAGGAATGGGCATACTTTGTCTTATAATACCTAATGCTTCTAGAAAAGAGAAAAAAAAGTACGGAAAATATTTAGGCTTGCACGTTACCATCCATCACCCTGTTGATCTCTTTAAAAAATAATTAACAAACAGAAGCTGAATCTACATAATGTATTGGAATCTTCATCCTCAATGAAACATTTTGGAAACTTTGAACAAAGAATGGTATCTAGCAAAGATTAAGGAGTTTTGCCATAAGTTCAGCAACACTACAGGCACATACATATAGTGTACTTCAGGAATGTCTGTCCATTGAGTGGATAAAATCAGAAACAGCAAACTTCAAACACCAAGTCAAACAACATTTAAAGACAGCCATCTTTACTTTTTGGGAAACTTAAAGACATCCATCTTACCCGTATATAGTAGTGAAAATTGCACATACATATACACTAGTGATGCATGGGCACGATGTCGACACTTGATTTGCATTCCATCCCGTTTCAAAATATAACACATATGGTTTTTTCAATTCTGTTTAAAAAATTAAAAGTGTGCAAATAAATTAATGAGTAATCATTCACAATAATTGTTATCCTCTTATTACCAAGACATTAATACCAGGAATATCACTCATTTCCTTGTAACCTCTTTACTACACATGCTTTGTCAAATACGCTTGTAAAAGAAAACAGAGGAAGTATAATTTATATTTGCCTTATTTCAAATATTCAATGCTAAAACGTTAAGGTATGGGCTTAATTGCTTCATCTCTCATATTTTCAGAATATTACTCGTGTACCTCTCTTCTAGGTTTTTGGTGTTGAATGTGCCAACCTTGGAAGCAAGCAGGATCAATACAGAAATCGAAAAAGCTGGCAGAACTTCCAACTTGATTATGACTTAAAGTGGCCTTTTCTTGGGTAAAAAAGTGGCCTTTTCTCGCATAATTCATAGCTGAAAATTTGTAGATCTCATTGAGATGCATAATTTTCATACATAACTCATTTGAATATGAGTTTTTACCAAGTGGGGGCAACCGAAACCGTGTAGTAAAAGTACAGGTAATCAATTTAGACATGCTGGCAGGAAGCAAACAACCAGGGTCCCTAATTAACATAGACATAAGTGCGGATGAGGGCATAGAAATAAATGGTCATTAGTCCAATACAGAAATTGCATAGGAAGGCATGAAATATGTCATACGTGATGAACACGCAAATGAATGGATTTAAAAGACACAACATCTAACTATATTTGCATATTTTCTCTTTTTAGATCTCATGACTTTTATGCAATCAGAAAATGATTAGGGTCAGAGGCCATCATTAGGGCAAATTATGCAATATGTTGTAAGAGCAAACCTTGAAATATATAGAACCCTAGGTATTGGGGGCCCATGCAACGCAAAACCATAGCTTTAAAAAAATCTTCCAAAAACCACGGATATAGAGGCAGATGTAACACAAAACCCCAATCCCATTCGTCTTTGTTATTCTAATGCCTGATAGGTGGGATCCACCTTCTTATTGGTTGATACCAAGCGGAGTGGCTGGGGTAGCACAACGAGTAAATTAGCGATGGCAAGCGATGAGATTGACCGTCATCGGTGACAAATTGAGGCTGCCGACTCAGATAAAATGAGACTGGAGAGATACACTGAGAAATTGAGCGGGAGAGAGATGACTGATGAGGCGACATGAGGAGAGAGAGACCTGAAATGTGGTCCCATATGTTTTTAGCTGACATGTGGGTCCCATTAGAATTTACCGCGGAGATAGGTTTATATTACCTGTGCCCCAATAGTTAGGTCTTGTGAATTTTTGTTTTAAGATATGTAGTTTTGCAGTGTTGCATATGCCTTAATACTTGGTCTTCTGAAATTTACTCTCTCTTTTTTCCAAGAAAGCATACTAAATGAAATTGGTGAGTGCCCTGCCCGGTCTCTGAAACTCAGACTGTCTAGACACAAGTCTAGACAGTAAACTTTTGACACCCCCGAACGGCTACAGCGACCGTCGGTGGTGCAGAAGAGTACGAGCGAGTATGACCCTCCAATTGTCTATCGAGGTGAAGCACGAGACACGTACGACGGAGTGAAACACGAGCTATGTCCGATGAGGTGAAACCCGAGTCGTGTACGAGAGGTGAAACTTGCTTCTGTATTGAAGTGTAGAATTAGGGTTATAAGAAAATCTTTTTCTCTTCTCTACCCCCAGGGTATTTATAGGGTGTGAGAATGGAAAAGGTGAGATTACAATTTTGCCTTCACATGAGAGGGAATTACAAGGGCACTATGGTCATTCCCCATCCTTGGAGGACATAGGGAGAATATTCACGGGCATCTTAGGGAATATTCTCTAGCATCTTTGGAGGATCCCTAAGCATGTCAATGCGGTGTTTTAACGACGTCGCGTAGACCCTGACGGTGACGGACGTCGGGATGGTCCTTGACGATGTTGACGTAGTCTTCGACGGTGATGGACGTCGAGGTGGTCCCTGATGACGTAAGTCTAGATTTTGAGGAGCGACGGGCGCTGAGGTTGCCCTTGACGTCGTCGATGTAGTCCTTGACGATGGCGAATGCTGCGCTGCCCTTGCACGGCGTCAACTTGGTCATGACGGCGGATACGGAAAACTCAAAAATGGACTAGCGCGGGGACCCCTCCCCTAATAGTAGCCCCTCGACGATTCGGGCCGGCGCACCAATTCCTGAGGGGTCGGGGCGCGGTCTGAACTAGTCAGAAGGGGCACAGGTGCTCTGAATTTTAAAAAGGTGTCGAGGTCTTGGAGTCACGCGGTTATCCTCGGGGGGTTGCGGGGGGCGGAGCCCCCTGCTCGACGGATTTACCAGGATGGAGGGGTGTTAGTCCAATAGTTGATAATAAGGGCAGTCGGAGACCCCCTGCTGTTCGCTCTCTGTGTGCGTCCGGAAGGTGGTCCGGAGTCTCCCGGCCAAACCTCCGGACCACCCGGATTCGGTGCCTTCCGGGCCAATCCAGGAGCTACTGGATTGGTCTAGAATTCCATCCGGAAACCATTCAAATTCCGGGAAGCCCGGAGGTCTTGTCCGGAACCTCCGAACCAAGACTCCGGGTGCACACTGGATCTGCCAGTCCAGGGGCTGCTGGATTGGTCTGGAACTCCATCTGGAAAGCCACCCGGAACCTCCGGACCGAGACTCCGGGTGCACACAGGATTAGGGGGTCGGCTCCGAGATATTTTCCGAGCAGCCTATATATACCCCTGAGCCTCCGAGATATTTCTTCTCTCTCTCTTTTCCGCACACTCTCTATCTCTCTCTTCTGTGCTCGCCCTCGCCGAGCCCCGGCACCGGGCCACCGCTCCGCCGCCTCGGGGTGCCGCCTCGAGCAGCCGCCACCAGTTCCTCGCGCCTCCCGTCGTTTGGCCTTCGAGCTACCAGCCGAGCTCGCACTGCTGCCTCTGCCGGCCGCCTCGCCCGCACGTTCGTGCTGGAGCCCAGTGGGCTCAAGCGGGGTCGGCCACGAGGTCGAGCGCGGGGTTCGCGCGGGTGCGCGTGTGGCCAGCCACGGAGCTGACCGCGGGGTTGAGCGTGGGGTCGCGCACGTGTGCGGGGTCGGCCGCGGAATCGGCCGTGGGTCAGAATTCCATTCGGAGAGTCATCCGGATTCCGGGCTGCTCGGAGGTCAGCTCGGAACCTCCGGACCAAGACTCCGGGTGCACGAGTTCCATCCGGAGAGTCATCTGGATTCCGGGCTGCCTGGAGGTCCAGCCCGGAACTCCGGACCAGGACTCCGGGTGCATGGTCCGGATTCCGGGCTGCCCGGAGGTCCAGCCCGGAACCTCCGGACCAAGACTCCAGGTGCACGGAGGAACAAGAGGTCCACCGGCTTCAAGGGGCGGTTTAACCGGCTGGGTCGCAGGACAAGGGAGTGCTTCGGCCCCAGAGCTGTCGTAGAGAGATGGCAATGTCTTCGCGCACTGCGAAGGGGAAGGACCTGCTCGAGGGGACGGGAGTGGCAGAGCCGGCCTACTCCCGCTTCCTCGGCTCCTCTAGCGCGGATGCGGCGCTCTTCAAATGCTTGACCCAGAAGGGCAAGATATCCGAGCTCGGTGGTCCTTACGGCGCCGAGGCTCCCCCTCGCACTGTGGTGAGGGGGAAGCCAGGCATGGGGCATATCGTCGTCTTCGCTTCACAATTCGATGCCAGACTGCGCATCCCGGTGGCGGGCTTGTTGCTAGAGGTGCTTGAGTTCTTCGGCATCGAGGTCTCGGACCTTGACCTATCTGCCTTTGTCAGGTTAGCAGCGTTTGAGTGGGCGATGCGGACCATGGGGATGATCGGCTCTCGGAGGCTCTTTGCCTGGCATCACCAGGCGTTGGTGATGAAGGTGAAGGCGACAGACAGTTCCTTTTTAGCGTACGGGACCATGAGTTTCTCCCGGCGTCGGCAGCGCACCAAGGCTGAGTACCCGGTGTTCGCCACCAAGGCCAGGTGGCCGGATTGGCGGGGCGTCTGGTTCTACTACCACGTTTAGGGCTCAGGCTTCACCTGCTCGGGAGGCACCCGACCTCCGAGGGCCTCTCCCCCTTCCTTGGATGGGAGCGACGAGGCCTAGAAGATCATGCTCTAGCGCTTGGCTCACGTGCTGGCCGTGCGCGACTTGGTAGAAGAGTACCTCCTATTTGGGATGCGGCGGGTTGGGTGCCGATCTTGGCGCTATCGGACACGGTCCTACCACATGGCTTACGGACTCTGATCGGCTACGTCCCGACACACGTGAGTGTTTTAATTTTCTTTTTTCGCTTCTCTTTTAACCAAGCTTCCCTCGTGGGATCTCACCGTGGTCTCTTATTTATTTCACAGACCATTGTTACGAAGCGTAGCAGTCGCCGCGGAGGAGCTACTCGGCCGTCATATGGCTGCCGAGGAGGTGGATGTGAAGGCGATGATTCCGGGGCCACGGGTCAACCGGGTGTGTTTTGTGCTTCAAGTGGGCGGTGCCTGCTCGGCCACCCCCCATGCCAACTGGGGGCATGGTAGCGGCCAAGCGCGCTCACGAGGCGGCTCCGTCTTTGCCGACTCGGGTGATCCGCGCTGCGATGGTTGGCGGGGCGTCCCCTGAGCCCGGGCGGAGCGGCCCTAGCCATCACTCCGGCCGCACAGAGGTTCAAGCGTTGCCTTTGATCCCACTTGACCGAGAGTCGAGTGCGGACCGGTACGACAACAGTGGTGATGAGATGCTGGGCTAGGGGAAGTCTGGAGGGGTTGCTCCTCTCCTCCAGCGGCGACGCACGAGTCGTCTACGGGCAGCTTCGACTTTGGCTTCGAGCGAGGCAGACATGGCCACGTCTGTCGAGGTGTTGCCCGTGCCGGCGACGCCGCGGGGAGCCACCGCGACGGCATCTGCGTCAAGCTCAGAGCCCACTCGGTCGGCTCTGCTAGCCGGTGGGAGCAGCCCCGCGCCGAGGTCTGCGTCCCGTGCGGACGCGGATGGTGGGGATGCACCGGGCGCCCTGTTGATCCGGGGGCGGCTGCTCCCGGGGCACTTCGTCGACTCTGAGGTCGAGACAGGCCATTACGACGACCTCGCAGGATGGATCTGCCCCACAGACCTTGAGACCGCTTTCTCCGGGCTGTCGCCGGCGGACGTGCGGACTGTCTCTAAGTCGGCACTGATCAAGGTTATGTCTGCCCTTGATTCTTCCTTTGTGCATGACATCTTTATTTGGTGGATCCTGACTGAAACTCTTCTTCGTAGAGCTTCCTTGCAATGGAGCGGTTCTTAGAGATGCACGACACCAAGATCGAGGGCAAGATAGCCCGTCCGGGAGGTGAAGGCACGGGCCAAGGTTGCTGAGGAGAAGGCCGCAGGGGCTCAGGAGAAGCTGTCGGAGGTGGAGGATACGATTGCCTCCCTCCGTGCTGAGCTTCACACAGCGGGGGTTGAGCAACAAGCCGCTGCTGCGCGACAGCAGGAGCTGGACGCCCTGGTGCCATCCGCCATCGCAGGGGTCAGTGAACTTGGCGCAGGACTTGGAGTCTCCCTTCTACTCCCTGACGGTGCTGACGAGGGCGTGCCAGCCGCTCGGCTGTGCTGGGTGGCTACGCTTAGCGCGGCCGCGCTGGAGGCGATCCCAGCGCACGCCCGGGACTGTGCCCAGGCTTCTTGTCGAGCTAGCGTTCACCTGCTTCCGCGAGGCCGGCTACAACCCCACCGGCAGGTTTGAGGCGGCGGACTTCGCCCTTTCCGGCGAGGACGAGGATGGAGGATGCTCACGCGTACATCCAGCTAGTATCCGGGCCTTCCTGGCGCGCGTGTGGGATAGGCGTGGACTGAAGTACATCGCTGGGCTCTGGAAATCCCGGGTCCCCAGAGAGAGTCCTGGGGGGCTACCCGCGGGAGCGCCTAGCGGGCGGCCTCCACAGATGTGAGCTTCACCCCTAACTTTGTGTCTTTTGCTTACCTTAGCACGGCATGATTTTTCTTAGTTTTTTTGCTTCTTAGTACCTGGGCCGTCGTTGCGTCGACATGAGCCTTTAGTCTGGTATGTCTAGCACAACCGGGGCTTTCCTTTGTAACTCTCATGTCTTTTGTTAGTTATTAGCGAAAACTCATAGCTCTAATGACTTTTTGTTCGTTATTAATGAAAATCCAGAAAATTATCGAACTTCGCACTTGCTCCTTGTGAATTCTTGTTATCTGGTTTTGTAGGGTGATGGCTTTCGATGGAAGGCAAATGCGGGGCGCCTGGGGACAGCTCCCGCTTGGCCTGAATCCACCAAGTTTAATGAAAACCGAGCGGCCAGACGATGACATGCGCCTCTTGAGCGACGCAGAGGTCACGGTGTTTCTTGCGGGCCTTGCCTGACACTCCTAATGCGCTTGAGCTTTTCTCATCATAGCCGCTGTTTCAATTTCTCGATTCGTACTAGATACACATGCGTCTTGTAATAATGGAGGGGGCGTTGATGGGTGCACGATGTCATACCCCATCTTCCATCCAAAAACAATTAGCGCTCATTGGCACACTTGAGAGCGGTTGTTCCCTTGCGGTATGCAGTAATAAAGAATAAAGATGTTGCTGGGTACTTGGTACCATACCTTACGCCCCATTCAAAAACACTTAGCGTTTGAGGTGGCTCGACATTACGGGGAGCTACCATCACACGACCCCGGAGGGAAGGGACACTCTATCCTGGACGGAGATGGCTTGATATCGTGGGGAGCTTATCATCACATGACCCCGGAGGGAAGGGACACTCTATCCTGGACGGAGATGGCTTGACATCGCGGGGAGCTTATCGTCGTACGACCCCGGAGAGAAGGGACACTCTATCCCGGATGGAGATGGCTCGACATCGCGGGGAGCTTATCATCGCACGACCCTGGAGGGAAGGGACACTCTATCCCGGGTGGAGATGTCGAGACATCGCGTGGAGCTATCGTCGCACGACTCCGGAGGGAAGGGACACTATCCCAGATGGAGATGTTGGAACCTGTTACAAGGGGGGCATGATGCCGCCGTTCTGAATTTTTCATTGAGGCTTAACAAGGCGCGAAGGCCGATTACAAAAGGTGATGACGATCGACGCGACGGTTCTTACGCTAGCGGTACTACCCAAAATACAAGAATGCCAACGCAGCGGCCATATCTAGAGAAATGAGAGTTACACGTAGTACTTGCGGAGATTATCAGCGTTCCAGCTGTACTTCAGCTCGACCCCGTCGAGGGTTGCTAGATGGAATGCTCCTGGGCGAGTGGCATGAACCACCTCGTATGGTCCTTCCCACTTTGAGCTCAGTTTGCCGTCGGCCTCTGGGTTCGCCTTCTTCTTGAGCACAAGGTCGCCGATGTGGATGGGCCGCGGGTGAATGGTCTTGTTGTATGCCTTTGCCATGGTGGCCTATTATCGATCTATGTTGAGAGTGGCCTCCTACCGAACGGTATCAAGTGTTTCAAGGGATGCTTCACGGGAGCTTTCATCGAGGGTCACTGTGGTGTGCAGGGACCCAATCTTGATTTCTTTTGGGGTTACCGATTCATCCCCGTACAGTAATTTGAAGGGCGTGAAGCTGGTGGTTCGGCTGGCTGCCGTGTGGGTGGACCATAAGACGCTAGAGAGCCACTACTGCAGTTTGGCCCTCTGCTGAACTACCTCCACTGACGGGCACACACTGGACCGTCGTTGGAGGGGCTCCCCGCTGACGGACGCCTAGCCGCCCGTCAGCGGAAAGGATAGCCAGGCTGGACGTGAGGACCTCCACTGATGGGCCACTAAGTTGCCCGTCAGTGGAGATGCACCAAGGGTGATAGAGATGACATGTACTTTTCACTGACGGGCGGTACCTAAGTGCCCGTCAGTGGAGAGGTAGTCTCCACTGACGGGCACCGTACCTGTTCGTCAGCAATGTTAGGTCCAGGGCTGACTGGACCGGTGCGCAGAACCACTGAGGGGCGCTTTATATGCGACCATCAGTGGTAACCTAGCTATATAAAACCAGCGGCGGTGCTTGCTGCTGGCCAGTGCTCGCACGCCCACTGGCCAGTAGCGAGTGCCGCCGTCGCCCGATATGCTGCCACTGCCGCTGCCCCCCACACACAAACACTCCCCTCTCCCCAACCCTCCTCCTCTCCCTCCTTTCTTCCTCCCCAAACTCAACAAGATCTCTCTAGATCTAGATCTCTGTTCCTTCCCAAACCCTCCCCTTTCTTCACCTATTTCTAGATCTCTCTCTCTCCAACCCAATAAGATCTCTCATCTCTCCGTCCTCCTCTCACTCTCTCCATATATCTCTCTTTCCTCCTCGAAATTCCATTCTCTCGTTGAAAAGATCGCTAGCGCTTGGTAATAATGCTCTCTTTGGATGAATGAGATACAAAAGTGTTCTTTTCATCTTGTATATGTATTTGATGTGATTGCCGGCCATCGAGCCAAGACGACAGTTGCTATGCGATTTCCGGTCATCGAGCCGAGGCCTAGTGTTTTGTTCTTTTTCCTCCTCTCACTCTCTCCATAGATCTCTCTTTGCTCGTCCGCTCAGAGACCCTTGGGCAAGTTGGAGAGGTGTGTGTGGAGGCCTGAAAGGACGATCCATCGAAGCATTGCATGAAGTCACGTATCGACTCGTTGGGGGCCTGCTTGAGGGAGAACATGTCTGAGGAGGTGACTTCCTTGTTCCGGTGGGCTATGAAGTGGTAGCTCAGCTTGTCACGGAGCTGCTCCCACGAATACACCGAGCGAGGGGCCAGCTCGAGGTACCATTTTCGAGCTAGGCTAGAGAGCACTAGCAGCAACCCTTTCGCCATGATCGCCTCGCCGCCTCCCGCTGAGGACGCAGTGGTCTCGTACACTCTGAGGAACTCGATGGCGTCGGTGTTTCCGTCGAAGCTGGCAATATTGGGCGCTTGATACTTGCTTGGCCATGGCGTTGCTGCCAGCCCTGGGCTCAGCAGATTGTATGTGTCGGTAAGGCCCGAGATGTTCGACGATGGTGGGTAGGTTCTGACTTCGAGTCGATAAGGCGCGATGTTGGCGGGATGTCCAACTGCCCATCCTGGATGGTGGAGCTCGGGACGTGGCAGAGGCGCTGGGACCCACATAGGGTTGTGCTCCGCTGAGCGACGCGGCGACGCTGGGACTTCACCGCCCTATTGCACGACGAAGTGATGGAAGGGTTGGCTGCTGGGGCCTTCCCCCACACCATAGAGGGATGCCGTGGCTATCTCTCGATTGACATCCAACTGATGTCGCAGAGCCGCGGCCTCTCTGGCGCATGCTGGTGCGGGAGGAATTTCCCGCGCATAGTCGTCAGTCATGACCTGGCGGAGGGCGGAGGCCTCCTGCGCCCCTGCCGGGGGCGGCAGCCTGGCACACGCCTGGGCCTCCGCCACCTCCCGTATGACCTCGTCAGCGGCTTGCGTGTTGCACCGGGTTTTCTCCCGTGCCTCGGCTAGTGTTTCGTCTAGACGACGTCACACTGCTGCTACCTCGGTCGGTTCGGGGACCGGCGGGAGGGCCGTCGTGACCTTCGCGGCGTCGCGCTCGGCGCGGAGCATGCTTGCCTCTGCGCGAGCATTGTCCGAAGCCAGGAGGGCATGGAGGGCCTCAGCTTTCGTCCTAACGAGCTCGTCCCTGAGTTCATTAGCCTCGCGCCTTAGGGTTTCCACCTCTATTTTGACGCATGCTTCCGAGTTTGCTGCGTCAATCACGGCTACAGGGAGTCTAGCAGCCCGGGCGTCGGTTGATGAGTCATCGGCGCGGGAGTTAGCGGCCGACGGGTTGTTGACGAGGGCGTCGCTGAGTACCGTGGTAAGGCCCGTGTTGTTCGTCCTGGCTCGACGGGTCGGGTTTGGTGTGTGAGGGACGGTTGTCCTAGCCCCGCTCTTCTTCTTCGGTGCCATGGCTTTTCGTTCAATTCCCCACGGACGGCGCCAACTGTCGTAGATACAAGTCTAGATAGTAAACTTATGGCACCCCCAAACGGCTACAGTGACTGTCGGTGATGCAAGAGGAGTATGAGCGAGTATGACTCTCCGATTGTCCGTCGAGGCGAGGCACAAGACACGTACGACGGAGTGAAACACAAGCTATGTCCAATGAGGTGAAACCCGAGTCATGTACGAAGAGGTGAAACTTGCTTCTATATTGAAATGTGGAATTAGGGTTACAAGAAAAATCTTTTTTCTCTCTACCCCTAGGGGGTATTTATAGGGTTTGAGAATGAAAAAGGTGAGATTATAATTTTGTCCTCACATGAGAAAGAATTTACAAGGGCATTAGGTCATTTCCCCATCCTTGAAGGACATAGGGAGAATATTTCTAGGCATCTTTGGGGAATATCCTCTAACATCTTTGGAGGAATCCCTAAGCATGTCAATGCGGCTTTTGACGATGTCAGCGTAGACCCTGACGGTGACGGACGTCGGGACAGCTTGACGATGTCGACGTAGTCTTTGACGGTGATGAACGTGGAGGTGGTCCCTGACGATGTAAGTCTAGATTTTGAGGACGACGGGCGCCAAGGTTGCCCTTGACGTCATCGATGTAGTCCTTGACGATGACGAACGCTGCGGCTGCCCTTGACGGCGTCAACTTGGTCATTGGCGGTGGATACGAAAAACTTCAAAAACGGACTAGCGCGGGGACCCCTCCCTCAACAGTTTGGTTCATGGGATGAGGGTGGATGGGATAGAGATATCCACCTTTTTATAGATATCCCTCTGTTTGGTTGGAGGGATAAGGTGGATATCCCTATCCACCCTAGAGGAATATTTCCTTAATATGTTGGATGGAGAGATCCGGCCAAAATAGCCGGATGAGGCTGCCACCCTTCTCTAATTATGATCGTTAGAAAATAATTAGTGATAATTAATAATTATTAATGATAATTAGTATATTTTATTATTGATTAGTATTTGTAACGGTAAGATTAGTGTTTAGTGTGTTGATTAATATATGATTAGTGGATTGATTAGTATATAATCAGTAACAATTAATATATTTTATTATTAATTAGTAAGTTTATGGCTAATTTAGCATTGGTAGGTATTTAGTGTGTTTTTTAGTGTGTAATTATTCATTATTAATAGAAACTTAGTAATATAATGAAGTTAAATTGGCTCATCCCATCCAACTTTCATCCCTCTAACCAAACAAAAGATTAGTTCATCACATCCATCCAACCAAACAAAAAAAATGGCTCGTCCCATTCACGAAAAACTGGATGGCCCTAACCCATCCCTCTTTGCCCTTCAACCAAACGCACCCTTACTTTGAGCAAGCACAAATTAGAATGTTTTCTTACTTCATTTTTTCTTAATGATGGATACGACCAGGTAAATCTTTTAATTGTATGGTAGGGTGATATGTTATCACCCTTATTCTTTGTACTGGTTGCTGATCTCTACAATCGAACATCAATGAAGCTTTGAGTAGAGGACTTCTATCTCTTGCACCGGAGAATGTGGGCACATCTGATTTTCGAGTAGTGTAGTATGCAGATGAATCTTCAATTATCATGCAAGCATGTGCATGGTAGCTCCACTTCGTAAGAGGATTGTTACAAAGTAAGCTACAGTCATTGTGCTGTTGTGCCAACAAATGCGCACAAGGAGAAAGTAAATAGTCTGGCAGGAAAACTCCATTGCCAACTCTCTTCCTTCTACTTCACTTATCGAGGGCTACCTCCTTGAAACCACAAGGCCAAAGGTGGCATTTTTATTCCCTTTTTTTTGCCTCTTCTTTTGGTCCCGGTAGACAGACATATGGCCCTTTTTCCTGTGCCATGTGTTTCGTGGGGTGGGGCAGGTGGCACCTGCCCCAGGTGATTTTTTTCTCAGGGTGTTGGGCTGGCTGCTTGGGTGGGCTGTTTTGCCCCAAGTGGCTGGCCCTACACGTTGGCCCACTAGTCAGCCGTTGGGAGTCATTATTGGTTGGGTGTATTTGGCTATTTTGGCTTACTTATGAGTGTGATTTTGTATCACATAAATCACATATTAATAGAGTAATTATTGATCAAAATCTTATTTAATTAATTAAAATATGTCTTATATTTTAGGACAGAGAGAGTATAAACAAATTTTTTGGAGGCACTACGCCCCTCTCTGCCTAGTACGACAAATGCACCTCCTGGTTCCGCATCATGCCATTTGTCAGATTGATTAGATTTAGATATAGTTTCAATATTGTCAGGGCAACACATGGAACTATATAGCCAAGATGGAATCACACAGACTAGCAACAAATGTTGCTGATTTGTTCGATTTCAGATAAGAATGCATTTTTTTCCCCTCTTGAGAAATTGAGTATCTCTGGTGAACACCTTGTATCCAAGGAGCCTAATATACTACGTAACAAAGTGCGTTCAGGCTCTGATCGCATGACGGCACATATATATCTAATTGCACACAGACCACACACAGAGCACTATTTGACTACATAATATGACTCGTCCTCCCAATTATGCGCACTATATTTGAAGGAAGTGAACTCCCTCCGTTCAGAAATGTAAAGCATATTTTGATTCGTTAAGATAAGACTTTGACCAATAATTACTTTATTAGTATGTAATTTATGTGACATAAAATTGATATAATTAGATTCATATTCAAAAGTACTTACTCATGATTGTGATTTTATATCATATAAACCACATTTTAGTAGAGTAATTGTTGGTCAAAGACCTGTCTTAACGAATCAAAATACGTCTTACATTTCTGGACGGAGGGAGTACATGTTATTTTGGACATTGACATAGTCTCCACTCTCCAACATAAAACTTTGACCATTAATTTGCATATAAATATGTTAGTAAAAAAATATAGAATTATAATATTATAAAAATATTTTTTTTGATAAACTTAATAATGCTATTTTCACCCAACTAATATAAATAATTTTGTATATATTACTAGTCAGAGTTAGAAAATTTTGGCCACACGTTTTTTAAAACGCCGTCTATTTTCGAACCGAGGTAGTATTTAGAAAAGAAAGGGCGAGCTGATATGCTGGAAGCTTTGTGAATATTCACCTAAAGTACACGAATAATAGGAAAGAAAGCTGAGATCATGATCTTCATAGTTAACAGGCCATGCAAGGTTTAGAAACGCACATTGACGAGGCATGATAAAAAGGATGAAAAAGGAAGGAAGACCAATAAATCACCTGTTTATAATCCGACGAAGATACTTCGCTGCCGTTGCTGCTGTTCCTACCCTGGCCGACACTCCCAGCCCCTTTGGCCTGCCGAAACCCGCGCATATATAAAAGATAATTATACACGGCCAGCGGGAAGATGTTCTCACAGACAGAAGAAGTAATAAATTTTTTTTTGAAGAAACAGAAGAAGTAATTAATTATTTGCGCCCAACGTACCACCAGCCTGTAGAGAGGGTGATTGAACCAGCAGTTCATCCCGTATCCGCAGCTCCCGTACTTGACGTAGTAGGAGCAGTCTGGCTCCCCAGGTCGCTGCGGGTACTCCGGCTCCTGCTTCTCGCCGCATCCGGAGGGCTTGGGAGGGTGGTTGAACCTGCAGTTCATCCCGTACCCGCAGCTCCCGAACTTGACGTAGTAGGAGCAGTCGGGCTCCCCGGGCCGCCGCGGGTACTCCGGCTCCTGTTTCTCGCCGGCTGCAGGGGCAGTCTCTGAATTGGTGAGTTGCATCAAGGGTAGTGCAGCGGAACCATCGGAGGGGGCTATCAGGGAGGCGCGAGGATTGGCTTCGGAGTTGCCCATCGGAGATTCAGAGGGGGCTATCAGGGAGGCGCGAGGATTGGCTTCGGAGTTGCCCATCGGAGATTCAGAGAGGTGATGGAGGCGAGACTAGGGAGAAGACGACGGAGGATTCGCATCCTCTGTGTTTGCTTAAGAGAGCTCAAGGAGCACTGGAGCAGAGTGCCACACAGTGAAAAGCAGAGAGAGAGAGCGCACGCGCCAAAATACTTTAGCAAAAGCACAGTGAATAGTAGACAGAAGACGGATGGATGCCTTTACTCGGAGACGAAGAAGACCCATCCATCCCCCGGCCCGAGACAAGGGAAAAGAAACGGGAAAAGAAAACGTACGAACAATGTCTTTTGACGTAAGGAGATCTCACTTTGTGCTACTTCCTTAACGCAGAGGAACTTCTCTAGTTCGTTGCATTGCTAGTGAATATGAAAAGAAAAAAGAGGCGGAAAGGAATAGGATCCCACGTATTGCTATAAGGGCACGTACGAACAATGTCTTTTGACGTAAGGAGATCTCACTTTGTGCTACTTCCTTAACGCAGAGGAACTTCTCTAGTTCTTTGCATTGCTAGTGAACATGAAAAGAAAAAATGCAGAGGCGGAAAGGAATAGGATCCCACGTATTGCTATAAGGGCACGTACGTATTGCTATAAGGCAGTGGCGGAGCCAGGATCGGGCCGGACCCTGGGCCAGCCCCGGGCCGACAAACGCTACAGTGTCAAATGCTACAGTAAATACTACAGTATCAAAGAATTCCGGCATCAGGACCTGGGCCACGGCCCGGGTAGCCTAGGTCCTATGTCCGCCACTGCTATAAGGGTATGTATAAATGTGTGATGTCATTGTTGGAATATTAAGCAATTTTTGAATTATACTAATCCATAAAATCACGAAATACGACATGACAGATATTCTAGCGAATATATTTGCAGAAGCATTTCCAATAATGCTACACATGCTAATGTAGGCTATTACGAATAGAGAGAAGCACAGAACGTACATGACGTTCGTTGGGAAGACAGCAGCACTGCTATTGTTACCGTTGTCACCCGCCACGTAGTCGTTCGCTTGATGTAGAGGAAGTAGTCGTACCGCAGCACCGCCTCGCTCCGATCCAGCAGCGTGAAGTAGTCGAAGAAGGCAAGCCGAATAGCAGCGGACAGTCACATGGAGCGCTCCCTAAAAGCCTTATTCGTCTTCTCCCGGCGCAGGATCTCAAAGGCGAGGGTTCCGGAGGCCTGTTCTCCCAAACGCCGCCCATGCACACGAGCGTCGGGTTGGGGCAAGTTTTGGAGGCAGCAGCAAAATAGTGGAGCAGAAGGCTTGAGAGAGAGAGACGAGCAGAGCTCTGAGATGCTAGAACTCATCTGTGTGGGAGGCTTTATATAGGCATGGTCAGGGAAGCCCAAGTGTTTCAACTCCCCGTCGGGAGAGGAAGCGAACAGGCACTCGTTTCAGTTCCTCGTCAGGAGATGAAACTAATGGACACTTCGTAATTAATTTAGTAACGCGTTCGTTACAAAATAATTCTCACCGAAGTCCAAAAGACCACACCATCTAGCGAGTGAGTGAGTGCGCGCGTTGTGTTATTCCCTTCTAATGCCACAAAGGGAGAGTCACATTTCACCTTATAAGTTGGTGAACCTCAAGTTAAACTCTCCATGTGGGACTAAAGGAAATACACTTCTTGTGCACATGAATGGGTCTTGGGATTTTCCTGATTTAATTGTTAATTAAAGGGCTAGACCCAATTAAATCTAACAGTCGTCTGACTCTTCGTTATGTCATGTAGGATAATTGTTGATGTGAAAAAGAGAGGAGGAAGAGAATAAAACTCACGAAGAATGAAAGTTCTGGAGTCGACCTTATTATTTTTGTACGTTAATATATTTAATTTTAACTCTTTGTGTATAGTCAACTTAAAATACAACCTATTGTATGAGTTATTTTTAATGTCGATTCTAGATGACATAGAGGGGTCGAAGAGTCATCGACTGACTCTACCTTTATATATGTCCTAAGGTCTGTTTGGCATATATTTTCTCGTCTGCTACAACAGTTTTTTTTCCTAAGAAACCATTTTATAATAATGTTTCACTATTGAGTTTCATGCACCAATAAGTTTACAAAAAATCTAAACTGGTCGGCAAAGGTGACCAATATATTTTAACACTCCCCTCACCCAAACTGTTCGGGAAAGATGGACAATGTATAATATCACGTTAGACAGGAAAAGGGCAATATACTTCAACATTCCACTCACGTCTAAGCTCTTAGACGTGAGCTGAAAGTAGGCTGCAATTTATTTGTTTTAAATTGTGCCAACCGGGTCTCAAACTCCAGACCTCTCGGCTCTAATACAATATTAACACTGCTGCATAAAGGGCCATCACAGGCAGTTCACAACTGTCATCCCAGATGGTTTCATGAACCATCTGTGCGAAAGGGTCTGTGATGACTCATGTCATCACAGATGGTTCAGAAAACCCGTCTGGGATAACAAGCTCATTACATACGGTTCTGCACAATGACCCGTCTGTGATGAGGATGTCATCACAGATGGGTTTGCTCTCACCCGCCTGTGATGACATGAGTCATCACAAATGGTTTCGCGGTCAGACATGTCTAGGATGTTCTTTTCTAGAGGGCATTTTTTTCCTGTTTTAAAGCTAGCCTTAGAAACTGCTAGCCATGCCATCTGAAAAATGACAGATTATAGCAGTTCAGAAGCACAATTGAACTCAAATTAAATACACATGTAAATAAATATATTCATTAAATTCACATGTAAATAAATCATCCAATATGACAAAGTATTGAGTAAGTTAAAAATTCAAATATATTGAAATAGATGCATTTATACATATATTCACTTTCATTCAACTCATCGATTTTCGTACAAGTGCCTACATTTGGCTGATGATTTCATCAGCCAAGAAGCTCTATAAAACACAGGTTATCAATCAGCGGGAAGTGTTTCGTCCATCACCTGGCAAAAAAAATGTACATCGATTAGATGAGAAGCTCAATATCATCAGACACGAAGTAAAAATGTTTAAAAGGTTTTTACCTGGTCGAGACATTAGATCCGCCGATGAGGTCTGATGATGAGTAGTATAAATCTACCATATACGATGACCTTATCCGTATACGAAGCCCTAGGGGTCTTCTAGATACTTGGAGCATGCAGTCGTATCTGGCAAGGAATCCCTGGATGTAAGGAAACTACCCGCATGTATCCAGATTTCTCTTAAACAAGGAGGCTTATCCCTAAGTTTAAGGATGACAAAATCCTACTCGAAAAGGAGTCTGGACCTGACACGGCACCCCTCCTATATAAGGGGACCAGGGGACCCTACGGAAGAGAGAGAGAGAGAGAGAGAGGTTGTATCATATCCATCAGATACCAATAATCCGAAGACCACCCGAGACGACACGCAAGAAGCCTCGAGCTAGTCATAGATCCCATCTAGGCTAACCTCACACCCCCTTGTAATATGTCTCGAGATCAATACAAGAACACATGACATAGGGTTATTATCCTTCAGGAGGCCCGAACCTGTATAAATCTCTGTCCCTAATGCTTGACTGGGCACGATGAGGCATCCCCTACTTTCATCACGTATTCGTAAGATCGATGGTTCACCTATCATCGACAGCTAGCACCGTCCATGGGGAACCCTGCCAACATCACTGAATCTTCGTCATCGACACCATCGCCAACTTCGCTGAAGATCATTTCAAAATTCGGCTTCTTGGACGAGGGGTTCTACGACAACTTTGCTCACTTACCCGACAAGGATCGGATGCCCGACCAGGTGGATCTGAGTGACACGCACCCTGATGGCGAGTCCAGCGACGACGCGAGCCGTTTCATGGACGAGTATGCCAGGGCTTACAGTATCAGCTTGAATCACCCAAGCATCAACAAGTCCATGTGAGTGGCGTGAACCGCAGATCGGGATCTTTCTCTGCGGCTCCCGGCAACTCAGATTGCTGAAGGGATTTCCTGGAGGCATCCTTCGACGACTGGTCCTTGATGGTCGTGTACTTCTCTCACAGCGGAGCTTACCCCCGAGAAGTTTTCGTGATCAGGGACGAGAACGGTACCCCGTCTAATCCTCTTCAGGACGACAACACGGGGGACCCAAAGTCCATCGCCAACCTGATCGGGCCGCAACCCCCACCGGCAACGGCGTCCCGTGATTAGACCCAAATCTCTACTGAGCGTGCAGGTCGTAACACCCTGGGCTACCTGTAGGGTACCGGATCACTACTACAAACAACATCATCCAGGATCGTATCACTGACGGGTAACTCGTGCCCGTCAGTGGTGAAATCACTTCACTGACGGGTAGATTTTCTACCGTCAGTGATGCCTATGCGATGAGCCTCAAGGCTATTATCAAAGATTTCATCACTGACGGGTAGGGGTAGATTTTCCGCCCGTCAGTGATAACATAATTTATCACAGACGGGTAGAAAAACTACCCGTCAGTGATGACTTCCAGTGTCATCACGGACGGGTAGCAAAACTACCCGTCAGTGTTGACCATCCTAGCACTGACGGGCATAATTTTGGCCCATCCGTGATGACTTTTTCTATGTATAAATGCGGGACCTAGTCATTTTTGCTGCCCGTCGAACCCTAGCTTTGTTCTTTCGCACCGTGCTATGGCCGCCGCCTCCTCCCCGAGCCCCCCGAGCCCGGATCCGGTCACCGCCTCTTCCTCGAGCCCGGATCTGACCACCGCCTCCTCCCCGAGCTCCCCCCGAGCCCAGATCCGGTCGCCGCCTCTTCCTCGAGCCCGGCGACCGCTCCTCCGCCTTGCAGCAGCGCCGGCATCGGTGGAGGCCACCGTTCTCCCCTCGACGTCGCTAGAGTTTGTTGTGCATGCAAGGTTAGTTTGGTCATCTTAATGTTAATTGCTGGATAAACTAGAATTTGGCCTACTCATTGATGCTTCTAGCCAACCTACTAAATAGCTATATGCACATGTGCTCTATTGATCATCTCATGGTGGTGTTAACTAAGATTCTTAGGGCTGCTAAGTTCATGGCATAAGCTGATCTTACATAACATGATAATCTGAACTTGATGTTCCTATAAAAGAAAATCAAGCTTTCATCTAGCTCATGTGATCTAAGTGACTGTGCTAAATGTGTGTGCTAAGTGTGGTTTGCGTAGGTCTGATGTTAGGTTCATTGCTAGAATTAGACATGCTCGAACTGCTAACTAAATTAACTTATTTTTAACCCTGTATATGCGTAGGCACTTGTCTTCATCTCTGTCACGTTTGTGACACTGCGCTGCACTGCACAAGACACTTTTTTTTGGAAAGAGTGTCTTGTGCAATGTAAACGCAATGTCACAATGGTGACGACGCTCTATTGCGGTTACACTGCACAAGAAAACTACGTGACATATCGGACGTCTTCCGCTAGGTATTACCTTCCGAACCTCTACTTTGTTATATGCTGATTATGCCGTGCTAAATTGTGAATTGTGACTGACATGATTGTGTGCTTGGATCAGAGGTTAGGATGAAGCCCGAGCGTCGCATTGTAATGCGTCCATTTCTAGTCAGTGTGTAAGCACTCTAGCTAGCACTTTCTACCCATGAACCAAGCCCTAGATAGTTCGTTTCCATATGAAACTGATTTTGTATTTTTTTTAAAACTTATTTGAGATGTGCAAAATTCTTTAGCAACTTGTGCGATGTCAAATGTGTTGATGTGGACTTGTCAAATTGAGATGTGGAATTGAGATGCAGAAAATTCTTTAATTTGTGTTGTCGATGTTTGTGATATATATTATCCTGTGCATGCTGGGGCTGTGCAGAGACTGTACATGCAGCTGGGATGTTATTCTGTTTTTCAGAGGTGGCAAGCAAAATGAACTGATGAGGCCAGAAAACATGCATAGAAAATACTACCTGGTATGTAAGTCTCATCACAGACGGGTCATATTTCTACCCGTCAGTGATGACTTATCACAGACGGGTAAAAATACAACCAGTCTATGATGATCCTGCTCGAGTCATTGGCCTAAGATTGTCATCACTAACGGGTAAGTAATACAAACCCGTCAGTGATCAGTTTCCCACATCATCACTGATGGGTTATTTTTGGTCCGTCAGTGATGACTATCTTGGGTGAACGATCGAGCAGGATCATCACAGACGGGTCGTATTTCTACCCGTTAGTGATGACTTATCACAGACGGGTGAAAATACAACCCGTCTGTGATTGTCCTGCAGACGCCAGCAAAGTACGACCTAGTGATGATGCTACCCGGCGGTGTGCCCTTGACGGTGGCACAAGGGCTAGCGTATCAACCAACTTTGGGGCAACACTTGCACAACGTTGAAATACCATCTACGATGGCGAAGGTATAGGTGGACTCTGTAGTGCCCGCGTGCAGTGCCATACGAGTCCCCGTGCCCCTCGAAGATGATGTGACAACAATAGGTCAGTGCGTCAATTGTTTCATCATGTGGCCGAAGATGGGGATAATTCTAGACGCAAACACTCCGACCTCTCGTCATCTATCTTCGGCCAACCGCAGTTCGTCGTGCCATTCGTCATTGGACTTGAGCGGAACCGTTAAGTTGACGTCATTCTCAATGGGCGAGGGGGACATCATGAACACTTGACCGGAGAAGGAGGCCCCAGTGGCATTGATGGACGAGCCCGTTGAACCAACAAAAGGGAACGGCGCTCCAAGAATAAACAGGACCCCCGCCCAGTGGAGGAGGCCCCGATGGCGGTGATGGAGGAGGCGGTGGCCATCACTGAGCACAATGAGCCCCAGACAGCAGTAACGGAGGAACCCGTGACCCGGTACAAGGAGCCACTATCGAAGGAGGTCTTGAAGGCTGCATAGAGGGTGTAGCGCCTAAGGGTACCCAACCATCTGCACTAAAAAGTGTTACGCCCAACCAAACCCAATCAGCTGCATTGGAGGATGTTATGCCTAAGGAAACCCAACCACTCATATCACAGCGTAGCGATCCAAGTCCGGTCAAGCCTCTGAGGAAATCCGAGGACGACGAGGCCAAGGCGGCAAGAAACAGAAGGCTGATAGCGCCAGTAAGGCTTTATCGTATTCATCAGAAAAGTACTATCCTCCTGTCCCTCTAGCCCGAAAATACAAATGTGGTGAGCCACTCCTCCTGGAGCTTCAACTGATTAATATGGCCCAGCAAATCAGACTTCTGCATAATCACTACATGCAAGAATCCACGAAGCCTAGTGCTGAGCAGTACATCACGGTTAGAGTGCCACCTGAGTACAATTTCTACAGTAAAGTTGGGATTGGTACATTTGACGTCAACTATGAAGACCTGTTCAGTCTCTATACCTTCGACAGACTCGACGCTAACATCATGAGGGTATGGATGCTCCACATGGTCCAAGAGATCAGGCGCTTGAATGCAAACGTTGGATTGATTGATCCATACCTATTCAACTGGAGGGTGCTCAACGTTATGACTGATTTCCATATTGGCATTAATGAACATAGGTCGGGGAACTCCTACGTCACCAATGTCGACTTCTTCAAGCGGGTCGGCCGATGAGAATCCCTTGTCCGAGTTTCTCCATGTCATCACAGTCTTCAATGGTCTCATGCATATCGTTCTTTCCAGAACGATATTCCTCAGTGCGTTTTTGCAACCACTTAATGCTATCTTCTTTATTCATTGCTTACAAAGATAAGTCGTTAAGCCGAGCTATACAAGCCGGCTGTGCCTGTATCGGTACAAACCCATCCCTACTGATACTGATGTAATCGTAATCTGATAAATTCCTACCCTGACAAGCATCTCATATCACCGTGTTGCCAATCAACCGTTGTTTCAGCAAGGGCGATGCAAGCCGAGTTGTCTGCCTTGATGATCTCTACTTCATCCTCTACCCATTGGATCAAGCATTGGTGCATAGTGGAAGGGATGCAGCAATTTGCATGAATCCAATCACGTCCCAGAAGCACATTGTATCGGCCTTTGACGTCTACGACGAAGAAAGCAGTCGATAATGTCTTACTCCCGACTGTGAGTTCTACGGAAATCACACCCTTGGCCTCAGATAGTTCTCCCGAGAACCCTGCTGAGCCCCATGTTAGTCTTCATCAACTCGTCTTCCTTTCGGCCCAACTTAGAGAAAACCGAAAAGGGGCATAATGTTAACTCCAGCACCGCCGTCGACAAGCATACGGCCGACTGGTTTCCCTGTCGATGTGGCCCTTGATGAACAGAGGCTTCAAGTGCTGTCCGGGTTCCTCTGGCTTCTCAAACATAGCGTTTTTCGGGCCGAGTACGAGTTCTGCAATCTCCAACTCGGGTGCCCGAAAATCCATGGGTAACTCGAACACCATGTTGACGTCCATGTCGGCAGGCATTTCCCTGATATTGCCACTGGTAGCATCGACTTCTTCCTTCGCTATGCGCTTCTCTTTCCAAGTCATCTTTGCTGGTGTCATCGGCCTTGCTCGGTTGAACCACTCGTCGCGCTTCTTCTCGACTAGCTCCTCTCTGAGTTTCGAGTGCTCGCAATCGCTGTACCCTCCGCTTCTGAGTATGCGTGAGTCCTGTAGGGGCACCATTGAGGCTTTGGCTTTGTTCCTGGCTCAACCGACCTAATGTTGCTGACTTGCTTCTTTGGCACCAGCTTATCGAGTTCATTTTTCCGCGTGCCGGGTTTAGCTGCGCCGCTGGACTCTGGCCTATCCGAGTTGTCTATCGTGCCGAACTGTATCCGCCGGGTTCCCGCTGGTGACGCCGAGTTGTTCTGAGGATTGATTGCCACGGCGGATCGTTGTTGTTGACTTGCCTCCGGAACTCGGGTAACACCCGCTTCGTCCGAGTCGGGCGTGAACTGGGCCGTTGTGGTGCTGCCAGATTTGGACTCGTCACGCTTGACCGGCACCCAAACGCGCTTGATCGGCGAGTTGTTTCTCTGAGACTCTCCGGATGCCGCCGAGTACCTTTGTGCACCGAGTTCCTTACGCCGACTGGCAATCTCACTCGGTGACCTGGCCCTCGGGTTAAACCGAGTCCTCTTCCCTTGTGGGTGTTCCCTGAACTCAGGCCTTGATGGGATCCAACTCGGCTGGACAATGCCGATTGGTCCAACGGGATGTGGTGCCCAGGGGTTGAAACCCCATGGAGGAAACTGTGGATAACACGGAGGCGCGCATCCCCAATATGGAGGACCCGTTGTGAAGTATGGTGGCTGAACGTATGGGCCTTCTTGCCAGTACTCGGGAGCACCGAACTCTGGTCGTGGAGGTGACCTAGGACGCTTAGTGCTTCTGAGCCGAGTGAACACATTGTTGGACGTGCGTGAGGTATATTTGTCCAGCAGTTGTTTCACTGTCGGCTTTGGCTTTGCGACTTGCCCCTTTCCTTGGTTGACCTTCCAGACTCCAACTTCTGGATTTTCTTGGCTTTGATCATCCTTGGAGCAGCGTCATCGTCAATGATGACGTTCTTTCCTTTTGTCGACTCGGCCTGATTTCACCGAATTAACACCTTCTTCTCCAAGTCGATCACATTGATCGGAAAAGGATCGCTATCAAGTTTCATCTTGGTACTCTGAGCAAATGTCAATCGTCCGTCATTAATGGCCGATTGCACCTGTCGACGAAACACATTGCAGTCGTTAGTGGCATGAGAGAAAGAGTTGTGCCACTTGCAATAAGCTCTTTTGCCCAAGTCCTCGGCGGATGGGAATACATGTCCTTCCCTAACTCTGATCAGATTTTCTTGCAGGAGCATGTCAAAGACCTTATCACACTTGCTAACATCAAAAGTATACTTAATCTCTTCTCTCTGAGTAGGTGTAGGCTTCAAAGCAGAGCATGCAAAAGGTTTCGACTTGGGCGCATGAACCCACTCGGCTATGCATATATCCACATCATCGTCACTAGCCGAGTCCTCATCATATGATATAATGTTAACCGCAGGTTTTTCCTTGCTTTTGTTCTTATTATCTCCAAACCGGCTATATTGCTTAACTTCCTTAGCATGGTTTTCTTGTGTCACTGCTTTCTGTAAGACTTGATTGATATTCGAAAACTCTTGACCTTCTAGTCTATCCCTTATATGAGCAAGCAAGCCTGAAAAAGCGAGGTCGGCTAGGTCTTTTTCGGCTATGGTCAAACTAAAACACCGGTTTTTAACCTCCCTGAATCTTCTAATGTAATCATACACCGGTTCATTGTATTTTTGTTTAACCATTGTCAAGTCCGAGAGCCTAAGCTCGGTCTCACCGCTAAAAAAGTACTCGTGAAACTTTTGCTCTAATTGCGCCCATGTCGTGATGGATTTGGGAGCGAGCGACGTAAACCATGTGAAGGCTGTACCAGATAATGACAAGGAAAAAGCTTGACCCTGTAGAGATCTGATGTGCCGACTTCACTACATTGTGCCAAGAATTGCCCTACGTGCTCGAACGTGGATCTACCCTCTTCCCCGGTGAACTTAATGAAATCTGGAACTCTAAAACCGCGGGGGATACGGTGTTGTGTCGAAGCATTCAGGGTACGGCTTCTGATAAGCGCGTGTTTTGCCCTTGGGTTCTACACCGAGTTCCCTGAGTGCTTCGGCGAGTTGGTCTTTAAAACTTGTATTGGCTGGTGGCACTGGTGTACATGTGAATGCGAAAGTCGGCTCCGGCAATACGGGTTGGACTTGTGGTGGATTAAAATATGAATCTGGAACCGGCCCATGGGGGACTCCGGTACCAAGAGGGGGTATAGGTGGTGTGCTGTATGCTACTATCTGGTAATATGGTTGTGGCACATGTGTATTAAGGCTAAGACTTTGGTGGTTGTTGGTGAGGCTCTGGTACGCCGAAGTCGAATAGTAGCCGCAGTAATTGCCGGAGTAGTTTCCATTAAGTGATTAATTCCATCAGTGTCCGGGTACATCGGCCGCTTACCCCGATGTTCGTCATTGACCCCGCGACACCATCGACCTAACCTGATGCTGCAGACTACTCTTCAGATCCTTAGCGAGTTGTTCTTTGAAGTCCTCAAATCGGCTAGTCATCACTTGGGTGAGTGTTTGTGCCGTATTATCAATATCAGACCCATATTTACTAGCTACCGACACGTCGATCAGATGAGCAATGTCTTCAGAACAAGTCGGTTTACTTACCTCGGTGTTGAGCGCGGAAGAAGGACTCGGCACGACTACCTTTTTGATGACGCCGTTCCTCGTCTTCTGGTAGCCGGCCAACTTCTGCCGGAGTCGTTCCGCCTGCTCTTCTTCGAGTTGGCGTTCAATCTCTCGCCGTTCATCTTCAGATAGGTCGTCGAGCGTGACGGCGATGATGTTGTCGGGGTTGACGATGCTTCCGTCCTTGGAGTCGGTATTCATTATGTAGCTCTTTTCTTCTTCCCCAGCGGAGTCACCAATTGTGTTCGCGCGAAAATTGGATCTGCGGAACACCTAGATACGTGGAGTCGCCAACGTACTTTCGTGTACGATAAATGATTGCTTTCCGAGCAAAGCAATAAAGGGTGGATAACTATCGTACTTTCGTGTATGACGAACGATTGCTTTTCAAGCAAAGCAACAAAGATCTTCTTGCTTTCGTGAAGAAGGAATGACTGTTTTTCAGTGCAAAACAGCAAAGATCTACTGCTAAGAACAAAAGGTAAAAGGTAAAGGTAATAGATTGATTTGTGTCGATTGTTGGATATCTCAATCGGCCGTCACCCTTTACATATTTATAGGGCGGCTGGTCTTTCCGTAGGAGACCGGGACTCCTAATCCTAACTGAATACAGATATGCATCTTTCCTTATTTAAAGGATCCTGATCCTAACATACTTTATAAACCGTAACCACCTTTAAACCAAGACTCCTCTTGTACACGAGTGCCTTCCCGATCCGTGATTAACTTTCCTTTGTAACTCTCCGCAGTTCCTTGTTTCCCAAGTTGAAGTCTTCTGATATTTCCAGTTGAAGACTCTGTCGTCAGAAGCAGACTTGGACACGGTCGACTTGATGTATAAGCCCATTAACTCAGTAGCGCCGTGACCCGTTTCCAGTACTCGAGGTCAAAATGGTCTACGCGGGTCTCGGGGACCTCTGCGAGTACCTTAGTACTCGGGGACACGGGCTGCTCGGGTCCCGAGTCGATCCGGACGATGTCCTAGTACTCGGGGAAAACTACTCGAGTTCCCGAGCTGACCCACTCGGTGCTCGGGGACGTGAGTACTCGGGAACACGGGGACTCGGGCTGCGAGTACTCGGGGTCGCAGGTACTCAGGACCACTAGTACTCGGGGACGCGAGCACGCTAGTGTTCGGAAGTTCTGTTCGGGATGCTACAATAGTCAAGCCTGTATAAAAAATTTAACACTAAAGCCACAGCTTGTTAGTCCATTATTTCAACTCTCGACCGCAATACTAATTTGGCCAACTGGATAAATCTCAAAGCCAAATTACGCTGTAAACACCAAGTTCATCCATGACCGTGGACACGGCTATTCGAATAGTTTTTTTTTAACACTCTACAGAGGTTGTACAGCTTTACCCACACGATGTAGTTCACCCTGGGTACACTGCACCCCGTATACTAACAGGGCTAATACAACGAGATGTTTCACCAGGATAACCCTAGCGACGAACCCGCCAGATGGACTTAACCAACTCTAGTTATTTCAGCCAGCTCGCTTTAAGTAGAGGGGTGTTCCAGCTTTGTGGCAGAAGCAACCCCTTGACTCGGGAAACTCCCTCTACTGAGGACGACATCTCTTTGCATTCTACAAACTGCCTATGGGTTCACACACTAACACCATACCGGGTAATAGGTCAAGTCCTTAGCATAAAGGACATGTGGACGTACGGTAATAACTTGGCCAAGTGGCACCTTAGCTCGGTCCTTAGTTGATCCGAGAGGGACTCCTCTCCGTGTCCGTAAACGGACAGCGAGAACCACGCCGGGCATTACCTCGCATATAAGGTTCTTCCTGCTTTCCCCCTTCATTTTCGACCTAGATCCAAAACTTCTCCATTTTATTTTGGTTTTGAAAATCCTTTCTCAGAAACATCCCAACCCATATTTGTTCCTACCTCCATACACCATCGGACACAACGGTCCTTTCATAACTTCCCACATATCAACTTTCGTAGAAATCCTCCTTTTATGAAACCCTAGTTTTGACTACTGCAGGGCTAAGCCATAATCTACCCTAGGTTCCCACTATTATTTTTGGGATAAATAACCTTACAGTGACAAGGAACGGTTAACGGACTAGGGTTTTCTAAGCATGGGTCATACCTGAACTACATAAAATATTGAGTCGTAAAACATAGCATGCATGTTTCGTACACAAAATATTTCTTTCTTAAACATAGGATTCAACATGATCAAAAGTGGAGAGCTTGCCTGGCGAGCTGTGGTACTGATATTCTTCCTGGAATTGATTCTGCGGAAATCCGGGTTCCTTCTCGAGAGAATCCGGTGCGTCGGTAACTACACGTTAGAAGAACGGCAAATAAAAGCGATGTCGAGAACTCCCAATAAGAACCAAATAATGCCAGCAACATGTTCATGTTCATGAGTTCGTTGTCCTCGAACCCTATTGGGTTCACGGATGCATTCAGGGTCTTATACGATTTTTTTTCTTTTACTTCATGAGTGGTTCTTTTAGGTTTTACCGGTGACTCCTGGGGGGACCAATATACTCACTGATGGGTTTAGGTTTTTGGACATGAACCTGACCATGCAAGGGTGGTCTTGAACCAAGGATCTATCTACTTAGCTTTCAATGGTGCTCTTCATGACTGTTCTTTTGTAAGATTTCAAGTTTCGAGCACTATTTTGCTATGGTTCCTTCGCTAGGGCTTCCTAGTCTTTTCTCATGGACTTGCTAACTAGCTCATGGCTTAAGGTTTAAAAGAGGGTTTATTTTACTTCTGGACTTAATCCAATCCATGCATACACTAAGGGTTTTCAACACTACGAACTAACCTTAAACTATATGCAACCGCTATATGCACCAACTAGGTTCTATTGCGGAAATCGTGTTGATTAGTTATCCTGGTTTAAGTATAGGGAAGGTACTGAACATAGGAGACGCACAATTCGAATTAACATGCTCTAGAAATACCCCTAAGTCTCTCCTTGGAAATTTTAAGGAAACCCTACTCCTTAGGTTTGCAAAGTTTCCTCTACGTATATGCGAATGTGTTTGAATTTCAAAAATATTTTGGATGAAAGGTCGGGAAATTTTTTGAATGGGTACAGACGTATTAGAAGGGTTTATACATGGTCCATATGCTGCCCTAAAGTTTTCCTGGAATTACGCTTGAATATGCTTTACTTGTAAAGAAAGAAATCGATTTCCTAACCCTTTTCTAAACCTTCCCTGTTTCTATCTAAATCGTTTGGAATCTTGAACAAGTTTGTATGTGCAAAAGATGGGGAATATTTGTACCTTCCAGGAACCGGAAAAGTAGCTTGAAAACCGGTCGGGACAGGCCCGAACCAGTCGAAGCAGAAGGAATAGAGACTTCTAAATATAGAAAACCGGTAGACCAGCATAAATGCGCTTTTAGACAGCCCTTAATACGCTTCTAATGTGTCTGAAGCAGGCTGTGGTTGGGTCGCCGGCACTTAATCTAACGCCAGGCCCAACGGGGGTTGGGGGCCCTCCTGGCAGTGGGTCAGAGGGGAGATGCCACTCGGGAACGCTCCAGGAAGGGCTGCTTCACCGGTGGCGGTGGTGGGTTACTCCGGTGAGCAAAGAGGTGTTTGGCTGCGGGTGTCGGTTGGAGAAATCAGAGGCGCGCTCGGGACTAGAAGATTACGAGGAGTGTGGTTGTGGCATTGGCTTGGTTAATTGGGCTCGGCCTCGATGGAATTTGCCCCGGACAGCGGTGGCGACTGGTTGGTCGGAGGGTGGGGAAGAGAAGGAATTGGATGCAGAGGAAGGGTGGGCTGGCTCGAGGAGGAGGTGGGAAAGCTGTGCAAGCAGAGGAGGGAGCTCCGGGTGGCTTTTATAGACACAGACGTGAGGGTGGGGTGTGTGGTGCTGCTGCGCTAGCCCGTGCCGGTGGATGGTTAGGCGCAGAGGGCAATGAGGGCGATGCTATGCTGCCTAGGGCCCCGAGAGTTGCCGTGGCGCACTCAGGCGCGTTGGGCGGTGACACAATCGACGGGCGGCATGGTGCACCAGCGAGCAGCGCGTTGATGCTGTTGGGCGGCCACTGTGGCTGATCGAACGCGACGAAGAGGAAGTTCCCGAGGGTCAGTAGGGGCGTGGAGCTCGAGGATGACGTGGGGAGCGGTCGTGGCAACCGTCAGCGAGAGAGGCGGCGAATAGGAGAAGTGGGCGGTGCGCTGTGCCTGAGGTTGGCACTGGTGCACGCTCTGTGCACACTGCACATGTTCAGTGCGCGCCTAGGGCATGCACCGAACAGCATGCTCGTGTCCTAGGGCGTCTAGACATGTGTAGGCATGTTCGAAGCGCCGGAGATGCTGGGGTGAGGTATGAGAGGAAACCACGGTGATAGGCATTGAAGCATAGTGCAGGTGGGTGTTCACTATTGATGCCAAGGTCGGCATGGAGTGGCATTGAGCTGTTCGGGCATCCTGGGAAGACTTTTCTGGAGGAGGTAGGTTATGGATAAGCTCTGAAGATGAAGAGGAAGGTCTAGGAACATTTTGGATGGCTTTGGATGAGATTTGCATCAAGACTTCTTGAGAAAAAGAAAACAAGTAGAAGGTGTTTGATGTTATGATCTCAAGATTCTTGCATGGAAAGTAGTGGGGTTCTTGCACATTGTTTCTCCTGGAGATATTGCTCATGTGGTGTGATTTTTGTAGAATTTTCTAGGAATTATTTTTAGGTGCTATAGAACAAATGCAATTTCTGACTAAAGTTGTATTCTGGATGCCATCCAGAACTTTTGTACTGGACATTGCTATTTTGTTTTATAAGTATGTGCAGATGAGTCTTAGGTATTTCATAGAATTTTTCTAGAATTATTGGGGTAAGAGATTTACATGAAATAACACTTTTATAGTTTTCTGCTATGAAGAAAAGAATTCAGAGATAGAGGTAGGAGCTAGGGTTTTCAGGTTGTGGGGCCCTCCTCTGACATGAGGGTCTTACTAGGGTCTGGTATACTACTTTTGGACATGAGTCACTAAGTGGCCCACATACCGTTAGGGTTTGCCATTTTGCCGAGAGAAGGATGAATTAGGGTTGCGATAGAAACCGTCGAGAGGTAAGGGAAGGGTTTTTGGGTAACGTCGTCGAGGAAAAGAAGTTTAGGGTTTTTCTTAATAGGTGCATATGTGTCGTTAGGGTTTACCTCTAGTCAGAAGGAAGAGGTGAATTAGGGTTTGGTTGGAGTGTCGGGGAAGAGGGCACTTAGGGTTTAGGAGCTTTGCGTATATACCGCGTATATGTTCTTAATTTTGGGAAGTTTTTAGATAGGTAGCTTCGGGGAATTATTTTAGGGTTGCATCATCTGTACATAATTATATGACATGCAAAGATGCGAAAAAATCACGAAAGCAAAAATGTAGATAAAACTGATTAAAGTTTTAATAAGGACCTAAATGCAGGGTTTTAAATCATGCTAAAAAACCCAGGCGTTACAAACCTTACCCCCCTTAAAAGGAATCTCGTCCCCGAGATTCAAATAGAGTAGGAGAGAAGAATAGGAGCTCTACTGTGTGGCCTTCTGCTGTGGGTAAATCCTGGCATAGCGAGTCAAGCTGATTACAATCTCCCGTAGGATAACCTTGTGAGGTGGTGACTTTTCTTGCTCTGCGCCCCAGTCTTTGCGATGGTTTGAATGTATCTAGGTTGCTGCTATGGTTATCGTTCTAGGATTTATCAACCAGCATTTCTTCCAAATTATTAGGACTACCCCCCTTAAAATTTTTATGGGGTTTAGGTCAATCCAATATACCATTGTTCTTCATTATTTCAGCTGATCGTCATGCCTAGCGCATTAGATTCCTCACGGGTGGGATTGAAGTGGAATTTTGGTTTGCTCTCTCTCTATTGATCACTGGTAGACTTTGGGTGGTTAGCTAGGTGCGGTGATCGGTGTTGGTTGACCGGCTTCTGGTGGGGGTCTGGCGCGGTCATCGCCTCAAGCATGCCATATGGACAAGCTTTGGCCAAGAAAGATTCGGGCATGACAGGCAAAGCTGGGTGCTTTGGCGTGGATGGGACGATTGTTGGGTCGTTTGAACAATGCGATCGCTCTCTGGGGCTCTAGGGTGGCCGAGAGGGGGCTTTGCTTTTAACTATGGTCGGTCTAACGGTCCACTTGAGTTTGCTTCACCAGACTGTTGCTCCTCTTTTTATTCGTCCATACCGTGGTATGATTCCACGTGTCAGCCGATACAGTAGGGAGAGGGAATATAGCATCCAGATGAGAGGGGACAATGCGGGGGTTTGGTTTGGTACACAAAAGCAATATTTAAACGACATGCGATGCTCTATTAGGTTCGAAAGACCCATTGAAAACTCCAATAAAACATCAAAAGAACCAACATAACACACAACCAGGCGTCTACAAGTGCATCAAACAGGTTTGTCCGGGTACCGAGAGGCACCAGGCCAAACACAACGGTGAAGATTAATGCAATACAAGCACACAAACAACCAGATGTACTGAGTTGGATAATCCAAACTCGGCGTGCATCGTTGATCTGACCTAACTCTGGATTAGGGGCCTAAAGTGGATTGATTTCTTCCTGGGGATTCTAATTCTTTGATGGAGTTGGAACGCGTTGAAATGTGGCATTGCGTTTGCGGCGGCGGGCACCTTCTTCGGCTGTGGGTGCTCTTGGAAAGAGGTGCTCTTCCATCTCAGGGGCGTAAGCGGATGTTGCTGGAGAGTCGCTGGAAGCAGACGGAGAAAGCATGAGAGGGGAACGAGCAGGGGAAAGAAGCACTGGGAGCGAAGGACTCTAGCAGCGAGGAAGTGTTTGGTGAGGAGTAGGATGGCATGGAGTGCAGTGCGGAGAGAGGAACGCGGTCCATATAGCCGTTTGGTAGCTCGGTGGGGACACGTGGCATGCTGCCCCAGATGAGGTCCTACCATCCACACTTGATCGGTAAAGTTTGGTGAGAGAGAATCAAGTTTGTTGGATAAAGGTAGGCATATGGCCGACATCAAGGAGAGAATATCGAGGGCAATAAAAAGAGGTAGCTTGGAGAGGTATGAGGGTTGCCAGCAAAACAAGAAGGTATTACATAGAGGCAGAGTAGGTCATGAGAGAGGGAATTAGCAGCTAGACGAGGGGGAAAGAAGCAACACTAGGTTGTGGCATTGCACAAAGATTGGGATCACACAACATGCAATAGCATTACAAGAACCAGAGGACGCAATCAAAACACCCATAAAACGACGAGAAAACAACACGACACCTATTCATACGCCTAACAGCGCATCAAACAGTCTTGCCGTAGTGCCGAAGGGCACGAAGCAAATCTTCTACCGCAAGCATCAAAGCAATAATAACACACAAATAACTAGTGGCACGAAGAGGGCTAAGCTAGACTCAACATGTTTTTGACTACCTAACCCATTTCTAGGTCGGCGACCTGGGTAGACTAACCACGTCGTGGGGCCTTTGCTCTTCGAGGGGTGGAAGGTTTTGAGAAATCACAGTGTTTCTGGGGCGTCGAATGCCTTCTCCAGCAGTTGGTACTCTTGACAGTGGTTGCTCTTCAATACCAGGGGCATGGGTGAATGTCGTAGAGGAGGTGCTAGAAAAGAGCTGGGAAAGTAGGGGAACGTTAGCTCCTTGTGCCAGAATTAAGGAATCTGTCAGCTGAGTAAGCAGGTCGTGCTAGGCAGCAATGTACTGGGCGAGGTGATTCACCGTTGCTTCTTCTTCCTGGTGCAAGTTGACATATCCAGTGTCTTCTCCAGGAGCACCAAGATAGAAATAGAAAGGTTGCTGATTCATGCTTGGTACCAGTCGGCGAAGATGGAAGACTGCTTCCCAAGCGACCAGTTGGATGGCTAATGTGGTGGTAGGCATAGTTCTCCCGATGAAACAAAAAGACATGTTTGGATCGGCATCAGCTAGGTAGACATGTACCAATGCCCAGAACTCGTGCAGAGTGCCAGGGGCATCGCCTATGTACACACGGTACGAAGGGCGTAGTGTTGCCCCAAGGGTTTGTTGGGCTACGGTCCACAGGATTTTGACGAACCCAGCGAGTTCATCAGCAGTGGTTTCCTAGTATAGGGAACCGTAGAGCATTGTGCTCATACGAAAAGATTGACAAACAAGGAGGGAATGCGCAGGAGTGAAAGACGCTTCCAGCAAGAGAGTGAAAAGTTGCACGGCGGTGAGGTGCAAGAACACGGATATGATTTTATATAGCCGGTCGATGGCTTGGGGGTCAACGGAATATTCAAGGAAGACTATTTCAGGATAAGATAGGAGCTTACATCCTATCCAGTCGGTGACGTCGGAATGAGGGAAAGCCAAGATTGCCAGAAAGAAGTGACACAAGGTTGTCGAGAAGAGGCGACATCGGAGGGAATCAAGGAAAAGGTTTAACAAATGGGACGGCAAGATTTACTGGGTCCTAAATACAAGGCAATACCTATTAACTATTCAACAGTGGATGTGACTGCTACATGCATCAAAAGACATATGTGCAGATCACATTTTTCACACAAGCAAGGAAACACGAATTAACGGCATATCGCAAGTAGTATCATAGGGTATACTACGTATACCACAAGGATGCCTAAAACTCATTCTAACAAGGGGTACCTATCTCGCTATTCTCGGCAAGCGAGGTCTAGTGACCTAATAGCTTTTGATGATCGCCGTCCTTGGCGAGGCATTCCTCAGTATTGCTAACTTCTCATTTCTGACGATGGTGTCACATGCCGATGGGTCTTATCCTCTTACTGGGAGGTTCCCACACCCTTGACGTAGTGGCTTTGAAAGGTGAAGCAGTTGGTATTGACTTGTTTGTAGCAAATCTTGATGAGTCCTTGGATTGTGCGACGAAGACGTCCATCTTGAGGGGTCAGGCAGGGATCATGGTGGTTGTCCGCGCTTGTAGGGTCGGGAGTGACGTTGAGCCTTGCTAGTCTATCGTGAGATGTAGATATGACTCCTCGGTAGGGTTGGTGAACTTTTCATCTGTTCCGCATGGGGCTCGTTACCGGCTTAAGATCGCCTAAAAGCTTTGAAGTAGATGAGAGTGCAAGAAAATGTTATGTTTCTCTTAGAGCAATGTAGGTAAGAGGAGGAAGCTAAGAAGGATGAGGAGAATAGATCCCACTCTTATAGCAAGTTTAGGTATGTATCTGAAAATACTTTTTATTCCTAGGGTTTATATCTAACGACCATGCAAGCTAGGGTTAACCTACCGTCAGTATGGCTCTAATACCAAGTCTGTGGCGTACCCGGTTTTAAGGCCAGATAAACCCTTGTGCTTACTATACCGGTCCCTGGATCAGTAGCCGGTACACACAAGTCAACCTATATATCATTGTCACACACGCACATATCAGAATATTAATCATATAAAGACCGTCTAAGCCAAAGGTGTTGATGATGTAATTTGGCAGCATCCCTATCCATTGTGCCAAATTGTCTGCAGCACCAAGCCGCACATCACTCGAGTAGCCTATAGCGTCCCCGAGTGGCTCGCTTTGTCCCCGAGTACTGAGGTGCTCGCAAAGGCTCTCGAGTCCCCGAGGGCCGAGGTGCTCGCAAAGGCTCCCGAGTCCCCGAGGGCCGAGGTGCTCGCAGAGGCTCCCGAGACCCGACTCGTCCCCGAGCAGCTCGCTGTGTCCCCGAGTACCGAGGTGCTCGCAGAGGCTTTCGAGACCCGAGTAGCTCGCTTTCCCCGGGTGCTGGGTAGCTCGCAGTACTGCCAAGTTGATCAGTGCGCCGAGTGGCTTCAGCCGAGTTCCTTCTGGCGTGTCCGAGTTTCGGCGAGTTGCGTGTCCGAGTTCCGGCGAGTTGCGTGTCGGAGTTATCGACCAGCCGAATTATCCTGTGAGCGGGCCAAGGTGCCGAGTTGTCTACTTCAAAGACTTTTCTGGTGCTAGAAACCCTAACTTGATGCAAGAAACGGAGATGGATTACGGCGGCCAAACTAACCAGATATTTGGGAAGAGATTCGGTTTATATGGAAAGATATCTCGTGTCCAAGATAGAGTCTTGTTTAAATCCAGGTTGTATGGAAAGATATATTGTATACGAGAAAGAGTCCTAGTCGAGCTCAAAGACCAGGCGTACCCTATAAATATGAAGGGTATTTGGCCGATTGAAGGGACACAATCGATACATCAAACCAATCTATTATCTTTTACTCTTTACTTTCCTTAGTCTAGATCTTTACCGTTTTGCGTCAAAAAGCGGTCGGTTCTTCTTCACGAAAGCAAGGAGATCTTTGTTGCTTTGCCCGAAAAGCAATCGTTCGTCGTACACGAAAGTGCGATAGTTATCCATCCTTTGTTGCTTTGCTTGGAAAGCAATCATTCGTCGTACACGAAAGTACGATAGTTATCACAATTGGTGACTCCGTTATCTAGGTGTTCTGCGGATCGATTTCGCATGCGAACACAATTGGCGACTCCGCTGGGGACAAGCAGAAAAGAGCTACAAGATGAACACCGACTCCAAGGACAGAAGCATCGTCAACCCCGACAACATCATCGCCGTCACGCTCGATGATCTGTCTGAAGATGAGTGGCGAGAAGTCGAGCAGCAGTTGGAGGAAGAGCGGGCGGAGAGACTCCGGCAAAAATTGGCCGGCTACCAGAAGACGAGAAACGGCCTCATTAAAAAGGTAGTCATGCCGAATCCTTCTTCTGCGCTCAACACTGAGGTATGTAAACCGACTTGTTCTGAGGATATTGCTAATCTAATTGACGTGTCGGTAGCTAGCAAATATGCCTCTGATATGAACAACACGGCATGAACGCTCGCACAAACAGTGGCTATCCGGTTTGATGATTTTAAGGAGCAGCTCGCTAAAGACCTAGAGAGTGGTTTGCAGCGTCAGGTTCGATCGATGGTTTTGCAAATCAATGATGAAAATCGGGACAAGCGGCCAATGTTTTCTGATACTAATAGATCCAATTGCCTAGTAAACGCTACTCCTATAATCACTGCATCTACCATTCTGACTTTGTTTCCCAGGGTCTTACCAATGACAGCCGAAGTCTTAGCTTTACTACCAACGTGCCACAACCACATTACCAGACGGTGGCATATAGCACGCCACCTTTGCCACCTCTTGGTACTGGGGTTCCTCACGGGCCGGTACCAGATTCATATTTCAATACACCTCCGCAGCAAACCCAACCTTTGTTGCCGAAACCGACTTCGCATGCTCACATCCCACCAGCACCATCAGCTGATACAAGTTTCAAAGATCAACTCGCTGGCATACTTAGAGAATTCGGCTTAGAACCTAAGGGTAGAGCACGAGCTTACCAAAAGCTGTATCCTGACTTTTTGATTTAATGCCATACCCCCGCGGGTTTAGAGTTCCAGACTTCGTCAAGTATACAGGGGAGGATGGTAGGTCCACTTTCGAGCACATGGGACAGTTTTGGCGCAGTGCGGAGAAGTCAGCACATCAGACATTTACAGAGTGAAATTATTTCCTCTGTCACTATCTGGTCTAGCTTTTTCATGGTTTACGTCGCTTGCTCCCAACTCTATTTCCACGTGGGCACAAATGGAGCACAAATTTCACGAGTACTTCTTTAGCAGCGAAGCCGAACTTAGACTTTCGGATCTAGCAACGATTAAACAGAAATATAATGAGCGGTTTATGATTACATTAAGAGGTTTAAAGAAGTTAAAAACCAGTGCTTTAGCTTGACCATAGCCGAAAAAGACTTAGCCGACCTTGCTTTTTAGGCTTGCTTGCTCATATTAGAGATAGGTTAGAAGGACAAGAATTTTTAGATGTTAATCAAGTCTTGCATAGAGCTGTGGCGCAGGAGAACCGTGCTAAGGAAGTTAAGCAATATAGTCAGTTTGGGGATAATAAGAATAAAAGCAAGGAAAAAACCCGTGGTTAACATGGTAGCCTACGACAATGACTCGGCTAGTGAGGATGACACCAATGTATGTATAGCCGAGTGGGTTCAAGCACCCAAGTCAAAATCCTTTGCGTGTTCTGCTCTGAAACCTACACCTGCTAAGAGAGAAGAAATGAAGTACACATTTGATGTTAGCAAGTGTGACAAGATCTTTGATATACTCTTGCAAGGGAATTTGATTAGAGTGAGCAAAGGGCACGTATTTCCATCCTCAGAAGACTTGGGCAAGAGAGCTTATTGTAAGTGGCATAATTTATTTTCTCGTGCCACTAATGATTGTAATGTGTTTCGTTGACAGGTGCAATCGGCCATTAATGATGGACGATTGACATTTGCACAGAGCACCAAGATGAAACTCGATAGCGATCCATTTCCCATCAACGTGATCGACTTGGAGAAAAAGAAAGTGTTAATTCGGTCCGAGCAGGCCGAGTCGACAAAAGGGAAAAATGTCATCATTGATGATAGCGCCACTCCAAGGATGATCAAGCCAAAAAGCCCAGAAGTCAGAGTGTGGAAGGTCAATCGAGGAAAAAGACAAGTCCCGAAGCCAAAGCCGACTGTGAAGCAACTGTTGGATAAATACACGACTAACAACGTGTTCACTTGGCTTGGCGGTACCAAGCGTCCTAGGTCATCTCCCCGACAAGGTTTTGGTGGTTCCGAGTGGAACTCATATGTACAACCACCATATTTCACGACAGGACCGGCGTATTGGGGATGTGCACCTCCTTTTTATCCACAATTCCCTCCATGGGGTTTCAATCCCTGGGCGCCATACCCCATTGGACCAGCCGGCTTTGTCCAGCCGGGTTGGCCTCCATCAAGGCCCGGGTTCATAGAGCATCCGCACGAGAAGAGGACTTGGCGCAAGGAGCTCGGGACGTTAAAGTACTCGGCAACACCGGAAAGGACTCAGCAAAACAACTCACCGAGATGAAGGACAGGTGGCGAGACCGGCCGCAAGCGCATGTGGGTCCCGGTCAGGCGTAATGAATCTAAGTCTAACAGTACTACCACGGCCCAGCCTGTATCCAACTCGGATGATGCCGGCGCCATTCTAGTTCCGGAAAGAACTCGGCGTGGACAATCCACCGTGTTGCTCAACCCACAGATCAACTCGGCAACACTAGTAGGGACTTGGCGCGGACAATTCGGTACAGTGTACAAATCGATGAGTCTAGAAACAAGCAACACAGCAGGATCCAGGGCACGAAGAGTTGAAGCGAGCAAGTCGGCACCGGGTCAGTAGGATAACAAGATGAAGTCGGTCGAACCAGGAACCAAGCCGAAACCTCAGTGGTGCCCCATAGGACTTACACATACTCAGAAGCGAAGGGTACAGCGGCTGCGAGCACTTGAACTCAGGGAAGAACTAGTCGAGAAGAAACGCGACGAGTGGTTCAATCGAGCAAGGCCAATGACACCAGCAAAGATGACTTGGAAAGAGAAGCGCATTGCGAAGGAAGGAGGTGATGTTGCAAATGACGGTGTCAGGGAAATACCCGCCGATATGGATGTCAACATGGTGCTTGAGTTACCCATTGATTTTCGTGCACCCGAGCTGGAAATCGCAGAACTTGTACTCGGTCCAAAAAATGCTATATTTGAGAAGCCGAAAAAGCATGGACAACACCTGAAACCTCTGTTCGTTAAAGGTCACATCGATGGGAAGCTGGTCGGTCGTATGCTTGTTGACGGCGGTGCCGGAGTTAACATTATGCCTCTTTCGGTTTTCTCTAAGTTGGGCTGAAAGGAAGACGAGTTGATGAAGACCAACATGGGGCTTAGCGGGTTCCGGAGAATTGTCTGAAGCCAAGGGCATAGTTTCTGTGGAGCTCACGGTCGGTAGCAAAACATTGCCGACTGCCTTCTTCGTTGTTGATGTCAAAGACCGATACAATGTGCTTTGGGACGCGACTGGATTCATGCAAATTGCTGCATCCCTTCTACTATGCATCAGTGCTTGATCCAGTGGGTGGATGAGGATGTAGAGGTCATTGGGGCAGTCAACTCGGCTTGCATCGCTTTTACTGAAACAACAGTTGATTGGCAACACGGTGATATGAGATGCTTGTCGGGTAGAAATTTATCAGATTATGACTACATTAGTATCGGTAGGGACGGTTTTGTACCGGTGCAGGCACAGTCGGCTTGCATAGCTCGGCTTAATGACTTATCTTTGTGAATAATGACTAAAGAAGATAGCATTAAGTGGTTGCAAAAGTGTACCGAGGATGTCGTTCCGGAAAGAACGATATGCATGAGACCATTGAAGATTTTGATGATATGGAAAAACTCGGACAAGGATTCTCATCGGCTAACCCACTCGAGGAGGTCGATATTGGCGATGGCAGTGTCCCCAGGCCTACGTTCATTAATGCTAATATGGAGGTCGGTCATAAGAGCAAGCTAAAGAATGAGGCCGAGTTCATTTGGGGGGCAGAACAGCGGGTAGCTTTCAGTAACATTAAGAAATACTTGTCGAGTCCTCTAGTGCTTCGAGCACCCAAATCTGGTGTGCCGTTCAGATTGTATGTCGCTGCACAAGACAAGGTGATCGGTGCGGTTCTAACTCAAGAAGACGGCAGGAGGGAGTACATTGTTGCATACTTGAGTCACCGTCTCCTCGACACCGAAAGTCGGTACGTGTTTATTGAGAAATTGTGCTTATCTTTATTCTATGCATGTACCAAGTTTCGGCATTATCTGCTTTCGAGTACTTGCATAGTAGCTTGCCAAGTCGACGTAGTCAAATATATGTTGCAACAACCGATTCTTAGCGGAAGAGTTGGAAAATGGGCTTATGCATTAATAGAGTATGATTTAACATATGAGTCATTGCGTTCTATGAGGGGCCAAGTCATCGCCAACTTCATTGTTGACCACAGAGTTAAAGATGAAGACGATATTAATTATGTTAGTGTATGCCCATGGAAACTTTATTTTGATGGATCGGTTTGTAGAAATGGGCAAGGTATTGGCAATGTTTTGGTGTCACCAAACAATGTTGTTTATGAAGCATCGGTCCGACTAGAGTATTCTTGCACTAACAACCAGGCAAAATATGAAGCTTTGCTGTTTGGTTTGCAAACGATAGTAGATATGGGCGTGAAAGACATAGATGCTTTTGGAGATTCATTGCTAGTAGTCCAGCAAGTTAATGGTGAGTTTCAATGTTTTGATGGGCTACTAAATAGTTACCTAGACCGATGTTTAGATGTGATCAAGTCTCTAGATACTTTTACTATCAGCCATGTGCCTAGAGAAGAAAATGGTCTAGCACAGCAAGCATCCGGGTATCAAGTCGGCAGGGGAAAATTCTTCATATCAAGCAGACCGATGCTAGTCGAAAGTAGAGCCGACTTGTCTAAAGTAAGAGCCGACTTGTCGGGGGTTGCAGTCGATTTGCTTGAAGTTGAGGCCGACTCGGTACAGGGGTTACAAATAGCCGAGTCGATAAGTAATTTAGAACCGAATGATTGGAGAACACCTCTAGCTAGTTATTTGAAAGATCCGAGTCAAACAAGTGATAGGAAAATTCGGCGGCAGGCTATAAAATATATTTTGTTAAACGACGAGTTATATTGCCGAGCAATAGATGGAGTACTGCTGAAGTGTTTAGGTCCCGACCAAGCAAAAGTGGCTATGGGAGAAGTACATGAAGGAATATGCGGGACACACCAGTCGGCTCATAAAATGCAATGGTTATTGAAACGAGCGGGTTTCTATTGGCCGACGATGTTGGAGGAATGCTTTCGGTACTATAGAGGATGTGAAGCATGCTAGAGATTCAGAAATATACAATTGGCACCCGCGGCTATGATGCACCCTATTGTGAAGCCGTGGCCGTTTAGAGGGTGGGGGTTAGATTTCATTGGTCAAATACATCCTGCTTCATCTAAGGGTCATCGCTTCGTCCTAGTGGCTACTGATTATTTCACTAAATGGACTGAAGCAGTTCCTTTGAGGAACATGACTCATAAGGAGGTAATTAGTTTTGTTTTGGAGCATATCATTCACAGGTTCGGCATTCCTCAAACTCTTACAATGGATCAAGGCGCTTCCTTCATGTCTCATCAATTTCGTGAGTTTGCCGAGTCCTTTAGGATCAAATTGTTGAACTCGTCGCCTTATTATGCTTAGACTAATGGACAGGCCGAGTTGAGCAATAAACCATTGATTAAGCTTGTCAAGAAGAAAATTGAGGAACACCCGAGAAGGTGGCATGAGGTGCTTTTAGAAGCTTTGTGGGCTCATCGGATATCTAGGCATGGAGCAACTCGAGTAATGCCATATGAGCTAGTGTATGGGCAGGAAGCCTATTGCCTGTAGAAGTTAATTTGCAAGCCCTTAGGATAGCCAGATAAATGACTTGTCGGCTGTAGATTACAATAACGTAATGATGGATAGAGTAGATGATGTCTCGGAAGAGAGATTAAAAGCTTTACGGGAGATCAAAAAAGAGAAGTTAAGAGTGGCTAAGGCTTACAATAAGAGGGTAAGGGAGAAATCGTTTCAGATAGGAGACTTAGTATGGAAGACGATTTTACCTATTGGGACTAAAGATAATAAATTCAGCAAATGGTCACCGAATTGGAAAGGCCCAAATAGAGTTGTAGAGATTGTTCCTGGAAATTCTTATTTTGTGCAAACTCTACAGGGAGAGGGTTTACCCAAAGCTCTTAATGGGAAGTATTTGAAGAAGTTTTACCCAAGCGTATGGCAAGAGGCTTGATAAATGTTGTGGCCGATATGTTATATCGCCCTGAGAAATGACATAGTATTTTTGGTAAATACAATCATACCGAAAACAAGGGGGCATGTGTTGATGATGTAATTTGGCAGCATCCCTATCCATTGTGCCAAATTGTCTGCAGCACCAAGCCGCACATCACCCGAGCAGCCTGCGGCGTCCCCGAGTAGCCTGCAGCGTCCCCGAGCAGCTCGCTTTGTCCCCGAGTACTGAGGTGCTCGCAAAGGCTCTCGACCCGAGGGCCGAGGTGCTCACAAAGGCTCCCGAGTCCCCAAGGGTCGAGGTGCTCGCAGAGGCTCCCGAGACCCGAGTCGTCCCCGAGTAGCTCGCTGTGTCCCCGAGTACCGAGGTGCTCACAAAGACTCCCGAGACCCGAGTAGCTCGCTTTCCCCGGGTGCTGGGTGGCTCGCAGTACTGCCGAGTTGATCAGTGCGTCGAGTGGCTTCAGTCGAGTTCCTTCTGGCGTGTCCGAGTTCCGGCGAGTTGCGTGTCCGAGTTCCGGTGAGTTGCGTGTCCGAGTTGTCGACCTGCCGAATTATCCTGTGAGCGGGCCAAGGCACCGAGTTGTCTACTTCAAAGACTTTTATGGTGCTAGAAACCCTAACTTGATGCAAGAAACGGAGATGGATTACAGCAGCCAAACTAACCAGATATTTGGGAAGAGATTCGGTTTATATGGAAAGATATCTCATGTCCAAGATAGAGTCTTGTTTAAATCCAGGTTGTATGGAAAGATATATTGTATACGAGAAAGAGTCCTAGTCGAGCTCAAAGACCAGGCGTACCCTATAAATATGAAGGGTATTTGGCCAATTGAAGGGACACAATCGATACATCAAACCAATCTATTATCTTTTACTCTTTACTTTCCTTAGTCTAGATCTTTACCGTTTTGCGTCAAAAAGCGGTCGGTTCTTCTTCACGAAAGCAAGGAGATCTTTGTTGCTTTGCCCGAAAAGCAATCGTTCGTCGTACACGAAAGTGCGACAGTTATCCATCCTTTGTTGCTTTGCTCGGAAAGCAATCGTTCGTCGTACACAAAAGTATGATAGTTATCACAATTGGCGATTCCGTTATCTAGGTGTTCTGCGGATCGATTTCGCGTGCGAACAGAAGGTATTATACCTGAAGCCTAACGGCTAAAATCTTGCAGCGGAAATTCAAGCGGTGATGTGGCCCATCAGTATGCCATACCTGACAGGCAACCGACTAGGGTTACGCCCTAGCTTTCGTGAATATAATCGTATCTTCGGAGTCGACATCTCTTCCGTCTGGCCAAATCAACAAGCCAGGTGAGTACATTAAATGTACTTGCAAGCCCTCCGCCGGGAAGTTCAACACGGATATATGAATGTGGGGGTGTATCAAGAATATAGCTCTAACCTATGTCTCATATTGTGCGAGAAAGTAAGTTTGCATTGAAAAGTAATTTCATAGATGATAAAGCGATTTTTGAAAACTGTCTCGTTCCTTTCCGAGTGCTTACATTTTCTTAGCAGTCGGTCGTGTCTGCCTCCTTGCAGAACGACGTCCCGCTTGATAACCTCGCCTCCCGCCTAACTCGTGGAAGACCTCAGAACCACTCCTCCCGCCTCACTCGCGGGGAAATCCCCATGTTACGCTACGAACATGGCGGATCGTGTCCTTAAGCCCATAACCCCTTTTGTTTTGAAATTCACATCTACTATAGTGTGGCCCAACCAAGTTCGTCCATGACCGTGGACACGGCTATTCAAATAGTTTTTTTAACACTCTACAGAGGTTGTACGGCTTTACCCACACGATGTAGTTCACCCTAGGTACACTGCGTCTCGTATACTGACAGGGAATACAACGAGATGTTTCACCGGGATAACCCTAGCGACGAACCCGCTAGATGGACTTAACCAACTCTAGTTATTTCAGCCTACTCGCTTTAAGTAGAGGGGTGTTCCAGCTTTGTGGCGGAAGCAACTCCTTGACTCAGGAAACTCCCTCGACAGAGGACGACATCTCTTTGCACTCTACAAACTGCCTACGGGTCCGCACACTAGCACCATACCGGGTAATAGGTCAAGTCCTTCCCATAAAGGACATGTGGACGTACGGTAATAACTTGGCCAAACGGCACCTTAGCTCGGTCCTTAGTTGATTCGAGAGGGACTCCTCTCCGTGTCCGTAAACGGACAGCGAGAACCACGCCGGGCATTCCCTCGCATATAAGGTTCTTCTTGCTTTCCCCCTTCATTTTTGACCCGGATCTAAAACTTCTCCATTTTATTTTGGTTTTGAAAATCCTTTTTCAGAAACATCCCAACCCATAGATGTTCCTACCTCCATACACCATCGGACACAACGGTCCTTTCATAACTTCCCACATATCAACTTTCGTAGAAATCCTCCTTTTATGAAACCCTAGTTTTGACTACTGCAGGGCTAAGCCATAATCTACCCTAGGTTCCCACTATTATTTTTGGGATAAATAACCTTACAGTGACAAGGAATGGTTAACGGACTAGGGTTTTCTAAGCATGGGTCATACCTGAACTACATAAAATATTGAGTCGTAAAACATAGCATGCATGTTTCGTACACAAAATATTTCTTTCGTAAACATAGGATTCAACATGATCAAAGGTGGAGAGCTTGCCTAGCGAGCTGTGGTACTGATATTCTTCCTGGAATTGATTCTGCGGAAATCCGGGTTCCTTCTCGAGAGAATCCGGTGCGTCGGTAACTACACGTTAGAAGAACGGCAAATAAAAGCGATGTCGAGAACTCCCAATAAGAACCAAATAATGCCAGCAACATGTTCATGTTCATGAGTTCGTTGTCCTCGAACCCTATTGGGTTCACGGATGCATTCAGGGTCTTATACGATTTTTTTCTTTTACTTCATGAGTGGTTCTTTTAGGTTTTACCGGGGACTCCTTGGGGGACCAATATACTCACTGATGGGTTTAGGTTTTTGGACATGACCCTGACCATATGAGGGTGGTCTTGAACCAAGGATCTATCTACTTAGCTTTCAACGATGCTCTTCATGACTACTCTTTCGTAAGATTTCAACTTTCGGGCACTATTTTGCTATGGTTCCTTCGCTAGGGTTTCCTAGTCTTTTCTCATGGACTTGCTAACTAGCTCATGGCTTAAGGTTTAAAAGAGGGTTTATTTTACTTCTGGACTTAATCCAATCCATGCATACACTAAGGGTTTTCAACGCTACGAACTAACCTTAAACTATACGCAACCACCATATGCACTAGCTAGGTTCTATTGCGGAAATCGTGTCGATTAGTTATCCTGGTTTAAGTATAGGGAAGGTACTGAACATAGGAGATGCACAATTCGAATTAACATGCTCTAGAAATACCCCTAAGTCTCTCCTTGGAAACTTTAAGGAAACCCTACTCCTTAGGTTTGCAAAGTTTCCTCTACGTATATGCGAATGTGTTTGAATTTCAAAAAAAATTTGGATGAAAGGTCGGGAAAATTTTTGAATGGGTGCAGACGTATTAGAAGGGTTTATACATGGTCCATATGCTGCCCTAAAGTTTTCCTGGAATTACGCTTGAATATGCTTTACTTGTAAAGAAAGAAATCGATTTCCGAACCCTTTTCTAAACCTTCTCTATTTTTATCTAAATCGTTTGGAATCTTGAACAAGTTTGTATGTGCAAAAGATAGGGAATATTTGTACCTTCCAGGAACCGGAAAAAGTAGCTTGAAAACCGGTCGGGACAGGCCTGAACCGGTCGAACCAGAAGGAATAGCGACTTCTGAAAATAGAAAACCGGCAGACCGGCATAAATGCGCTTTCAGATAGCCCTTAATACGCTTCTAATGTGTCTGAAGCGGGCTGTGGTTGGGGTGCCGGCACTTAATCTGACGCCGGGCCCGACGGGGGTTGGGGGCCCGCCTGGCAGCATGGCTCGGGCTCTTACCGCTTTGGTCCCGGGGCGGCCCACCCGCCAGTGGGTCAGAGGGGAGATGCCGCTCAGGAATGCTCTAGGAAGGGCTGCTCCGCCGGCGGCGGTGGTGGGTTACTCCAGCGAGCAAAGGGGTGTTTGGCTGCAGGCGTCGGTTGGAGAAATCGGAGGCGCGCTCGGGACTGGAAGACTACGGGGAGTGCGGTGGTGGCATTGGCTTGGTTAATTGGGCTCGGCCTCGATGGAATTTGTCCCGGATAGCGGTGGTGACTGGTTGGTCGAAGGGAGGGGAAGAGAAGGAATTGGGCACAGAGGAAGGGTGGGATGGCTCAAGGAGGAGGTGGGAAAGCTGTGCAAGCAGAGGAGGGAGCTCAGGGTGGCTTTTATAGACGCAGACGTGAGGGCGGGGTGTGCGGTGCCACTGCGGTAGCCCGTGCCATGCTATGCTGCCTGGGGCCCTGAGAGTTGCTGTGGTGCACTCAGGCGCATTGGGCGGTGACCCAAACGACAGGCGGCGCGGTGCACCAGCGAGCAGCGCGTTGATGCTGTTGGGCGGCCACTGTGGCTGATCGAACATAGCGAAGAGGAAGTTCCCGAGGGTCAGCAGGGGCATGGAGCTTGAGGATGACGTGGGGAGCGGTCGTGGCAACCGTTGGCGAGAGAGGCGGCGAATAGGAGCAGTGGGCGATGTGCTATGCCTGAGGTTGGCACTGGTGCGTGCTCTGTGCACACTACGCATGTCCAGTGCGCGCCCAGGGCGTGCACCGAGCGGCATGCTCGTGTCCTGGGGCGTCTAGACGTGTGTAGGCGTATCCGAAGCGCCGGAGATGCTGGGGTGAGGTATGAGAGGAAACCACGGTGATAGGCATTGAAGCATAGTGCAGGTGGGTGTTCACTATTGATGCCAAGGTCGGCAGGGAGTGGCATTGAGCTGTTCGGGCATCCTGGGAAGACTTTTCTAGAGGTGATAGGTTATGGATAGGCTCTGAAGATAAAGAGGAAGGTCTAGGAACATTTTGGATGGCTTTGGATGAGATTTACATCAAGACTTCTTGAGAAAAAGAAAACAAGTAGAAGGTGTTTGATGTTGTGATCTCAAGATTCTTGTATGGAAAGTAGTGGGGTTTTTGCACATTGTTGCTCCTGGAGATATTCCTCATGTGGTGTGATTTTTGTAGAATTTTCTGGGAATTATTTTTAGGTGCTATAGAACAAATGCAATTTCTGACTAAAGTTTTATTCTGGATGCCATCTAGAACTTTTGTACTGGACATTGCTATTTTGTTTTATAGGTATGTGCAGATGAGTCTTAAGTATTTTATAGAATTTTTCTAGAATTATTTGGGTAAGATATTTACATGAAATAACACTTTTATAGTTTCTACTATGAAGAAAAGAATTCAGAGATAGAGGTAGGAGCTAGGGTTTTCAGGTTGTGGGGCCCTCCTCTGACATGAGGGTCTTACTGGGGTCTGGTATACTACTTTTGGACATGAGTCACTAAGTGGCCCACATACCGTTAGGGTTTGCCATTTTGCCGGGAAAAGGATGAATTAGGGTTTCGATAGAAACCGTCGAGCGGGAAGGGAAGGGTTTTGGGTAACGTCGTCGAGGAAAAGAAGTTTAGGGTTTTTCTTAATAGGTGCATATGTGTCGTTAGGGTTTACCTCTAGTTGGAAGGAAGAGGTGAATTAGGGTTTGGTTGGAGTGTCAGGGAAGAGGGCACTTAGGGTTTAGGAGCTTTGCGTATATACCGCGTATATGTTCTTTATTTTGGGAAGTTTTTAGATAGCTAGCTTCGGGGAATTATTTTAGGGTTGCAGCATCTGTACATATATTTACGTGTGACGTCGATTGTAATTATATGACATGCAAAGATGCAAAAAAATCACGAAAGCAAAAATGCAGATAAAACTGATTAAAGTTTTAATAAGGACCTAAATGCAGGGTTTTAAATCATGCTAAATACCCAGGCGTTACATGTACGGAAGTGAACAACTCACTATTAGGTTCCACATAAAAGAATTACCTGAATCCAACATCCTCGCTCATATTGACTACTTATCTGAAATTGAAGGGACTCCACAGCCATATCCCGAGTCATCTTCCTGAGTCAAATTCGCAGTTACCTCATCCTTTTCTTGGACAATCATTCTCCACGTCCCCGGTTGTAGCACTCTGGTCTCCTTCTGCTCAACAAAATAAACAATTGTCTTCACCATCAACCTCACTTCTAGTTGCCCCTAGATCAGTGATTGCCTGATTAAAGACAGCCCAGTGCTCCCACAAGATTTTGACATGTACCAACTTTCCAACCTTTCATAGATTCTCTTTAGCAAACTCCTGTCCATCACATGGTTCTCACTAATCCCAATAGACAGAGTCGTATGGTCGCGACTGCGGTCCCGACCACCTTGATCTTCAGTCCATCCAATCTTTGGTTCTGCTTATCTAGCTTGACATCTCTCAAAGTCTTCACAAATCTGCCTGTGCGCCCGCAGCCGCACGCCTCACCACAATTCCCGTGTCAAGCCTCCGCAGCCCTGGTCGAATATCTCCTGGGTAGTTAGCCCACACCTCCTCCAACCCCGCTGCTTTTCCCCTCCATCAATTTTTCCACACTTGATGCTAAGTCCCACGCCTCACCTCCGGACCATCGAGCGCTCTTCTCCTCTGGATCACGTGCTTCTCGCCTTGGCTGAAATAGGCTCCGATTCTCCAAGCTTTTACATCATAGCCTCTCCGTCAGCTCGTGCCTTTCGACACCCTCAAAGTCCTCTCCTCCAATTCACTCGCTCGAACTGAAACTGACTCCAAACTAACCAGGATTATGGTCCGTCCCAATCTAGAGTAGAATCCCTCCACGGAATCCAACTCCACCTTCAACACGACTCCTTGTAGCTGTCCATGCCACCCCGCGCCCTTCGATTCGGCCTCCGTGTGTGCACACAAACTGAACCGATCCATGCCTTCACCGTATTGAAGCCTGCAAGCCTCCACCGATGCAAACACCGCATCCTGAGCTCACGCCTGCACATCGTCACGCACCAGAGATCCGCGACCACCACGACCCCTCCGTGAGCTGGCGATGGCTCACCCTGGTCGAAAGTTGCCTCTGCTATAGCCACTGTTGGATCGGTGGCTTCCAACAGAGGGGGGTGAATGTCGGATTTTAAATTTTCTTCTCAAAACATGAATACAATGTAGTGTATCCAAATTAGAGAATGCAGCGGAAAACCATCAAAAAAAGCAATCAAGATCAGTGGAGCTGAAAACAGTCAAACCGGAAGTTTCGGAGTAAGAATACCGGAAGTTCCAACCTTACCGGAAGTTCCAAAGTCACCCCAATTTTGAGTGCTCTGGAAAAATTGGAACTTCCGACTTCTGGATTGGAACTTCCGATGTGGATCGGAATCAACAAAAGCAATCAAGATCAGTGGAGCTGAAAACAGTCAAACCGGAAGTTCCGGAGTAAGAATACCGGAAGTTCCAACCTTACCGGAAGTTCCAAAGTCACCCCAATTTTGAGTGCTCTGGAAAAATCGGAACTTCTGACTTCTGGATTGGAACTTCCGATGTGGATCGGAACTTCTGGAGTAAGAAAATCGAAACTTCCGGTTTTGGCAAAAACAGCAAAATTTCGCTCAGAAAAACGTTCGCAGATTTTGATCTATCTAACGAAATTGAATGAAATTTTGCACAATGGTAGACAAAGGACTTATGAACCTACTACAATTGGAATCATGTTAAAATCTTGTCTGTGCTAAGAGAAAACACCATTTTACTATCAGCTGTTCCAAAAGCAAACAAGAGGAAAACTTGCGCGAAATCAAATCAATTGATTCTTAGGACTAGTGAGGGATTTGATATGCAATCAATATAGAAACATCTCACATGTACTAGCAATCTAATTCATCTATCAAAACCCAAAAACTTATCCTCAAAGCAAGTCAATTACAAAACCCCAATTCTTACTTCTCTTACAAGCAAACTCAAGATTTGAGAAAAGAGAGTGATTTCTTGAATATGCTTGGATGAAATCAAATAGACTGTGATTTCTCCATCACAAACTTACTATATCAAGAATCAAATCACAAGAGAAGCAATCAGTTGAGAAAAATCTTTCATCCACTCAATTTTTCCTTGAGACAAATTGAGAAACTCAATCAACCACACAGTCAATTATCCAAACCAACAGTCATTGAATTCATGCAACTGAATATTCAAATTCAACAAAACAAAGTGTGGCAAAATATTCATCACTTATATTGTTTATGTCATCACATGACTCACAGCCACCCTTACCCGATCTGACCGTCCTTCGTGGGCGGTCTAACCAGCTTTCTCGGGCCTCAAGGAAGTCACCATGCCGCCTGTATGCCTGTCGTCCGACGCTCAGCTCCGGTCAGACCGCCCTTGGGGCCGGTCTGACCGCCCAAGCCTCGCACGCCAGACTCACGCCTGATCTCGCGGCACTCCTTGCCATCGGTCTGACCAGCCGTCACAGCCGGTCTGACCAGCCGTCACAGCCAGTCTGACCGGCCAGTGCCGTCTTAGCGACACCCCAACTAATTCGAACTCCAGTCTAAGCCCGAGTTGAAGTCACCCTCGTGGCCGATTTGACCGCCCGTCCGGAGTTGTGCCCGCGCCCTTGTCCGACTCGGTCTCCTATCCGAGTCTGACCCGAAGCCGACTCCGTGTCCGGTTTGACCGCCCCTCATGGGCGGTTTGACCGCCCATGCGCTCGCCGCACGCTGCCGGCCGCTGTCTGCGGCCGGTCCTCCAACGGCCAGTTTGACCGCCCCTCCGGAGGTTTCACCGCCGATCGTCTGTAACACCCCAATTTTCTGAAACCTAAAAATTAGGGCCAACAAAACTTTTTCTGCTAATAATGTGATATTTAATGAACCTAATTAAAACCTTGATTTCAAAATCATGAAAGTGATGCTCATCCAAAACCTCTTCTCTGTCAGTCTTGATATTTCCACCATCGGTGCGTGGTGAATCTTTTATTTTTATCCCGACTCATCTTCTGTTGGAACTCCTAGCTTCTATCCTCTCGGGAGAAACCCTGTTCTTTCTTCTCCAAACCCATCGAGCAATTAGTTCTCCTTCCATATGGAACCGTTGAGGTGAAGTCCTGCACTCCAATTCCTTCCCTCTATCCTCCTTGTTTTTCAGGCCTATTGTGCCATACCCTAATGCCCGGCACTCCCCTTTCCCTTTCTACTATGTGCACATATATGTGTATATCAGCAGCAACAATCAAAACCCAACTCACCGTAACTTTGCATGTCCATTCCATCCACGCACAAACCACGTATACGCTAAAATATTCAAGTGTATGTGAACACATACACTTCAAACCCTGATTTATACCTTGTCTCCAAATGTGGCTACTCACCCTTGCATTCCGCCACGAGTATGCCCTCGGCATTCCATCCCTCTTTTGCCTAGCCAGTGTAACTTGGATGGATATCTGCAGCTAAGTACCCACACGGTACTTTTGCAAAATTTAAACATATATACGTCATGAATCTTCTCCGAATGACGTGATCTTCTGCCATCTTCTTCGCCATGTCCTATTATGAGTATGTGCACATATATACTGCTTTTATGTATACGCTTGTACGCCAAACCCTAATCCATTCTTCTCGAGCTATGATCAGAACCCTAATTCCTCGTTCGGCTATGCTACCATCCTCTGTGTATATATGAGTACACCGGTGATATTTTCCAAAACCCTCACCTTCCCATTTCATCCGGGAACCCTAGGGTGTCGAGGACCCAACCTCTCGACACCACTTCCCAACCATCGACGAAGCCCTGGATCGATATCCGAAACTAATTGGCAACATATCCTCGCAACATCGAAGCATGTATATCTTGGACGGAACAAGTTTCCGCGTCATATTCCCTCGATATATTCTTCCTTATCCTTTCATCTCAGCTGTCCGCATGCACACTAAAAATATCCAGCGTGTGCGTGCACATACACCCTACCGAACTGTATGGGCCATATTCTTGTGCCCCTTTCCCCATACCTGCGCGTATATGTAAAGTACACGCCATATACACTGAAGCTCAAAATTTACCTCTCTCTACCCGAGTTTCCTCATTCAGTCCAACCCGCACTCATCAGCTCTACACGTTTCCTCCTCATTTATTTCCCTCTTCAACTTTCTCCTCTGTGCTAGAGCTACTTCTATACAAGCTATCCCCTTCCTCCATATCTCTTTGTTCATTGCATTTAAGAACAAGTTGAGCTTCCCTTCTGAGCTGCTCCCCTCTCCCTTGCCCAAATTTTCTTCCTTAACTCCTCCTGCCCATTCCTGCTGTGCACGCCCGAGCTTCCTTGCTCCCTTTGTGCTTGAAGCCGAGCTTTTTCCCCATTCATCTTCTCCCCAATCAACACGAGCTCCTGCCACCGCTCATTCTTCTTTTCCTAGCGCCAGCTCAGAGCCAGACTACTCCTCAACCCGAGCACCCAAGCTGGTTCTCTTCCACGCTTAATTGCTGCCACTCCTACTGCTTGAGCACCCTCTCTTCTTCCTCCAAGTCCTCCTACTGAGCTCCTCAAGCTGCCGAGCAACTTCACCGGACCAGCTCCCCTAGCAGCTCAAACGTGCATCCCTTCCTCCACCACCATTCCAACCTCCCTCTCTGAGCTCCATAAACACCAGCACAAGCAGGCCAAGCTGCCTAAGTTCCTCCCACCCTTGCTCCTCAACGGCAAACCCCAACACCAGCGCCGGGCTCCTTTCTCCCGTCGCGGCCAAACGCTGCCGCATCTACCTTTCTCGTGCCGCGGCAGCTCCCTTATGCTGCCTGCCTTAGCACACCAACTTCCCCTTTCCTCCGCCGCCGGCGAGCGCTCACAGCGAGCTGCCGCTGGTGAGCCCTGCCGCGACCACCTCCTCCTCTGCGGCTCCATTTCTTTCTTCCCGGGCAGCCCTTCTCTCAACTGTGGCAGCCCTACTCCACCGCGGCAGCCCATGGCACTGCCGCTACCACCCAGCTCTTGCCGCAGCAAGCCATTGCCGCCAAACCCCTGCCACAGCAAACCACTGCTGTTGCCGTTTTGCTCCTGCCATGGCAAGCCATCGCCGCTGCCACGAATGGCTACTGCCGCTGCCTCTCTTTTTCCTGCCACGGCAGCTCGCGGCACAGCCTCTGCCCTTGCCTCACCGTGGCAGTCCCGCGCCGCTACTTTCTCTACCACAGCAGTACCACGCCGCTGCTGCCTTGCCCCGCCATGGCAGCCCTTTTCTCTACCGCACCGCCGCTCCTTCCACCGCGGCAGCCCATGCTGCCACTTGCTTCCGCCGCGGCAGCACCTCGGCAACGCCTCACCGCGGCAACCTTCCACCCGCCGCACCCCTTTTTGCTCTGCCACGGCAACTGCCACACCCCTTTGCTCTAAGCTACCGCTGCAACCTTTTCCCCTACCGCGGTAGCCATTTTCCCACCGTGGCAAGCCACTACCGCTGCTCCCTGCTCCTGCCATGGCAACCCTCTGCTACTGCCGCTACCCCCCTTACTACTGCCGAGGCACCACCTAATCCCCTTCCTCTAACTTCCCTTTAATTCCCCGCTGGCCTGACAAAGGCAGGTTGCCCCGTATACATGTTATTTATTCCCTTAGCCTAGTTATTCCAGGTTAATTCCTTGTCACAATAAAACCCAGCATGCCATGTTAGTTCAGTATACCCTTATTTTTGAAGTCTTTTACAGAGGGTTTTGAAAACCTAATGATTGCAAGTCAGCTATTATATGCATGCAAGCACATGTATGTGCACATATGTCATTTTTAAATCTTGCTCTAACAAGTTTATAGAGAATCTAAAACTTTGAAACATGAATAATGTCCTCGGAACCCAACTCTTATATGAAAGCTAACAGCTTATAAAGCTAATGTGATCCTAATCATGTAAACCCTAGTTTTCTTATACGTAAAAACCTTTACCTCATGTGATTTAATTCCACCGTAACAATTTGAAAACCCTAGCATCCTTCTAAGATCAATGCATGGTTTTAACTATTGTTTGAGTGTAATTTTGGTCCTCAAATGGTTCTTCCTCGCACCACTGGTAATTCGCTGTTTTTCTCGACGTGTAGTTGCGACGCGGCAGTACCTCACGCGCAGGATCCCCGATGTTGTCGTACCAAGTTTGTGATCGAGATTCGGCCGATAACGCCAAGCAAGCTCTCCACCCTTGATCATGTTGTAACCTAAGTTTACGAAATGCTATTTTGTTTTCGAAACATGCCTGCTATGTTTTATACCCGTTATTTTATGTAGCCTAGCTATCTCCGACACTTAGAAAACCCTAGTCCGACCCTTAACACCTTGTCACCCTAAGGACTACGTATTCCAGAAGAAATAACGGAAACCTAGGGTAGAGTATGTTTGTATGCTTAGCCCTGCAGTAGAAAAACTAGGTTTTTCCAAAAAGGGAAGAAATACCCCATATTTCATGTGGTGACAATTTGAAAACGAACCGTCGTGTCCGAAGGTGTACGAAGGTAGCATAGCCATGGGTTGGTATGTTTTACCGTAAATGGTTTTGTGAAACCAAAAATGAAAATGGAGAAGATTTTGATCCGGGTCGGTAATGAAGAGTGAAAGCAGGGAGCTTGTTAAAGAGCGAGGTAAGGCCCGGCGTGGTTCTCGCTGCCCGTTTTCGGGAGTGGTGTGGAGTCCCTCTCGGATCACATAAGGACCGAGCTTAAGTGCCGTTTGGCCAAGTCTTACCGTACGTCCACATGTCCTTTATGGGAAGGACTTGACATAGTACCCGGCCTGAACTAGCATGAACTCATAGGCAGTGTGTAGTATGCAGATGAGGCTGTGACCTCTGTAGAGAAAAGTTTTCGCAGGAAAGCGATGGCTTGTTTGCCACAAAGTTGGAACACCAATCTCCTTGCAAGCGATGATACTGACTCAAGCTAGGTTTGGGACATGTCCTTCTGGCGGGTTCATGGCTGGGTTCACACCGGTGAAGAGTCTCGTTGTACTAGCTCTGGTAGTATGCGGGGCCCAGTATACCCAGGGTGAACTACATCGTGTGGGTAAAGCCGGACCACCTCTGCAGAGGGTCAAAACTATTCGAATAGCCGTGTCCGCGGTCATGGACAAACTTGGTCGGGCCACACTAAAGTAGACTAACTTTCAAAGTCAAAAATGGGTTATGGGTTTAAGGACGCGATCCGCCGTGTTCGCCGGGCATCATGCCAATTTTCCGTTGTGTCGGGAAAAGTGAAGAAGGGGTTTCCCCGTGGATTCGGGCAAACCCTAGTATCCCCGTAGGTGCCAGGTGAGCTATGTCTCCCTGAGGAATCGGGTGATTACTGTGTTTTCATTGGTATCCCCGTAAGTACAAGGTGAGTTGTGTCTCCCTGAGGAACCTGGCGATTACCATGCTTTGCCGTTATGACGGAAAGCACAAAGATGATCTCCCCGTTGTGACGTGTAGAGTGATTCAAGCAGGTACCCTATCTCGCTGAGTCGAGATGTTTTGCTAAGAATTGCTTTTATATCTATTTACATATTTCAAATGCAAACTTACTTTTTCGTAAATATGAAACCTAGGATAGAGCCAATTTCTTGATAATTTCCTTGCATGCTCATATCCGTGATAAACTCCCTGGCGGAGTGCTTGTGAGTACATTCAATGTACTCACCTGACTTGTTGATTTGGCCAGACAGAAGGTCAACAGCTCGAAAGCAACGACGGTATCCGTGAAAGCTAGGGCGTAACCCCAGTCAGTTGCCTATCGGGTATGGCATACTGGTGGGCCACCACCGCTTGATTTTCGCTGCAAGATTGTTAGCCGATGGGCTAAAGGTATAATTTTTCCGATCTCAAAGATCGATTATGTATCTTATTCTAATAGGGGCGTGTATGACCTTGATATACAGGTTAATTTGTGTGTACCAGCTACTGATCATGGGACCGATACAGTAAACACAAGGGCTTATCTGGCATTAAAACCGGGTATGCCACATCGTCCCATGTCATCACGCCCACGATCTCGTCGTTGCTCGATGCCGATGCTCCAAAAACTGTTGATCTATCGATAGATCATGGCCTCCTCGAAGCTGTCGTCACCACCTTGACCGGACTGCCCTGGGTCGCCTGCCCAGAGTGTTTGATCCTGACTGAGCTGTCCGGGCCACGTACCCGGATCACCTGATCGCCGTGCTCCACCTTGCACCGTGTCCGCCCCGCACATAGCCGTGCATTGCTTGACGCTTTGTAGATGCACACGCGGGACACGTATGCCGTCGCCCTCGTCGACCATAGCCCATACACGTCGACGAGCTTCCTCGGTCTCCGTCGAGTTCCTTCGTTTTGCTTCAAGATCCTCCAACCTTACGCTCTGATATCACTTGTTACGTAATCAGCCCCATTGGGGAGCCGACCTCGACGACGGACACCGGCCGTCCCGCGGCGTTAGATCAAGAAGCAATCAAGCAAGGAAGAAAACACCGATATTTATTGATGAGGTTCAGCCGAAGCCTACATCCCCAGGAGCCGACTGCAATCGCTCCATCCCTTATTGACGAGAAAATACCCGGCTACACCAAGTCACGCCTTTGCCGCAAGATACAACGGACCTCCGCCTTTGGTTTCCCCGAGGCCAGCCAGTCTGACCGCCCTATAGGACGGTCAGACCGTCCCCTCCGTACTAGCACCAATCTGACCCTGTTTCTCTCGTGTTTCTCATGGTTACAATGTGTGGTGCCCCCTCTTTATATAGGAGGCCTAGGATACATGAGTTCTACTACTACTCTATGTGAATTCTATTATGACATCTTGTAGTATCCTATTCTAATACTACTCCTTCTCTAAGTCCAACTCGTAACCTACTTGTTGGAGGAGGGTTTTTGCGCTACCCCTAATCGACATCATCCGGGATTACTGCTACGCTGTCAAGACTCTCGTCGACGCCCTCCGTGTCAGGGCTATCCCCGACACGCCCTCTCACCGCGTCAGGGCTGTCTCCGACGCGCCCTCTCGCCGCGTCAGGGCTGTCTCTGACGAGCCCTCCCGCGCAGCCACTACGTTCTCCCAGAGATTCCCCCGAAGATTCTCCCGAAGATGCCCAGGAATATTCTCCTAGGATTCCCTAGGGATGGAAAAATGACCATAATGTCCTTACGTGTTCTCTCTCATGTGAGGGCAAAACTGTAATATCACAGTTTTCCCCCTTTCCCTTATATATAGCCCCCTGGGGGTAGAGGACAAGGGATCCCCCATTTTCTCTCCTCTCATTTGTAATCTCTCAATTTCACGCTCTAATACAAATACTGACTTACGTCGACGACCGACTCACGCGTTCGCGCTCTCGCTCGTTTTCCCCTTGCACGCCCGGAGGTCGTCGTAACCAACCGGAGGTGCCATAAATCTACTGTCTAAGCTTATACCTACGACACTACTTATACATATATTCGATACAATCTCAACATATAAACAAGTTCCATTTAATTTATCTTGATTATACCAACTCAAAGTGTGTACTTACTTCAGGGGAAAACTCTCCTCTTTTCGACATGCCGCAAGATGCTTTGTTTGAGTACGCTAAAAGGTAGACTACTAACCTATGTGCTAATTATTTTATGCTCTCTGTTTAGGACGGTATCAGATGTCTTCAGAAACTGTCTAGATAGTAGGGAAGAGAGGAATTCCTACAATAGTCAATTTCTTTATAAACAAGACAAGATGGAGGTACTGATTGATCTTTTACATAGTACGCATTATAGCTAAGAATCTGTATATGAGGTTGCTGTCCATGCTTATGCAACAAATGAAACAGGAAGTTCAAGTTTTTCCAAGCTTCCAAATTCCAATACGATTGCTTTAGTAGGACAGCTTGATTCATCACTCGTGTCGATATCCACACTGGGCATAAGATGGATGAGTTGGTTGTACAAAGAACTGCAGCATATGTCAGCCAGGTACATGTTCATATGGTCAAGAGACATTTCCATTCTCTGCTCGATGCCAAGTAATAGGAGCACACGGAGATAGCTGACAATTGCTATATCAAGCTTGCAGATAAACCGCCGAGTTATTATTAACCATGACCTGCAGGCTGAACTATATCTAGCACCAAGGTTCCAATATACTTGATGCCTCGTTGGAAGATATTGTTTCCAATGCTAATGATCAATCATTTCTTCCTTTGGAGCAGGAATAAAATAATAAATTTCTTTCTTAATTTGGAGCACGAATCTAATAATAATTAATTATTGCAGTTGTTACTTATGAATAGGCCTCGTGCTACTATGTGAACTATATCAAACAAATAAACTGTTATAGTGTTCTAAAATTTCAGCGCAGATACTGATATTAATGTAACAGTGTCTAGTACTGTGTTGCTTCCAACCCCACATACATTATCTTCAATGTTCTTCTCGAGAGTCCCATGTGGCATTTTCTCTATATGCTTATCCTTTAAACATTATTTTATTCTAAATTATTTTTGTCCCACCTTATGCTCTAACAAATTCTCGTGTGTTTTAACTTCATTATTTGTAAAAAAAACTTGTGACTACTTCTCGCTGAAACGCGCGGTGTATAATCTAGTATCTTATATAGATAAACTCCACTAACACCATTAAATAGCTATTTTTCTGCTTCCATGAGCCATATCATCTATATCTATACAGAGAGTGTCTACCCATTAATCAACTAAAATATTGTGGATTTCAGTCGTTTTTTTTTCTGGTTGCTCGATCTAAATCGCACGTATATCATTTGTTCCCCTGTAACATTCTTTGTTTGATCAGATTCCACACGGGCTCTAGAACACCATCTTAATGGGTTTCCACCAGACAGCCCAGTCTTTATCTCAACTTGGTCTATTGGGCTGTATTTCTCTCGGTTTGGGCTATTGGGCAGTAAATCGGTTTTTCTCATGGAAAAAACCTGTACAGCATTTGTTGGATTTTGGGCCGTTGTCTATGTACAAAGACGGGAAAAGTGGATAAACTGAAAAGGACAAATTTGTGGATAAAAAAGGCAAATAAAAACGCTAAATGCCACAAAAATAAAAAAATAACCTAAGAAAGCACCACAAATCATGGTAGACTACGCAACTAAAGAAATATATGGATTGCTATTTACTCCCTCTGTTTCACTATATCTGTCATTAGGCCACCATTCACACAAACCAATGTAGCATTAAATCTAACATATAATTAATAAAACATGATCATGCATGTCCTTATTAAATGGCATGATATAAGTATTTAACCTCTTCCAATGCACTAAACTAAAGGTAGAGAGTGGAAACATTACAGTAACTACATCTTGATTGCCTCAATGGACATATATATTAAAATGGATACTCCTGAAATCAGTGACAGATATACTGAAACATGGGGAGTAATATTTCACAAATTAAGAATTAATGCACGTTGCATGTATGGAGATGACACACTAACATTACAGAGGCAACAACACGATCAAAATGAATGGAACTACACCCCATCAGAAAAATAAAAGAAGGACGAGATCAACTAGAATGGAGTTATCTAGGCCTTAGGTGCAACCCATGTAATCTGCCGGATAGATGATAAGAAAGAAAAAAACATGATTTTATAACATTGATATATACAGGATTCATTTAACATGTGACAAAATTTCATTCGGTCCACGCATTACCACTAACTTTACTTGTAAATCTACAATACGAACCAGTAAGTAGCACTAATAGATTATGTACAACTCAGTAGAATCTATCCCCTCTATGCAAAGAAAAGGAAAGATCGTTAGGGCACTAGTGAACCCCCCATAGACTGAGAAAAGACATAGAAATTGAAAAAAATGCAAATACTTAGAAAAGATTGGACATAAACAACGACTTAAAAAGACAAATACCTAAAAAAAACTAGACATGTATAGATAAAGACTAAAAAAGACAAACACTTAAAAAAACTAGACAGGGACTAGGAAAAACAAGACATTGGCATGATAATAGACTAAGAAAGACAAGTACTTGGAGATAACTAGATATAGACAGAGACTAACAAAGATAAAAACTTATTAAAAGATTATACGTAGGTAGAGACTAAGAAAAACGTGCAAGACAAAGAAATACATAGACAAATTTAGCTATCCTACCAACGAGAAAAAAAATCACTAGTGGAGTAGTGAATAAAAGATAATTTTATCTTGACATAACAGTACTAATGGTATTCGAGAATGAATAAATTGAACCAAAGATACAGAGAAACTAGAGATATATGTAATGAGTATTCAGGCACCATGAATAGCCTCCACAGCCTATACCAGTGTCTCTCTCAGAACTCAAAATGCAACGCAGCAAGCAAAGAGGGACCCGATTGACTGACACACACTAGAGAAACGGACTACCTCAGGGGAGAATCTCAATGCGTCTAAAAATTGATTGAGATGACCAATATTTTTAGTTGAGTAATGTATAGCAAAATCGATCTATATATCCTACACAGGCAAACCCCACTTAGCATATACTCCCTCCATTCGTAAATAGTTATTGTTTTAGACATTGATGTGGTCTCCAATATGCATCTTTGACTATTATTTTTTATATGTATATGTTAGCAAAAACTTTATGAAAATTTATATCTCAAAATATTTTTCTTGACAAATCTAATAATATTACTTCCACCTCACAAATCTAAATATTTTTAAATCTATTAATAATCAAAGTTTGACTACATGCTTTTTAAAATATCATATATTTGTGAACGGAGGTAATTATTCTCTCTTTTTGTGAGTTCACGCGCGTCCATGTCACCCCCCATCCTAGCCTGTGTCTCCACATGTGTGCCGCCCCTCAGTTCACCACTTTCTGCAATTACTCCTATTAATCTGCTTGAAGGTAAGTCACGCCATCAATAGAATTCTGGCCATTAGATTATGGATTTGAGGAGAACCGAGCGAGAGCTCAGATGGCGAGGTATGCAAGCATCCTAGATTATGGATTCGAGGAGAACCGAGCGATAGCTCAGATGGCGAGGTATGCAAGCATCCTAGATTATGGATTCGAGGAGAACCAAGAGAGAGTTCAGATGGCGAGGTATGCAAGCATCCCATCTCGCAGCGGGCCGCACTCGATGTCTCATCCCTCCTTCAAAGAATGTAGTGGGGGCGTTTCGATTATCGATTCACCCAAATCGTTTGTCTATTGTCCTTGGATCCTACTGAGATAGCCTTCAGTTCCAAGCATCCCATCGCAATCGTCCACTTCCATTCTCAATCCGGTGCACACGATCGGATCGGATAACGTGTGTTTGACGGACAATAACAATGGAGGGGAAGGCCTAGAAGGAGAGCAACTCCAGCAGAGCCGCTATCCGAGCCTCCATCCTGAAAATAGCGGTTCTAGAGCAAAAAAGGGTCCCCAGCAGAGATGCCATCTGAGCCGCCATTTTTGGATAGCCTCCATTCCGGCAGCTCCGCACGCCATATATGGCGTGAGCTCGAGACATGCCATTTGGGCAACGGCTATCTCCCGGACGCTTCCCTCCCGCCAGGGCTCCTTCTGCGCCTCCACCCTGACCAGGTGAGCCTCTCCAGCACCGGTGATGAGAGGGGAGGAGACGGAGCTGGGCCCGTGAGGGGAGGGGAGAAAGGTAGGTGCGACCGGGGAGGGGAGGGGAGGGAGGCACTGTTGGCGCACCTGGAGGCAGCCGCACTCCTCCCGCAGGCCGCCGCCCCCACGCCTCCAGCAGCCGACCGTCGCAAGCCCCCCGTAGCTCGCCTGCTAGACTCGACCTCCCGCCGCCCGCCCGCTCCAGATCTGGGAGCAGCGGCGCAGCTCGAGCCGCTCCAGATCCGGGAGCGGTGGCATGTGGCGAGCCCGATGGGGAGGGAAGGGGAGGGGAGGGGAGGGAGATGGCACCGGTGAGGGGAGGGGAGGGGAGGGAGATGGCACTGGTGAGGGGAGGGGAGGGGAGGGAGATGGTGTCGGTGGGGAGGGAGAGATGGCGCCGGTGAGGAAGATGGCACCGGTGGGGAGGGAGAGATGGCGCCGGTGAGGGGAGGGGAGGGGAGGGAGAGATGGCGCCGGTGAGGGGAGGGAGAGATGGCGCCGGTGGGTGGAGTCTGTGGATCGGGCTCGGTGGGGATTTTGAGGGAGATTTGTAAAGGAGAGAAATGAGGAAAAAAAACAGAAAGAAATGAGAGGGATTAGGGTATGAGGTAAATGGGTAATTTGGGGATTTTGAGGGAGATTTGTAGTTTTATTTTCCAATGCAAATTAGCAAGATATATGAACAATGTGAATTTGTTAGTATTTTTTAAAATACTAATATGTTTCTCTGTGCTATTGTAATGTTATAGATCGAGCTAATTGCACTATACGTCATTCGAACTATTGGATTTTGGAAAAGAAATTAAGGTGAGTTTCGACAACTTTCTATATGTACGAAACACAAACATTCAACTGTATATGATGCTAAAATTGCATTATGTTCCTAGTATTAAGATTGCTAGTAGATTAGTATTTTAAAGAACAAATGCATCTCTAAATTTATATAAACATTCAGTTATGTGTTATAATAGTACAATGCAATCTAAATTAGTAGTAGCATGCTCATATTGTTTTTTGCTAGTGTAGTGATGGACAAGGATCCGTGAAAAATTAGTGAAGGTTGGGCTTGAACCATTAAAGAACTAGATGTGATCTCAGATGACTGTAAGAAAATTGTCAAAGATTGCTTCTCTCCCATGTCGAATACCGTGAACAATGAACTGAACTATGTCCTAGTTCGAATTGAGCAACTAGGACGGAGCATTGACAAGCTCTCCATAGAATCAACTGCTATGATCCCAAAAGATGGACTAGTTCCTGATGAAGACGACATCGACCCCGTTGATCTTATCCCTGGCGATTACGTGAGTGACGACAGTGGTAAACGGGATTATTGGAATTACTGCGAGGAAGAGGGTATCAATCCATCTCCTCATGATTATGGGTACGATAGTATTTTGTATGATTCTGAAGAGTGATGGCTAGTTCTAGCTATTTGTATGGTGTGGACTTTATGTACCGATCAATTTATTAGCTATCTATATGTTGTATGGAGTACGGACTTTATTATGTAGTAAACAATGAACTAGAATTGGATGTTGTACACTATATGTGCTTCGAACTCAAGTATCCCTCTGTATCGTGATGGACCCATGGACGTTCTATTAAGTTCGATATGATTGTGTTGTGATATATCTGCATTTTAAGTTACTCATGTTAAAGCAGGGTGGTCCAATGGACGATGGTTTTTATTCTAACTTGATGAGCGGTGGATTGGATGGCGCAAGTTGGGAAGAAAGTCAAAATTTTAGCCCAATTGGAGAACAACCTTCGCAATGTGGAGAACCTGTCATCTCCATTAGACCTAACAACAAGAGATCCAAGAATTTCACTGAGGAAGAAGACGATTTGCTTGTGCAAGCATGGCTTACTACCAGTTTGGATGCAACCACTGGCAACGAACAATCTTGGGATTCGTATTGGGCAAGGATTCATCAGTACTACCATGAAAACAGGCAATTCGAGTCCGCTCGCAACCAGAACTCCATGTCGAATCGTTGGGCAACTATTCAAGAACAAGTTAACAAGTTTTGTGGATGTTATGACTGGATTCAGAATAGAAGGCAAAGCGGGATGACAGCTTAAGACAGGGTATACAACTTTCTCTTTACTTTGTTTGTAGCTTCTTATATGTTGTGGGTAATATAGTAACTCATATTCACTTGCAGATTGTCTAGGCATGTATTTTGTTCCAGGCAGAAGATACCAAAAGGAGATCATTTGGATTGCTGCATTGCTGGAGAGTCCTAGAGCACCATCCAAAGTGGACGTCACGGTTATCTCAGAAAAAACATAAGACAGCTTCCAACTCAAGTCCGGGTTCTTCTCCGGGTGGAACCTCCAATGACGAAGAAGTTGAGGCTTCTATTCCTGAGCATGATCCCTTGCGTAGACCAACTGGTAAGAAGGCCGAGAAAGAGCGAGTCCGACGAGGTAATAGTTCTTCCACTACAAATACTAGTACTGTCATGCTAGCATTGGACAAAGTTTGGTCAAAGAAGGTAGAGCGGGAAGAGAAGAAAGATGCGGTGAAAGAAGCTCAATATGAGCGAGCAATGGCAATAGAAGAGAAGATGCTTGCACTAGAAGAAAGAAAGCAAGAGAACGAAGCAAGAAAGATGGCAATAGAAGAGAAGAAGTTAGAACGACAAGTAAGGACGGAGGAAGAGAGGATTATGAGCATGGATATTAGCGGTATGACTGGACCACAACAACAGTACTACCTGAACTTGCAGGGTGAGATCATTGCTCGACGTACAACAGTACGACATGAAGTACTACGTGCATGAAATTTTATTGTACGACCTACTATTTGTGTGAACTTTTTATTGTATGAGCTACTATTGGTGTGAACTTTTATTGCAGGAGCTACTATTTGTCTGAACTTTTTATGTTATGATAGAGGTCGTTGAAGGTATCGAAAGAAAATGCATATATTAATTATAAAAGGACTGCGTACATCAAGACCATAGATAATTTAGAAACAAGATGATAGCTACGACTACATTATTACAACTGCATACATTATTAGAACTACGACGCTGCATACACTTGCCACAGGTGCTCGACTAGATCATTTTGAAACTGAGAGTGAGCAGCTCTGTTTCTTATATCATGGTAACTTTGAAGAAACTCCATGAACTGAGAAATCTCAGGGGTCAGCTCATGAGAGACTGTTACCCTTTCTCCCACATGTTCGTAATTGTAGTCTTCCGGTCCTTCGCGCTCATCTTCAATTATCATGTTATGCATAATGACACACGCTGTCATGATTTGTCCGAGTGTCTCTTGATCCCAAAACATTGCAGGACCACGGACGGTGGCAAAATGAGCTTGCAAAACACCAAATTCTCGTTCAACATCCTTCCTAGCAGCTTCTTGGGCTCATGAGAAAAGTTTTTTCTTATTCCCTTGCGGAGATGGTATTGTCTTCACGAATGTTACCCATGGTGGATATATGCCATCTTCAAGGTAATAGCCCAGTGTGTAGTTATGACCGTTGATGGTGTAATTCACTTCCGGAGCTTGTCCTTCAGCAAGCTTTGTAAATAGAGGGGACCGGTAAAGGACATTAATATCATTGTGAGAACCCGGTAAATCAAAGAATGCATGCCAAATCCAAAGATCCTGAGAAGCAACGGCTTCCAGAATTATTGTGGGCTCGTGCACATGGCCCGTATACATTCCTTGCCATGCTGCAGGACAATTTTTTCACTTCCAATGCATGCAATCTATGCTCCCTAATATTCCTCGAAAACCTCTTGCTTCTCCTATTGCAAGTAAGCTAGCAGTATCAACATTGTTTGGGGATCTCAGATACTCATCTCCAAAGACTTCTACAATAGCTTTAACAAACTTTCGAAGACTCTCTAAGACAGTACTTTCTCCAATCCTAATAAATTCATCAGTAGCATCCACTGGTACTCCATAGGTTAGCATTCTAAATGCAGCGGTAATCTTCTGCAAATGAGATAACCCTAAAACCTCGGCACTATTTCTTTTTTGCACAAAGTAGCTATCGCGCTCCACTACAGCTTGCACTATACGAATAAACAGAGAACGAGCCATTCTAAACCTGCCAACATATAAAGAAGGAATTGAGAGGGGAGACTAAACAAGAATGGCCAAACAAAATATATTCACTAATTTCAAACCTGCGCCGAAAGATAGTTGGGCCGTAGGTAGGAGTCTCTAAAAAATAGTCTTCGTATAGTCTAGCATGTCCGACTTGTCTGTCGCGATTAATTACCCGACGTCCTGGCACGGAACCGCCAAGGTGTCGACAATTCAACTGTTGATCATCATCGTCCACTATAAATGCTGTAGCAACTATGAGTTCGTCATCGTCTAACGAGGACGATGATGAATCCATGAGTATTTGCTTGACAAGATTGCGACGCCTCATTGAAAATATGTGTGGGAGAGGAGATAGGAATATGGGAGAGTACACACTGCCAGGGGTGGCAAATGGGCTTCTATATATAGAGGTGGAAATATAGCCATTGAAGAAGTAGCCGTTCGAATATAGCCGTTGAAAAAGTACCAGTTAGAAATATAGCCGTTGGAAAAATAGCCGTTGGAAAAGTAGTCGTTGAAAATATAGCTGTTGAAAATAGTAGCCGTTGGAAATAAATTTGTTACTGCAAAAATCACCGTTAAAGAAATTACCGTTTCAACTATAGCCGTTACACATATAACAAATAGAAATAGATTGGTAGTTATAGAATATTATTAAAATATAGAAAAGAGAATATGGAGAGTGAGATATGGATGTTCTGCTAGAGTGGTGGGATAATATAGATGGGGAGTCTTTATGGATGGCAACCCATATGGAGATATGGAGTGTGAGTTATGGAGTTACTGCATGCTGCTGGTGTCTGTAGTAGAGATGTGACGGCGTCAGCATAATCTCTTCCGCCGCCTCTCGCCGGTGAAGACGGGGGCGACGGGAAAGGCTGCTCCTTTGCAAGTACACAATCCTTCTATCTCGGCGTTTCGTCACCGTCGCGATAAATGGAGTTTCAGTAGCTTGAGTGAGTTTGTCCATGCTACGCCTTACAGTTTCAACATGCGTTCTCTATAGTGGCTTGAGCCCAGTTTGTCTCGGGAAAAAGAAAGAAAATCACAAAACAATGCTGTGTGGGTGTGCCGGATCACGCATGCTTGAAAACCGACAATTTTTACTGTTCACATCCTGCAGATGGGTGCTGGCGTGCTGCACGCACGCACCGGCCAGTTATAATTAATTAAAGGTCCGTATCCCTAGTTAGTATAGCTGCACTCCGATTATTATGGAGTATTTCTACTTGTTCATAGAGAAGATGTTTTGTTTAAGTAGTAGTAGTAGTACGATGTTTCATTGGGTACCTATATGTACGTTTTTCTAGATATACTCATACGGGGATCAAACCCAAAGTGGTCCTGTCATGCGCTCTCGTGACTCCAAACGTAGTCTTCTCCTTGGTCATTCTTTCTCGTTGCCTGCCTGCCTGCTCCTCAATGCTGAGTGCTCAGTTGCTCACACCACCGTATCTATCATACTTGAGCTGTTACCTGAAAATAAAGTGTCCGGCATCCATCCGAAGGCAACGCACTGATGGAGAGCGGCTCCTCTAGCAATAACATGCAACCTCACCACCTATAGTAGTAGTGATTATGAGATTCTCTTGTGGAGGCTGCGCAAGTATCTGCTACTTCTCGGCGCGCTGGCCGTCAGTGTCACATACAGCGCTGGATTGAACCCACCAGATGGGTTCTGGACGGACACCAGCAGCTCCGGCGACCTGCACGCCGGTGATCCTCTCCTTCCTGTTAGCTTCTCCGAGCGCTATCAAGCCTTCTTCTACTTGAATGCGACAGCCTTTGCTCCTGAGTAGAAGAATGGCCATCTGGAATGTATGGCTTTGCTCCATGCGGGTGACCATGCTACAGGACCTCTTCAGCCTCCTGGGGCCTATGCCGCGGGGAGCTGCAGAGCACTGAGGTCTTCTGTTCACATATTGGTGCTAGTGATTGCTGTTTTCTCTCTGTCTGGATCCACATTCTAGTCTCCACAAGGCTAGTTCCAAGCTGATTGAAAGAGTGGGTGAAGTCCACTGTGCATCAAATCCAAGAGAAGCTGCAGGCAAGCATGCCATGCCAGATGCTATCCACCATTTACCATTTCCCTCCAAATGAGATACAGGATGTCGAGGAGGCTAGCAAGTTCATATTGATGTTTGCGACTTTCTCTGCTACCATCACACACCAAGCTGGGATGAGCCCACTTGGTGGCTTTTGGGCTGCAAACCACTTAGCCCAGTGCCGCCGCCTCCTCTTTCCTCCTCCCCCTACCTCGCCATCACCGGAGCTGGCCGCCGGCAAGCTGAGCAGCTCGCTAGGAAGGTGGCGGCGCAGCTGTCGTCCCGATTTGGAGCTCTCCCCACGTTGCGCGCCCCCGCTCGATTCCCAATCCCGAGCCGCCGCCTTGGCCGCGGGCTGCTGGCCGCCGGCGTGCGCTCCCGCGGCGTTGCTGCTGCCGTCTCCAGCCCCCAGCCAGCGGTGATGGCGGCGGGCCGGCCTGCCAGATCCGGTCCTTCGACCAGATCCAGCTGGCCGGCTCTCGTGGCCGCATGTTGTGCGGTGGCCGCTCTGGCCGGTCCCCGTGGCCGAGTGTTGATGCGTGGTGGCTGCTGCCGTCTCCGGGGCCCGCCATGGCTGCTGGGGAGGTCCAAATCCGGCCCTCGCGTCGTCCTGGAGGCGGGGGGAGTGGGCGGGGCCGCTGGATCCGGCCGTTCTCGGCCATATCTGCCAGGTCTCGTCGGCGAGCCTCACGCTCGGCCATCGTCGCAGGCCTGGCGGCTCCTCCGTCGGCGGCCGAGCACCTCGGATCTGCGCACGGCGTCGGGGGCTGTTAGGCATGGGCAACCGGAGCTGGCCGTGCTCTCGGTCTGACCGGTTGGCCGCCTCGGTTTGACCGGCTGGCAGGCTGGTTTCGCCTCTGGCGGTGTAGACCACGGCCGGGGCTCGATCTAGGCTCGGGCACCGCAGGTGGCCCCCTGGATCCGCCAGATCTGGGTGGGTACGCCGGCGGCGGCTCTCCACGAATGGCCACGACGCCCTCCGGCAGCAACGTCAGATGGGACATCGATGGTGTTGTCTTCGGGGGCGCGGGATCCCCCGGCCCTCCTCCATTGCAACGTTTTGCAGGTCGGCTAACCTCGGCCATGGTATGGGACGAGGCTACGTCGACGCAAGTCCTCCTGCAGCAGGCCCAGCAGACGGGTGATGGGGAGGGGTTGCTGTGGTTCCCGGTGCGCCGAGTTTGGAAGCCGAGGCGACGGCCCCGGAATGTGGTGGCAGCGTTGTTCAGGCGTCATCCGCAGGTGCTGGTCTGTCCCTTCGGTCGTGTGGGCGACGAAGGGACGGAAAGAGTTTGGGGGTGTTCGGTCTGCATGCAGCGACGACGCTGGCGGTTGTCTAGGCTCGGATGCTTCGGCGCAGGGCATCTTCTGGTGGCTTCATTGCCGTCGATTCCCCCGGTGGCTGGCTAGGATTGGGGTCCCCTAGCTTCACCGTCGTGGCATCGAAGGCCGCGTTCTTCCTTCCTGCGGGCACGAGTCTCTCCACCTCCGGTTTAGAGCTGCCTAAAGATCGTCGCCCCCTAGCGGAGCCTCAGTACCTTGTATCGGGTTGTGTGACGTGCGTGCGGGGTGTTGGCGTGTCGTGGTCGTGGGTCTTCCCAACGACGTGTAATCGATCGTTGTAATACTGCTGTTTAGCTTTCGTTAATTCAAAGCCAGGCTATGAAAGAATTAGTCTTTACTCTAAAAAACCACTATGCCTACCGGCTGGCTACTTTTGTTCTTCGCAGGCACAACCTCCTCCGTGCCAATATTTTCATCTGCTGTAATGCGATTTCTTTTATTGCTTCCTTGGCCACCGTCTTACTGCTCCTGAGCACCAAGCTGAGCATGCATGGGATAAGGACTCAGGCGCTGTCAGTGTGTGTCATAGCTGACCTGCTCGGGATTGGAGCTTATGCTGCAGGGTGCTGCAGGGATGTTACAACATCTTTATCTGTGGTAGCCATAATTGTTGCAGTTTTAATCGGGGGGCTCCGCTCCTTGCTATGTTCAATCCCTAGTAGTAACAAGAAGCCGGATCAAGGAGAAGGTGAAAAGGATACTTGGCAAGGCAGTAAGTTATCTTACATGGAGTTCTCCATCAGTCAGAGGTTTGAATAGCATGGAAGGCAACTGTAGAACTGTATGCTCATTATCATGAGATACCCAAGCTATCGAGGAAGTTCCCATGGCCAGCATGGAAGAACAACATTATACTGGCAGTCAACAAGTCGCAAACCACCGCACAGCTGGACCATGTTCATCAAGTGACAGTGTGGAGTCCATACAAGGTATTATGCCATCACTGGGCTCCGTGGACCAAAATGTTGACGCGATGATAGCCAATGATGATCAGATAATGCAGGAATCCTCTGAGATGCAGGCTAAGCCAATGGTCAATCATCAGCATGCTAGTGCAGAGGGTGGTGGACAAGTAGCCAGTGATGATCAGATAATGCAGGAGTGCTCTGAGAGCAATGATCAAGTCAGCCAGCAACAGCATCAAGAGAGAAGCTGTAACAGAGATCTAGATAATGTTCGTCTCATGAAGTCACGCACATACCTATTGCTTCTTCCAATTCTTACAGTGTCTCTGTGTGGAGATGGAGATGGGGGTGCTGATCTGCTGCTGTGGCTGGTCGGCTCGGGAGCTCCCCCTAGGTTCATCCCTAGTAGGGTTTGAGGTGGGCCTCATGGGCCAGAACTGGGCCACTACTATACAACACTCCCTCTCAAGATGGGCGATAAATGTCAATCATTCCCATCTTGTCACATGGAAGATTACTCTTTGGTTCCCAACCCTTTAGTAAGGCAATCTGCAAGTTGCTGTCCTGAACTCACATATACCAACTTGATAATTCCAGCATCTAATTTCTCCTTGATAAAGAATCTATCAATTTCGATGTGCTTGGTTCTATCATGCTGAACCGGATTGTTTGCGATACTAATAGCTGACTTGTTATCACACCATACACTCAAGCACTTATTCTTCTGAATCTTCAGTTCACTCAACAGGTTCCTCACCCACAACATTTTGCTCAGCCCTTGTGACATAGCTCTATATTCAGCTTCTGCAGTTGATCTAGACACTATTGATTGTTTCTTGCTCCTCCATGATACTAAATTTCCACCAACAAAGACACAATAGCCTGATGTCGATCTCCGGTCATCTAGACAGTTTGCCCAGTCTGCATCACTATAGCCATCTACGTCAAGGTGTCCATTGCTCTTGAACATGAGTCCTTTTCCTGGCGTTCCCTTCAAGTATCTCAAGATTCTGTGAACAGCTTCCATATGTCCACTTCTGGGATCATGCATGTATCTACTCACAGCACTTACTGAATAAGCTATATCAGGCCTGGTATGACATAGGTACAATAGCCTCCCCACCAATTTCTGATATGTCTCCTTGTCAATTGGTTCACCACACTGAGCTTCACCTTTATGATTCTGATCGATGGGAGTTGAAGCTGCCCTGCATCCCATCATACCCATATCACTCAGAAGATCTAAGGTGTACTTCCTTTGTGATAGAGCTATCCCCTTTTTAGATTTGGCCACCTCTATACCAAGGAAGTACTTGAGTCGGCCCAGGTCCTTGACTTCAAATGCCTCACCCAATTTCTTCTTCAGTCTCGCTATCTCCACCTCATCATCACCAGTGATTATTATATCATCTACGTAGACTGTAAGAATTGTAATCTTCTGCTTAGAGTGCCTATAGAACACAGCGTGATCACCATTGCACTGTCCATAACCCATGTCACACACAGCACGTCTGAATCTGTCAAACCAAGCCCTAGGAGACTGTTTCAGACCGTAAAGTGACTTCTTCAGCTTGCATACCTTGCCTTTGACTTCAGACTCAATGAGTCCCGGTGGGACCTCCATATACACCTCCTCCTGTAAGTCCCCATGCAAGAATGCATTCTTGACATCGAGTTGATGTAGAGGCCACCCAAAGTTGGCGGCACAGGACACCAGAATCCTCACTGTGTTCATCTTCGCCACAGGCGCAAAGGTTTCATCATAATCAATGCCATACGCCTGACTGTATCCCCTAGCTACAAGTCTCGCCTTGTATCTTTCAATTTTTCCGTCTGGATTCTGCTTAACTGTGTAGACCCATTTACAACCCACTGCCTTCTTTCCGGCTGGAAGTGCTGTCAACTCCCAAGTTCTATTTTTCTCAACGCCTCAAGTTCCTCTCTCATCGCAGCGCACCACTTGCCGTGCTACTCTCCAATCAGTTGGGATAGACACTAGCTGAAGAGAAGCAACAAACGCACGGTAGGAAGGTGACAAAGCCTCATAGGACACATAATTGCCGATGTCATGAGTGTCAAACCCATACCTCTGTAGTGATCTACCAATAGCTGTTCTACTCCCTTTTCTAAGTGCAATCGGCAGATCTATAGTTCCCTCCGAACTAACTGATACACCTTCAGCCTGACTTTCTCCAGATGAATTAGAGTCATCTTCCTGTTGCTCCCCCTGCTCCCCCTGAACTAGATTTTGCTGTCCCTCATCCTGCTGTTCATTAACCTCCTGCCTTCTTCCATAAACACGTGGAGGATCACGCCACCTTTCCTGCTGTTGCTCTCCTGCCCCTGCAGTACTGTGTTGTTCTCTTACTGTACCAGTATTCTGCACCACCACTAGAATAACACCCATCAGAGGCTGTTGATGCTGCTGTCATCGTATATCAGTACCAATATCACTTCCACCACAGGTATTCTCCACCTCTGGACCAACGGCAGGATGGTCCAGATCCTTGAACAGCAGGCTTAGATCAGTCTTCTCCCCATAATATGGTTCGGACTCCCGAAATGTAACATCCATGCTCACAAAGGTCCTGCGTTCCACAGGACTCCAACACTTATACCCTTGTTGACCCGAGGGATATCCAATGAATACACATTTTACAGCACGAGGGTCCAACTTGTTCACTGATGGCCTGTGATCACGAACAAAAGCCGTGCAGCCAAATAATTTTGGAGGCACAACAAATTTGTCGTCACCTAGCAGCAACTTACATGGAGATTTCATACCTGTGATTCTGGATGGCGTGCGATTGATGAGATAGGTGGCAGTTATCACAGCCTCGCTCCACAGAAATTTAGGCATATTCATGGTGAACATCAGAGATCGAGCAACCTCCAGTATATGCCGATTCTTTCTCTCCGCTACACCATTCTGGGGGGGTGTCTCTAGACATGAAGTTTGATGAAGAATTCCCTGTTCAGACAAGAAATCACCAAATACCTTGTTAACATACTCAGTACCATTATCAGACCGAATAATCTTGATCTGGACATTGAACTGATTCTTCACCACAGCGTAGAACTTCTTAAAGTATTGAAACACTTCATCTTTGTGACGCATGAGATAGACCCAAGTCACACGGGAATAGCAATCGATAAAGGTCACAAAATACTTCATGCCACTTACTGACACAACCGGACATGTCCATACATCAGAGTGCACTAGCATAAATGGAGCTATACTTTTGAGCCCCTTACTCACATAGGAGATTCTGGTGTGCTTGGCATACTCACAAGCATCACACTTCAGCTTACTTCGGTCTACACCGTCCATTACATCAGGAAATATAAGATACATCTTATCGAATGACACATGTCTCATCCTACAGTGATGGATCATCGCCATGGCCTCCTTGTCTCCAGAGATGACTGCAAGCACAGTGTCCTTTGCCGAGACAGGTACGCCACGGTCCATGTACCACAGGCCCTACGTCTGGTCCCCGTCCCAATCCTCCTGCCAGTCTGCCTCTCCTGAATCAAACACATGCATTTGTCAAGAATAACCCGGCAGTCTTACTGATCAATTAAAGCACTTAGAGAGACTAAATTCACAGGAAATGCAGGAACATGTAAGACAGAGGACAGCTCAATTGTGGATGTACAGTTTACTATCCCAACCCCTTTAATAGGCTGTGCAGTGCCATCAACTGTACGAATAGTTTCCTGATGTGTGAGGGAATATTGGGTATATGATTTAAACTCCTTCATATTCCCAGCAACATGCTTCGAAACCCCTGAGTCTAGTACCTATTCTGAATCTACCCTTTGTGTTACAACAGATATAGCTGCAAGATCACCTTCATTAATGTAGACATAGTGAGCTAGATGTCCAAAATTCTCAGCCCCCTGTTCAGCAGAACTTGCTGCTGTACTTGTACCTGTTCTGCCATCGATCTGCTCCCCCTTGTTCTTCACTTCTGCCTTCAGGACCCCAATGTCACGATCCTTCTCACTGTTATAGCTCTCAAGCTCCCCAATTCTCAACCTTAGCTTGTCCCCTTCAACTTTCTCATCACTGAGCGCTTTCAGAACCTTATCCTTCTCATCTTGGAAGCAAGAAAATTTAGCACTAAGAGTATCGTACAGAACACGTTGTTCAGCAAGGGAACCGCGAAGGTTCTCCAATTCAGCCCTCAGCTTTGTAGCCTCAGCATCTTTCTCATGGACAATGTCCACTGCAGCATCCTTATTGGCTTGAATCAAGCCAACCTTTCTCTTCAGTACATCCAATTCCTTCTCCAACTTAGTCTTCTCCGCCACAAGTGCAGACACGGCTGCCTCTTTCATCGTCATCATCTTGTCAATCTCAACCCGAAGCCCATCAGCTTCAGCCACCACCATGCCATGCTTCTTACCAGCCTCTGAAACCTCAAACAGGAGCTTGCCCATATCTCTCCTCATAGCAGTTAACTCTGCCTTGCTCGCCTCCACCTCCAACTCCAATTCCCTGTTCCTAGCCACGGCTGCAGAGAGCTCCACCTCCGCCTCCTTTACCCTCCGCTGTAGCGTCCATGCGGAGCTCGAAATCAGAAAGTCTTCCTCTTCCTCCGCCTCCAGCGCCGGGGCCGTCTTCACCACAGGCTACTCCACGGCCACGGCCTCTGGAACCCACGCCTCCGAGGCGGGCACCGCCATCACCATCGCCGGCGCAGGCACCGTGGCCAGCGCTGGCTCCTCCACTCCCGCGGCAGCCGCCACCTGCACCCGCGGGATCTCCTCCGCCACGAAACCCGCCGCCGCTGGCCCCACCAGCCTCACCGTCCGCGCGCACAGCCCCTGCTGCCTCCGCGCCGACCTCCCGACCTCCTGCGCCCGTGAGTCCACGCCCGAGCCGGCCGCCTACTGCCTCCGCCTAGGGCTACCCGACCTCCCGCGCCCGAGCCTGCCCGAGCCCTGCTCCATCCGCTTCCCGCGCGAGCGCCCGACCCATGCCTGCTCCCTCCGCTTCCCGCGCGAGCCTCGCCGCCGCCGGTCAGCACCGTCCCTCCATGCTCCCGTGCTCTAATACCATGTGGAGATGGAGATGGGGGTGTTGACCTGCTGCTGTGGCTGGTCGGCTCGGGAGCTCCCCCTAGGTTCATCCCTAGTAGGGTTTGAGGTGGGCCTCATGGGCCAGAACTGGGCCACTACTATACAACACTCTGACATATCAAGCTGGTCTGAATCCATCAGGTGGCTTCTGGACATCAAGTGCCAGTAATCACTTAGCTGGTGATCCCATCCTCGAGGACAGTCACCATAAGCGATACCTTGCTTTCTTCTATTTCAATGCGGCTGCCTTTGCAGCTTCCCTTGTCATGATCATTATGCTCCTGAACAGGAAGATGAGCAACAAGGTTATAAAATGCCGCGTGCTAGAAACAGCAATGGTAATTGACCTGCTTGCTCTGTTGGGGGCTTTTGTTGTTGGGAGCTGCAGGGAGAAAACAAAGTCCATTTACATCTCAGTACTGATATTTATTGTTGGTGCATATGTTGTCCTTCAGGTTTTGGTATGGAAGCTGAAGCATGCAAATGGGAAATCGCCTCAGACAAATTGCGGCTCAAGGGATGCTGGTGACAAGGACCTCGAGAGGAGGCGTAATTTTCTCTTCATTCTTGCTATTCTAGCAGCATCTGCCACGTACCAATCTGGCCTGAACCCTCCAGGATGCATTTGGCCTGGTGAGGAGCTTAAGGGTGGCATACCAGGTAATCCAGTTCTCCAAGATAGCCATCTAGAGCTGTATGATGTTTTCTACTACTCGAACGCTGTCTCGTTCGTGTCATCCGTGGCTGTCATCGCACTGCTTGTAAGTGGAGAATCATTGGAGCATGGAATCAAGTCCTACGCACTGCATGTGTGCTTGATAGTGGGTTTGCTCGGCCTCCTGACCGCCTATTCTGCAGGAAGCTGCAGGAAAGTAAGACCGATAATATGTCTCATTCTCATAGCTGCTGCAGCTCTCGTCTGTCTTGTGAAGTTGTGATTCAATTTATTGTGTTCGACTCAAGACATGATGCATTTGAAAGATCGGTGGTCTGTTTAAGGGGATGTCTCCGGATAGAGGCTGATTCTGCGAGACCAACGGTGGACAGTTCAGGTTGGCCGGACAGCGAAAGTAATGCAAGTGAGAAAAAGAAAAGGAAGAGATACAAGTACCTGATGCTGGTTGCGACTCTTGCTGCATCCATTGCGTACCAAGCTGGTGGCCCTGTTTGTTTGGGCTTCTGCTTCTGCTTTTGGAGCTTCTAGGACCTAGAAGCTGAAGCTCAAACAAAAGGCTAGCTTTGCTAGCAGCTTTTTTAAAGCCAAAGCTGATTTTTAACTAAAACCTGAAAGCACCCTGGGAGCTGCTTTTGTGGCTTTTTACTGGTCTGAGTTACCACATCCTCAAAATTTCTTGCAAACAAAAGCTAAGAAAATCTAACAAAAAGCCAGACTCGCTTCTTCCACAGCCACAGCAGCTTCACAAGCACAGCCAGCCCAAAGCTGCTTCAGCCAAAGCCACAACCTAAACAAACAGGCCCTGAACCTACCTGGTGGCTTCTGGCCAGTCCTTCAAGTGGCTACAAGGCTGGCAACCCAGTCCTCAAGGACATACACCACCGGCGCTACATGGTGTTCTTTGTGTCCAATTCCGTCTCCTTCATGGCATCTATTGCTGTAGTCATGCTTCTGCTGATTAAATCTGTGAGAACGAAGAAAGTTCAGCTCCAAGCACTGCACTTCATCATGATACTGGACCTCTTGGCCCTGATGACAGATTATGCAGCTGGAAGCTGCAGAAAGGTCAGAATTTTGATATTTGTCTTTGTGCTACTGTGTTGTGTGGTGGTGTACCTTTTTATTGCCATCATTTTGTTAAGTGGTATCGCAAAATGGAGGAACGTATGGTGGCTTCGGTGCTGGAGATCTGCTAGCTTGCCATGCTACTCCAACAGACGCACCACCACCTGAATGGATTTTCTGAATGCATGTGGTCCTTCATTTTTCACCATTGTAATGTCTTTTGTACTTCAAATAAAAACCACAAGTGTCGTGTTAGTGTCTCACTTAGGAGACAAGCAGTGGCTTAATCTAGATGTAGTTTGGCTTGGAACTATGGGCAGGATGCGGAGGTTGAATCCTGTCTTTTCTGTAATGGGCTGCCTTGATGAGGAAAGCTTAGAACCCCTTATTTTGTTTTGCTTGTAATAAATCCAAGTGGCAAATGAGCTTGACGATTTTGTGTCATGGTCTCCTAGTTTACCTGTCAAGGAATTATCTTCACCATTTTATTGGTGCACATCACCAGGTGTGTAGAAAGGGAAACCAGTTTGCCAGCATCTATCTTGATAAGGATGGCATCACCAGGTTGTGCAATCTGTGATAAGATCTTCCCTCCCTTGTATTCCTGCAACCAGTAAGCTCTGGTTTTTGAGAAAGAATAATCATCATCAAACATTAGGCAAAAGACTGAATTTTGTTGGGTTAATTAGATATATGCCACTACTATTTTCGGGTTTCGAGATATGCCATTACTATTTTCGGGTTTCGATAAATACCATTACTATTTTGCTCTACTTAGACATATGCCATTACGAGCTATTTAGAGCTATTTTGATGAAATATAGCCCCGTATCTCATATCGTATTTATGAATGAGACCAAAATGCCCCTAGGTTGGTTGCCCCTGTCCTCCATGCTCACTATCTCGTGTTAGGGTTTTGGATTGGGTGGTCTTTGGGGACGAACTGGATCGAGCAGGCGAGCTGGTCGGGTGCGACCAGAGCTCATAGGCACAACTAGCAAGGGACATTTTGGTCCCATATGTAAATACGTTGTGAAATACGAAGCCGTATTTTGCCAAAATGGCTCCAAATAGCCCATAATGGCATATGTCTAAGTATATCAAAACAATAGTGACATATGTCGAAGCCCGAAAAAAGTAATGGCATATCTCTAAATTGAGTAAACAATAGTGGCATATATCTAATTTTTCCAATTTTGTTTGAGTAAATGCAGCTTCCATATCTGTTCAACCATTTTTGGTTCTGAATTGTAGCTTTTGTAAGCTGCATTAGCCTTGTAACAAAGGAATAAGTTGAGGGGAGTTTTGTCTGCAATCTGGTTAAGCTGGTCGCTGGCAAAGCAACGGCGCCCATGGCTTTATTCCTGTCCGGCGCTGCCGTGCGCGCTTGTTTTCTTTTGGGGCAGGGCGATAAAGGGATCGACCTTAACAGTTTATTCCTTTATGCTTTAATTCAGAACAAAGTAGATTAAGCACTCATCTAACAATGGTGGAGGAAGTAATCACTCACCGTGCGTAAGTCCTTCTGTCGCGGCGCCGGCCGCCGCGCTGCCATGGGCGCGGCGTAGAATCCTTGCAGTGTTGGACTGGACATGCATTTCCTTTAGTACTGGGGCCAGTTGCGGGCACGGAAGGCAGTCGGCTGCCCATACTATAGTGGGAGGTCGAAGAGTGCGGTGGCCTGCGAAGACGGCGCGTGGAGGCGCTGCGGCCGGAGCGGTCGGCGTCGGCGAGGAAAAGTGGGGAAAGAGCGAGACCAAGGCGAAGACACCGTAGTGGGTCGTGGATGGAGAGGACGGCCCCAACCGCCTTCATTCCAAGCGGACGGCCCATACGAATAGGACAAGTCCAGTGGGCCGTGGCACAATCATACTCGCACTCCTCGGCTCACCGGCACCGCAAGAATCGCCCGCCCGCCCGCCGCCGCCGCTACTCGACCTCTCTTCCCTCCAGGCACGCCAGAGCACCGCGCGCAACCTTCAAACTCTTCACTCCGGTGCGGCTTTCCTGTGCGATCCTAAATCCAGCAGTCCGTGCTGCTGTCTAGACTAGAGTAGAGAAGATGTGGCGGCGGCAGCATAATCTCCTTCGCCGCCTCTCGCCGATGAAGATGGCGACGCAGTCTCCGGCAGCGGCGGCCTGTGATGAGGCTGGGGCGGCCCACTACGGCTCCTGGCCGGAGGGGAGGAAGGGAAAAGCCGCGCCTTTGCAGGTATTCTTCCCACCATCTATCTCTTACACTTGCATTTGGGAGGTCTTTGCAGGCTATGGAATTAATGGATGTGGTACTGGTCAGTGCAGGCGCGGGGCATGGTGGACAGGTTCCGGCTACGTGCCAGAGGCGGTGACGGCGGCAATGGCTGCATCAGCCAAAGGCGCTCCAGGTCCGACCGCCAAGGCAGGCCTGACGGTGAGTACTTGCAAGTTGCAACAGAAGCATCCTTCTTTGCACTGCTATTTGCTGCCATTATCCCTATGGTTTGCATCTTTGTCAATTCATAAAGCTCCGGATCTTGATGGATTCTTGATATAACTATGGTCGTGGCCTTGTCGGTTCTGTTCATTTGCACCATCCAATTATATGTAACTATGGTTTGCAACCAATCTTCTGATTTTGTTGCTTCAAGTAAGAGATTCTGTTTGATTGAGCTTCCGATGTTGTGCAAATTAAATATAGATGTATAATGCAGCATTTGCACTACGTCAAATCCATGTTTGTAATGGTCCAAGTTAGTTCCTGCTACTTAGTCTAGTTTCGCAGGCTCAGGATTTGTGTTATTCACTTTTTTTTTGTGCAGGTGGCAATGGAGGAACAGGTGGTGATGTCATTCTTGAGTGCTCAAGGTCTATCTGGGATTTCAGTAACTTGCAACATCACACGGTATATTTTTGAACATCATAGTTTGTGTGTCGATATGAGATAGATGGATATCCTGCACTGTTTGTTTCGTTAGATGCATGATCGATCTTTGTAAAAGAACAAATCTCGTCCTAGTGGAAATGCTGAGCTTGCGAATATTGCTAAGTTAAAGGCTAACTCTGACTTCTGTCAGAAACATAGTGTTTCATTACACTGTAGCTTAATATCACATCGAGCCTTTCCCTTGAGAAAGAGAATTCATGCTTGCCTGTGTCCTGACTTTAAGCTTGCTTACTTTATGTTTTCCAGAAAGCAAGCCGAGGAGGTAACGGACTTTCTAAGAATCAGATAGGAACAAGAGGTTCTGACAAGGTGACCACAAGTATATCTATATACATGTGCATATCACATTTCTTGAGTTTCTTTTCCGAAATATATAACCTTCTATTCCTGAGTCTGACAGGTCGCACAGGTACCAGTTGGCACAGTGATTCATCTAGTCCGAGGAGAGAACCTTCTTTCACTATAAATAAACCGACCAGGGCTCTAGATCCCTGGGACATCCCAGATGCTCCAGAACACACTGCAGCCAGTTCCAATCATATGAACAACCAGGATAGCATTAATGGAAAAGAAGCTCAAAAAGGAGCAGCAATCAATGGGAGAAGCAGACATACTTTAGTACATGCGCCAAGGCTGGGTTTTCGAACACCGAAGATTGTAATGCAAGTAGCTTTCAACATCAGGTGGAGATGGGTGAGAAGGATCAGTTTGAGAATGAGGATGAAGAATTTTGGGAGGACGAAGACAAGGTCAATGCGGTGGAGGAAGATGCAGAGGAAGATGATGTACAGTATTCTGTTGCTGAAATGACAAGACCTGGGCAACGGTTGATTGTAGCACGAGGAGGGGAAGGTGGACTAGGGAATGCTTCTATCGGCAAGGACATGCGTTTGTCCAAAGAAAATAGGCAAGAGGAAATTGCCCTTTTGAGTACTGGACAGCCAGGAACAGAGACCTTTCTTGTCTTGGAACTGAAGACCATTGCTGATGTCGGCCTTGTTGGTTTGCCTAATGCTGGCAAGAGCACATTGCTGAGTGCTCTCTCTAGGGCTCGCCCGGAGATCGCTGACTATGCATTCACCACACTGAGGCCCAATATTGGCAGCCTAACCTATGAGGACTACTACTCAGTGAAAGTGGCTGATATACCCGGTCTTATCAAAGGTGCCCACGAGAACCGTGGCCTGGGCCATGCTTTCTTGAGGCACATAGAGCGCACCAAAGTTCTGTCCTACGTGCTTGACCTAGCAGCAACACTCAACGGTAGGAAGGGTATCCCACCATGGGAGCAGCTGCATGATCTGGTTGTGGAGCTAGAGCATTACCAAGAAGGCTTGACGAAGCGCCCATCGTTGATTGTCGCAAACAAAATAGATGAAGAGGGAGCTGACGCAATGTTCGAAGAACTGAAGAGGAGAGTGCAGGGTGTTCCAATATTTCCAGTGTGTGCCATCTTGCAAGAGGGAGTACCGGATCTGAGAGTTGGCCTGAGAGACCTTATGGATGCCTCAGATCCGCAGGGCGTTGATTTGAGCAAAATTATTGTAGACTAAAAGGCTGTGTTTTTCCTTGATATACTGACACGGTGGAGAACTATTCCCCAAAATTTTCTCCTGAGCACTATATGCTTACAGATGCAATGCAGATCTGTGTTGCAAAATTTGCTCTGATTTTCTGGTTTTTTTGTTGGCTATGTAGCCATGTAGAACGCAGAATAGATCATCCACAGTGCTTAAGGAAATCAGTGTAAAAAGTATCCAAGGGTAACCAGTCTGTATGCTTTGTTCTTTCATAAGAGCAGCAATGTATACTACCAAAAGGTTATTTCAAGTGCTATTACTACTGCCTGAAACATCGGCCTTTGTTTGAAAATAAAGACTTGGAACAGTGTACTGGCAAGTTCTCCATGGAACATGTCACCAAGAACTTGATTGAAACATCTAGATGTACTCGCTGAACTTCATACTGACGATGTGAAATCTCATTGGATCTTTCTATGATTTACTTCTCATGGTCATGGAGCTGTACTCACCGAAGTCCATTTGGTCCAGATGCCATGGATTGCTGCTGGTGGTGACTGGTGTTTGTTGCACTTTGTGCCAAAGTGAAGGCACTGTTGATGATTGCTCGCTTCTTTACTTTCTCTGAGGTTATGAGAAATTATATCATTAATTGGAAATTAGCTCGCACAAGCCCGTCTAGCTCAGTTGGTAGAGCGCAAGGCTCTTAACCTTGTGGTCGTGGGTTCGAGCCCTATGGTGGGCGCGCGTTTCTCATTTTTTAATGATACTAGCAGGGTGCCCGTGCGCTGCAATGGAACCTCAAATAGTAGAACAATATCTCAGATCAAAACCATGAGTCCATAACAAAATATATTATTTTGCCTTACAACGATTTAATAGTAGAGTGCTCGTGCATTGCTAAAGAAGATGTTTACTTGATATCTCGTCTTCATGCATACGATAAAACTATTGGGGAGTAATTTCAGCAGAGTTTGTTTACTGTTGAGGAGTAATTACAGCAGAGTAAAAACTGTTGGGGAGTAATTTAGTTTGTTTACATGTTTGTTAGAGGTTGTTAGAGGGGTAAAATGGGTAATCAAAAGTGTGACAACACCATCACCAAAGCCACCAACTCAAATTTTATAGATAGTAAAGATATCCTTTTGTCAGATTCTCCTCAATTTTGGTGAATGTAAGTCATCTTAATTGTTGATTCCATACGTAAAACCTTCAGACCAATGGATAGTTTCGAAACTGCGCATTTCAGTTTTTTTGGGGGCAACTAGGCGGCCAATACAGTTTCTGTCAGCACTCAACTGTGGATCTGCACATTGGTAAGTCGATTACATTATATACATGTTCCCATATCATCGAAAAGAACATGCCCCAAATTACTAAATAATATTGAATAACTATGATCATTTCAACCTGAAGTTCTGAACGAAAACGAAGCTGCTTTCAGAAGCGTCGACATTTCTCAAACAATGCATGGCGAAGCTGCCAAACCAATCCATAAAGCTTGCTCAATTTGCATGACCTTGTTGAACAGAAAGCGTTTCAAACTGACAATTGACAGCAACCACCTTTAAGCTTGAAATTTAGGCATGAAAGCTACCACCTTTAAGCTTGAAATTTAGGCATGAAAGCTATCACCTGGGAACTGTTAAGATTATACAACTTAGATCTATTGCACAGCACAATAGACATATATATAGTATAAGAGGACTTGGAATACAAGGCAAGTATAGAGTCCTAAATAAATACGAATACAACATATATACCAATACTACTATATCTCTAACACCCCCCTCAAACTCATGGTGGATTAACCACACTAAGTTTAGAGAGGTAGAAACTATGCTGTGCTCGAGTCTGGGCCTTCATAAAGAAATCCACTAACTGGAGCTCTGAAGGCACGTATTGTAGAGCAACCACTTGATCATGCACACTGGACCGCACAAAGGAAGCATCAACACTAATATACTTGGTGAGCTCATGCTTCACAGGATCACGGGCAATGCTGATAACACCTATACTGTCAGACAAAAGAGGAGTTGGTGTAGTGACATAAACATCAAAATTCTCAAGCAACCACCTTAGCCAAGTAATCTCTGCTATCAAAAGAGCCATAGCTCACAACTCAGCCTCTACACTTGAACGGGAAACTGTAATCTGTTTCTTAGTCTTCCAGGCAATGAGAGAACCACTAAGAAAAACACAGTAAGCAGAAAGAGACCGGCGATCAGAGGGATCACTTGCCCACGTGGCATCCAAATAAGCCTGAAGCTGTAACGAGCTAGAGCTAGGAAAGAAAAGACAGCAAGAGATTGTACCACGAAGATATTGTAGAACGTAAAGAAGATGACTGTAGTGAACCTGAGTGGGAGCAGAACAAACTGACTCAGAATATGAACCGGATAACTGGACGAGTAATAGCCAGATACACAAGACTCCCAACAAGATGATGATAGCGAGTCGGATCGGAAAGAGGCTCGCCATCAGAAGCTTGGAGGTGAACGTTGAGCTCCATGGGAGTCTCAACAGTACGCTGATCAGTGAGAGAAGCACGATCAAGGAGATCCTAAATATACTTTTTTTTTGGATATGAAGAAACCATCCGAAGTAGAAGAAACCTCAATTCCAAGAAAATAACGAAGAGGACCAAGACCATACATAAGAAACTGATTACTAAGACGAGCCTTCACAAAGACAATATAATCAGAGTCATCTCCAGAAGAAGAGTAGTCTGACCACAGGACGAAGTATGAACAAAGAGCGCAGGATCATGAGCACTAGCCGAAAAGCCAGCAGCAGTGACCACAGAGGAGAAGCGCTCAAACTAGGCACGAGAGGCTTGCTTAAGGCCATAAAGAGAGCGACGAAGGCGACATACCATGCCCTCAAGAACAGAATACTCAGGTGGTGGATGCATGTAAACCTCCTCACGCAACTCACCATTAAGAAAAGACATTCTTAACATCAAGCTGAGAAGCAGACTAGTGGCGAACAGAAGCCATTGCAAGAAGAGTGCGGACAGTGGTCATGTGAGCCACAGGAGCAAATGTCTCATCATAGTCACGACCATGCTTCTGCTGAAAACCACGAGCAACAAGATGAGCCTTATAACGTTCAAGAGAACCATCAGAGCAAGTCTTATAGACCCACTTGCAGGTGATGGGACAAATATGAGAAGGAAGGGGAACAAGATCCCAAGTGCCAGTATGCTCGAGAGTAGCAATTTCCTCGGCCATGGCAAGCTGCCACTCAAGATGAGGAACAACATCCTGATAGGAGATAGGCTCGTGAGTAGCTGCTCCAGAAAAACCATAGCGATTAGGAGGCTGAAGAGACTAACGGTCACGAAGAGTGTAGCGAGGAGATGGGTTAGCAGGAGGAGATGACTCATCAGGTGAACTCACAATACGAGGTCGACGAGTGTAGAAGAGAGGATATGAAGGAGTAGTAGGAGCTGACAGAGATGGGGCAAGTGGCGAGGAACCCGGTGGAGAGGCCATAACAGGAACACAGGAGGGTTGAGTGGTACAAGTGGACGAGGGCAAGACAATGATGGATGTGTCGAGAAAGGTCAGAAAAGATAAAGGCTCAACGGAGGAAACCGAAGGAGAAGCAGGACGCGGGTAGAAGGGACAAGACTCATCAAAAGTCACATCCCGAGAAATCCGCATCCAACGACCAACAGGATCCCAGCACCGATAGCCGTTGTGCTTGGCACTATATCCCAGAAAGACATACTCAACAGACTGAGCAATCAGTTTGGTGCGCTCGCGAGGGGCGAGGAGAACATAACAGACACAGCCAAACGAACAAAACCCAGAGTAGTCAGGAAGAAGGCCACAAAGATGCTCAACGGGAATCCCTCCTGAAGGGCGGAAGAGGGTTGAATGTTGAATAAATAGGTGGCAGTGGACACAGCCTCGGCCCAAAAGTGAGGTGGAACGAAGGCTGCAATCATCAATGCACGAGCGGTCTCAAGGAGATGGCGATGCTTGCGTTCAGCAACACCATTCTGAGCGTGAGCACTAGGATAGGAAAACTGAGTGAGTGTACCCTGGCCAGCAGAGTCAGCATCAAAGACACGTATAGGAGTGGAGAACTGGGTATGAACCATGGTGGCAAATTGTTTATAGATGGATAAAACCTCACTATGAGAAGACATAAAGTAAATCCAGGTGTGACGAGAAAAATCATCTATAAAGATAATATAGTAGTGATGACCCCTTTTCGAAACGAAGAGAGCCGGACCCCAAACATCTGAATGAACAAGATCAAAAAGGTGTTGAGACACGGACTCACTATGATGATAGGGTAACTGAACTTGTTTGCCTAGCTTACAGCCCTGACAATCTAAAGACACGTCGCCTGAGACAGACTCCAGGAGACCACGATGAACTAAAGACGACAAACGAGAGCCACACAGATGACCAAGACGATAATGTCATTGCTGAAAAGAACCGGTAGATGAGGCGGCAGGAGCAGAGAGACTAGCGGCGGGGGCAGCAGATGGAAGACGGAGCCAGTCAAGCTCCTAAAGACGCTGAGAGTTAAGGCGCCGAGGGCCAGTACCAACCAAGGCTCTCGTGTGATGGCCCTGACTGTGTAGAGGGTGGTCTCTCAGTGCCAGAAGGGTCAGTAGCAGAACCTGCAGAGCCTGTCGAGGGAGAACTTGAAGCAGCAAGTAGGCATCGAAGTTTGGCAATCTCCTGCTCAGTAAGAGATACAGTTGAAGTCGAGGTAGGAGCACCAGTGGCTGGAGAAGAGCGACGTGCAAGATGTTGCTTCTTCTTGAAGCAAACAAACTTCACGTGACCATCCTTGTCGTAGTAGGAGCAGTGAGGACGGCCACCACTAGAAGAAGAGCGGTCACCACCTGTGGAAGCTGCTGGAGGAGGCAGTGTATTGAAGCGTGAAGGAGTCGAAGTAGTCAATGTAGCTGGTGGACGAACAACGAGCACGGAGGGAAGTGGTAGTAGACAAGCACCATTCAGACAAGTCTCCTCCACGCGTATCTCTGTAAGCGCCTCTAGGAGAGTGACACGAGGGTGACGTGCAAGAAGCTGGGCATGCCGCTGCTCGAACTCAGGACGAAGATGAGTAAGAAACTCGTAAACTCGCTGGAAATCCAGGTTGGCACGGACTGCGAGGCAACACGAACAGGAGTGACAGCCAGCGATGCGTAGGGAATCCAGCTGATGCCAGACGACAGAGCTCTGAGTGTAGAAGGTGTCAACAGTGGCATCGCCCTGCTGAAGAGAGTGCTCCTAACAAACTATGGACAGATACAGGGTATCACCAGAGGGCTCGTAGCGCTGACGAAGATAAGTCCACATCTGAAATGCCGAAGAGAGTCCCACAACCTCAGAAGAGAACTGAGGCTAGATACTGGCGATGAGAACAGCAGCAGCACGGGCGTCATCATCAAATCACTGAGTGTAGACAGTCAGCTGATCCCGGTATGAATCAAGAGCCGCCTAGTAAACGAAGGCAGCAGCATCACCAGCAAGATCTTCCTAAGGACGGTGGCGTCCTGGTGAGGCAGGCGGCGGCTTGGGGCGGGCGAGCCGCTAGAGCTCAGGCCGCCGGGCCTGACGGGGCAGGTGGGCGCGGGCGGCCGGGAACACGGGCGGGCGGGCAGAGGAAAGATGAGCGTGAATTGTAGCACGCGAAATCGATCAAAGCAAGACCTGAAAAAAAAAGAACCTAGGGCTCTGATACCATGTTAAGATTATGCAACTTAGATCTATTGCACAATCCAATAGACATATATATATAGTACAAGAGGACTTGGAATACAAGACAAGTATAGAGTCCTAAACCAATACGAATACAACATATATATACCAATACTACTATATCTCTAACAGGAACAAGTGCAAGCATTTCAAACTGACAAGCGACAGCAACCAACTTTCAGCTTGAAATTTAGGCAAGAAAGCTATCTCCTGGGTACAAGTGCAAGTATTTCAAACTGACAAGTGATAACAACCATTTAAAAAATTAGGCATTTTAAAATTATGTAGCAAATAATTACAGTGATTAATTGAGTTCTATATAAAGTTACTGTAAAATATGTCGCTTTCTTTTTCACTGAAGCCTGATATGATCCCTGACGTTTGCAACCATAATTCAGAAACCTGCTCATGTTTTGTGAAGAAGGGAAGCAATTATTGGAGTAAATAGCTTGCAACTGGCTTCATAAAGCCACGACGATGCAAAGATTTCTTTTGAAACTAGGGCGCATAGAACATGTGAAGAAGTGTGGATCTGATACTCTCTGCTATGGAGAAATGGAGCTGTTCTGCTTCCGAATTCTCATTGGTTTCCACACATAGGACTAGTAAGTAGCTAAGGATGTGACATGATCTTTGTTAATGCATTGTGATAACGTTTTTTATATTGCGATGAAACTAAGATATCTCCTTCTAGATTGTTGACGTATTGGATGTAATGTTTTATTGTTGTCTCAGTCAAAAGAAGTAGAACAAACAAGTTAGCAGTCTAGCACCATCAACGTTACAAGGAAGTGTTCTTGTATAGTAGTCTTGATAATTACCATTTGTTGGTAATCTTAACATTGTGATTTATATGTTCTCTTCTCCAAACAAATGAATGGAAATAATAATTGTTTACCAGTACAAGTATACATGATAGAAATGAGAGTACAGAAGTTGACATGAATAATGAGCATTTTTTACAGGAATGAATACTCAAGGCTCCATTAACATACATTATACATGCAATTTTCTTATATTTGCACTGTCGTTGGCCTTACAAATTGCAGTTAATACCTTCCCAAAGTACACCTCATTCTTACAAATACTAATAAAGTTTTATGCCCTGTAGATTGCAGAGGAGACTAGTTAAAATACAAATAAAGTACTTGTCTCCACCATACTTTTTTTAATAACAAAATACAAATAATAGTATCCCGATGTTATTCAATTATGCCATTAGTACATATTACAATAGTTTCTTATAATTTATAAATGGATGTTGAATAAACTGGTTCTTTATGTAATATCTGAAAGCTACTTGGTTTGAGGCAAAAGAAATTTAGAGAAGCAACAAAGAAGGTCCATTTCTTGCCGTCTTGCAGTTCCAAAAGTCATAGATATAAAATGACGTCGAATAGTGTTCTCTTATTAGGTCTTAACGTTATATCTTGATTACTCCTAATTAATTAACGTGTTTATGTCATCAGAAGGAGGGAAGAGAAGTCAACTACGACATTATATATTACTTTTGCAGAAAGCAACCACATCTTAGTTAACACAGTAAACTCTGAAACCCACAGATATCTATTATTCTTAGGCTTGAAATTTCACAACAGAAATATTAGATCAGATAAAAAAAAAGACAGAGTAGTAGTATTAGCCGTTGTGTTTAAGGCTAATTTTGTGTAGTTCTTTTTGAGCTATAGCAGTTACCACAGTAACCCCAACACTGACTATTGTTAGAGATTCAGTAACATCCAACCTCCCCAAGGATAATTAAAATCATCAAATCAAAAGCTTTACGTCGCTCTCGAAAGATAATTAATCATCAGAAATTGCCTTTACGTCGCTCTCGAAAGATAATTAATCATCAGAAATTGCCATTGGATTAATTCCAGGAAGCCTATAGCATCGTGGCACGCAACAGCTAGAGTCCTCCTCTTGTACGCTTGTTTCGTTTGGCTATAAATAGTGGTGTGGGAGTGGAGCCTATCCATTGTGCTCATCATCATCTTCGATCCCAAAGCTCTTCTTCTTCTACATAATTTCATCTTGAGCTTACAGAGAGGATGTCTTGCAGCTGTGGATCAAGCTGCGGCTGCGGCTCAAACTGCAAGTGCGGGTATGCCTTTTTTTTTATCTTTCTTGCAAATACTACCTGCTCCCTTTAATTACTTGTCCTTTTTATTTTCAGCAAGAACTGACCATCTAATTGAGCTATTCATCCATTAATTTGTTCAAGCTTGGTCATGCTATGTACTTACTACATCTGGATAGAGAACCATTTCAGTGCATGGTCCCCTTTATTACTGAAGAATAAATTTCTTGTTATGATTACTGATTTGATTTGCCGACTGGTTGTTGCAGCAAGATGTACCCTGACCTGGCAGAGCAGGGCAGCACCACCCAGGCCGTCGTCGTCCTCAGCGTCGCGCCTGAGAACAAGGGGCAGTTCGAGATGGCCGCCGAGTCCGGCGAGGCCGGTCACGGCTGCAGCTGCGGCGCCAACTGCAAGTGCAACCCCTGCAACTGTTAAGCTGCACGCGATCGATGCACTTGTGATTGTGCGTGGTGGTGTGACCATGTCAGTCAAAGTGAATAATAATGAGACGAGACGAGAGCATCTGATCTCATGTGGTTGGTGCTCGAGTCGAGTCTAGCGAGTGTGTTGTGGTTTAATTGCTCTTGGTGTCCTTCCTTCCTTGTGTATGTGTATGTGTGTGTATGTGTGTGCATGTGTCTGTAATTGGTTCATCTCGACTCTGGATGGACTGAATATATAACACGGACAGGTTTGCCTCTAATTAAGCATGTATGCATCTTAATTTCCACTAATTAAGTATGCTTAATTTATTGATTACTTGCCCAGCCACCCGGAATCATAAAACAGATCAGCTAACCATGAGTCCAGATTAGAGAGGAGTATACGAGGTACGAGTATACGTTTGAGTAAATCACGCTTGCTACGTACTTTCAATTGCTTGGTTGCGCACCTTTTATCCATGAGTCGGCTATGTACGTAGATAACAACATGCAAGGAACTGCTAATGGTCAGTCAATCGAGATTTCTTAAGTCTCGATCGACCGAGTTTAGCTATCGGATATGTCTTAGGATTCGCTTTGTTTTTTCCCAGATCTAAAGTTCTTTTTCTTTTTCTTTTTGATCGTGTGATAGACATCTAATCGTAGAAATCCACATCATCACTACATATCGCAAAATCAAGTAACGAATATTACTATTGAAGCATCGTAAATTGAATATACTAGCTCATAGCAACAAAGCTGCAAACATAGATAACCCCATTTAGGGACTGATTAACCAGTTAATTAGTAGTACTATCTTGAATTACTGAGACGTGACTAGCAAATAAAGTCACAAATTATTGATTCCTCCTCGACCGATAGATGATGGATTTGACCCTATCATCAATTCTGTTTCGAGGTTAACATATATATAGTAATAACAGTAGCTATTGAAGCCCTGTGGTCCTTTTTTTTTGCGAGAATAAGCCTTGTGGTCCTTGACATGTTGATGAGCGAGTTTCGCCTCAAACCAGCAAAGCCGACTTGCACATGAACCCCAGACAGAACGGAAGCTTGGAAGTTAGTAGCGAACAGGGCTCCTTATCTGCGAAAGAAAATTTGACATTTTTTTTTGAAATAGAAGATTTTATTGATCCTTCTGACCTCTGTATCAAGCGGATGTACACAGCCTACCAAAATACACAAAGTGTAGAAAACACTCAAAATATCGCCTCACGGCGTACAACCAAATCAAAAAGCAATGAATTGAAAAATATCATGTGGCCGGAGGAGACATACACATATTTCTTTTTTAGATAATAAAAGAGAAAACTTCTTTATTCTCTGCATCCGAAGATGTAAAAAATATATAATTGACCTACACATATACCCGCACCACGTCAGTACGTACGTATCTTATAACCACACCTCCTTATCTTAATCACATGATAATAATCTATCTATGTGACTGGCAAAAACCTATAACACATTCATGTTCTGCAATGAAGGAAACATGAAGCAGAGAGCAGTACGTGTCGCATCCATAGTACTGCTATGGTACGACAATTGCGAGTGGAAATTAACTCTAAGGATATATATTTTCTTTGATTTTGTTTGCATGTCAAGGAGGATATAATCAGATGTTTTTTTAGGGAAATATCTGGATTATATTAAGGATAACACCGGAAATATCTGGGAAGGGACAGCTAACCCCCTAAATAGCATAAAAGCCCCTGAAAAAAGAAAATTACAAAACGGTCCCTAGGGGACTTCACTGCTGGACGAAGGCACCACCGAGCCGGCTCGCCGGAGCAGAGGGCGACGAGGAACCGAGATCCGCTCAACCACCTGCAAAGAAACAAAGAGGATGAAGCCTCGTTGCAGAGCCGTAATGGACGTCCGCTGCGAACGGCGAATCTGAAGCAAAGCTGATCAACCATCGGCGGGGCCGAAGCCCCGATCTTGAGCAGGTCGCCGAACCTCTCCCGGCTGACACACTCACGCCACCAGCCGAAACCGCAGCCGCAGCACACCAAAAGCCCAAGGGAAGCAGCTGGCAGGGGAGAACCCAGGGTCGTCGTCGCTGCAGCCGGAGGCGCACCGAAGAAGACCGCCGCAGAAACCCAACACGATCGATCCAACGATCTGCAAGAACAAAACCTCACAGGCTCCTCGGTGTCGCCAAGAAGGACGCCATCGAGATGGGGCTGGAGCCGGAGAACCAAAAGACCGAACGCCGCCGCCACCACCGCCAAAACGACAGCGCTGAGGACACAAAACCTATAAAAACTAGACCTATCTACACGCCCGACACAGAGATCCGAGGTTCCCCTACCCTCCCGCCGCCGAAATGGCGAACGGAAGGGAGGGGAACCACCGGGCTCGCTGGCGGAAGAAGCAAGAACAGGGGAGTCCTCCCTCACTCCTCTCTCTACTGAAGAAGGGGAAGGGGAAGGGAACCTTGAATTCTCTGGTATAAATGTATGATACTATGGTAGCTAGCCGTTTCCAAATCCACTTGCTTTCTTTCATAATTAGATGGTTTATATCTACTTAACTTGGGAGAGGGCCAGGAGAATCACGCACATATGCAAAGAGATTGAATCCGTTGCAACTAATTAACTTGGGAGAAGGTAGAGGAGGAGGGATCAATCGGGCAACCGTGCGATCCACCAGCCCTTCATCACGGCGCCCCCGGGCTCGCATGGCTACGACAACAAAGCGGAGCCGGAGACCATCGTCGTACGTACGTGAGAGGTCGGGCCGAGGTGATCGAGCAACAACGTCGGTCGGCGGTGTCGGCGGTGCCTGCAGAGCAGCAGGGATGACCTCGACCCGATGGTGGACAGTCAGTACTACTACAGGAACGTCCTGAACCACGTCGGACGCAGCGCTGCTAGCTATCCACGCCGGCCGGAGACAGAGAGGATGGTGCGCGACAATGCCCTGAAACACCTACGGGCAGTAGCATCGCCGTCAAGACCAGCCGCCACGGTGCAATCAGGAGCAAGCATCAGGAGAATAGGCATGCATCAGGCGAATTCAGGGGACCACACGCTCATACACATACTGTCGATGATCGGTAGACTGCCGATCTTACGAATACTCGTGATGTAGAAGTAGGGATCAGAGCATATCAAGTCAAGCATTAACTCCAATTATTTATACAGATTCGGGCTTTCCTCAGGATAATAACTTTACGTCCTGTGGTCTGATATTGATCTCGAAAAGGATTACAAGGGGGTGGTGTATAAAATATGGAGTAGATCTACGACTAGGTCTTGTAATCTCTTTCTTCGATCTGGCTTGTGGTAGAGACTTGACTTGTTGTAAAGGCTTCTGTTGCTTGATGCGACTGGAATCTCTCTCCCCCTCCGCAAGGTCCCCTCCTCCCTTTATATAGCTATAAGGGGACATTCATATCGTGTACGGACTATACTCCGAGTAGGACTCCATCTTCCTCCAACTAGGGAATATGTTTCCTTAGTCGTAGGGCTGTCGGAGACCCCTGCGGGTGGGTTCTATACATCCAAGAATCCTTTCTAGATACGTGCCATGTATCTAGAAGACCCCTAGGTCTTCGTATAAGGATAAGATCGTCGTATATGGTGTATTCATACAGATAAGACCGTCGTATATGGTATATTCATACTACACATCGTCAAGCCCCCTATCAGTACGTGAAATGAGGCAGTGACGGATTGAGGTAATCTCTGCTCGACTGAGGGCAATCGTCCCGATAAGACGCCTCTTTGAGTGTGAACTCGAGTTCTCGAATAGGTCTTATGGTTCTCACCAAGCTTTATGGTATCTTCCATTTCCTTTGCTTAAGATTCAGATGCTCGCGGTATCAAATGATCCCGACAACACGTTGTGCTTAGCACTTCCAGTTCCATCCTTCGTCCGGGGTTAGCTACCTTTCATCACTAGTCGAGGAGCTACAGGAATCAGGCCTTAGGTCCAGACGCAAGCGGGGGAGTCTGTGTCCCCAGGCACTCGGTAGAAGCGTTAAGGGATTCCCTTCACATCCTGTGGCTACGAGTCTAGGACACATTCTTGTTTCGTTGGAAATCGCCTTGATATTCAGTTCAGCATGCTGTCTCTATCCTTTGATATACAATACATGTATCTTAACCAAAGAACTCGGGTAGTCGATTAGCTTCAAAGCTATGTACTAGGAATTTAGGCAGTCGTAACTCCTGAGATTAATGATAACGTATTTCGCCAGCACGTCCAGTTTATTCCTGTGATTCGGGTAAGTTTCCTCTCGATGCGGCCCGGAAAGCTTTGAGAACCAAGCCCTAAATCCAACATAGGCGGGGGAGGCCGTGTCCCCAGGCACCTGGTGGAAACGTTAGGGAGTTCTCTCCAACAATCCCCGAAACCGGATGTCAAGTAGCTCAACCTATGGCGCCGGTGCCACACGTTGTCGCTAATCCCGAGTGCTTCGACCCCCTGCCTTCCGAGTAGACTTCTCTAAAATTCATCGATAAGGATCATTCGCTTGGTCTTCCGAGAAGGATAAGGCCGTAAATCTCTGACGGGCGGATCGCTTTGGAGTTCAAACCGTCGTGCCGAAGATTTCATGTGGTGATGACTGAACCTTTCCTCTTTTTCTGTACCATCTCCTGATGACGTATGGGAACTGTCACCTTTTTTCCGCAATCATGCGCTTTGAGCTTCGTGCGAACGGTCGCGCGTGCTCTGCGGCTTGCCCACTAAGCATTAAATGTTATTGGACGTGGGTTACAGAGATCGCGGTCCCGATAAGAACCCGTGACCAATTATCTGCCTTGTCGGGACCATGGCCTGTGGCTTGTTACATAAGCCTTGTTATTGCATTGAGGGCCCCATACTCGCTCCTGCACACTTCACGAATCCGTAGCCCCCAAGCGTAGTGCTTTCGCCTTCCACGCTCCCTCGCGCCCTAGCAATCGTTTGTTTCCACCACCCTCTGAGATCCGTAATGGGGAAGAAGAAAACCTCAAAGACGACGCGCGACGACATCGAAAGCAGCAAGGCTGCGTCCACTGAGATCTCGGCCTGGGAGGTCTCGACAGCAACCAAGGAATACATCGAGAAGTTGGAGCGTGATGGATTCATTGCTCCCAAGATCCTTGTGCCGTGGCGCGAGGTGGGCGGTGAGGTGGTCCCTACCCCGGATACCACCGAGATGGTGGTTTTCAGAGATTTCTTCAGGTGCGGCCTGAAGTTCCCGCTTTCCTTCTTTTTCCTTCAAGTGCTGAAATTTTATAGCATCGAGCTGATTCAACTGAATCACAACTCGATTGTTATGCTCGCCGTCTTCGCACACTTGTGTGAGGGCTGGCTCAGCACGAGGCCGATGCTCGACCTCTGGAAGCACTTCTACCTGGTGAAGGGCTTCCCGGATAGGGTTGCAGGTTCAGCTGGATTTCACCTTCGTGAAGGATTCGCCCGTGATTACCTGGACTTCTCGGGGAAGAGCTCCTGGTCCGGCTGGCGTAAGAGGTGGTTCTACTACTAGCTGCCGACCCCTAGGGGTATGCCTTATCGAGGTTTGATCGCGTGCCCAATGGAGAACTGGACGAATGATCCTCGGGACACCCTGCGGCTGCGGACCCTAGTTGGTGAGATCCAGATGGTGCAGGAACAGGGCATGCACGCGTGGGATGTTGCCGAAAATTTATGGTCGAGGATCTCAGGTGCCTAGGAGCTGTCAGCCCACGACGACCCATCCCGAGAAGGTGCTGAAGGTACGTCTTCCTCCCGAGCAGCTTGGTGCCCTTCGGATTCGTACACAACCTTCACTTTGATCCTTATCGGGCTCTGCAACAGATCTTCCGGAGTCGGAGGTGATGAAGAGGATGAAAGCCCTTTTCAAAACTGCCCCGAAGTCGAGTAGAAACTTGATCCCCCCTCTGGTGATCGACATGCTAGAGGAGGAGCGAAAGGAGGTCATATCGGTAAGCCTCCTGAACCTATCTTATCACTGCTTTCTGTTTGTCATCACGAGTAGCCTGGACTCAGGGATTTTATCCAATTCTTTTTGTGCAGCGCCTAGATCGAGGGGGCCGCGATCCCGAAGCCCGACATGCAGGAGCCTAGGAAAGCGAGGATTCAGGTGAGCTCCAAGTAGTTGAGGACATAGTTCTGAGTGCAATGACGCCAGCTGTGACCGTGCCCATGGCCGGGACCTCGATCGAACCACCCCCCGGTTCCGTCGGTTGGCGCCCCTGGTACATCCCCTACTCAGGGGGAGATGTCGATGAAGCAGAAGGCCGAACTCATCGTGGCCCTGCCTAAGCTTTCCATTAAGAAGGGCAGGTGAATTCATTTTTCCTTCCTAGTGCGGCTCCTTGCTCGGGTTTCCATATCTCATCTCCTTTTTGTGCAAGAGGCTTGTCAAGAAGTCCGACAAGACGGCTTCTGTGGCGGCTGCTGCTTCCGACCCTCATCCGCTTGAGCTTGAAGATGTCTTGTCGAGATAAGGCGAGGCTGTGGCGGAAACCGCCACTGTTGTTTCCGGGCCCTTGGCGGTTGACGACGCTGAGCCCCCGTGCGTCACTGCCGTCTCTGTTGAGCCTTCCTCCAAGACCCTCCACGGCCTACCACCTACCATGACATGGGCACAGATCGTGAATGAGGTCAACCTGCCATACGGATTTGGCCTCATCTCCACGTGCCCCCCTTCTCAATGTAAGTTCCCTGGGGTGCCAGGATCACCTTTTCACCGCTAGCGTTTGAGGGGTGTCTGTTGATGCTTCTGCTTGTCATAGCTTGTTGCTGCTTCGGCTTGGGACCGCCACTCAAAGATTTTGGTGCTACAGGAGCGCGTGGCCTTGAAGGAGTTGGAGAAGATGAAGCTCGCGGATGACTTGGCACGTACCTCGGAAGATCACCTGAAGCGTGCCGCTGAATGGGAGGTCGAGAAGGCGCGCCTATCGGAGATCACTGAGAAGGTCATCGCCAAAGCCGAGAAGGCCAAGACTGATGCCAAGAAGGCCAAGGCTGAGGCCACCGCTGCTTTGGCCCAAGCCTCCTTATCCAAGTCCGCGGTCGTGGAGCTCCTCGGTGTGGTCCACGCCTTTATGCGCGGTGTATGGTCGGATACTGACACCTCCATCCCGACGGGCTAGATGAGCATGGCGGAATTTTCCAAGGGTCTGGCCCCTCATCTCCTTGACAAGTTTACGTCCACTGTTCGTGATCACCTTGCCAGGGAGGGCAAGAAGAATATTGCCAGCGCCCTTCCCAAGCCCTGGCAATCCTCAAGGATCGCTATCTGGACGTTGACCCCTCTGATTTGGACGAGGGGGGTGAACGAGGAGGATGAAACTATAATCTAGGCCAAGGTTGATGCGATGATGCCGGCAGCGCGCCTCTTCTCGGCCCAGCTCTATGATTCTTAATCTCATGTCCTCCTGTACGCTGCGCATAAGACTTCACAAAGCTTTTGATTATATCTTAACCTATCTTGCCGAATTTACCTTTTGTTCAAAGTGGTCAGGGTGTTGGGGTTTAGCAGGGATTCGATACTGAGTGCCTTTGATAATGTATTATACCTGGCACCTCTGGTTCTTCCTTTCGCTCCAAGTAGGTTACTTTTCATCGCTAGTCAAGGAGCTACAGGAATCAGACCTTAGGTCTAGATGTGAGGGTGGGAGTATATGTCCCTAGGCACTCGGTAGATGTGATAAGGGATCCCCTTCACATTCTGCAACTGCAAGTCGAAGATACCGTACTCATCGCATCCGATTTCACCTTGGTACTTTAGTAGAAATACGCTATTTTTAGCCCCCAGTACACCGCATCCCGTTAAGCCCCCAACTATGTATTTTGGGAAGAAATCTCGAATAGACAGTCAAGACACGGAGCCGTGTAAAGTCTTGTAAAGAAAAGAAAAGAAATAGCCTGTGCTACCCCTTGGGTCGTAGAATACTGTTGTTACGACTCATTGCCTAGCCTTGAAATTCACTCGCCCAAGCGTGGTCAGGTGTGCGTCGCGGGTAGCTACGCCCGTAACTATGTCTTATCGCTTAGCATTCCCGCGAACGGGTTCCTAGCATCGAGAAGCATAGGAGACAAACAAATGTACAAGTAGATTCATGCTACTTTCACGGGTAACACAAACTGTTTATATATGCAAACTCTACCTTATGTACTTACACATAGAATTTTCGAAGCTGGTCGATATTCTAAGAGTTACTAAGGACACGGCCATCCTCTAACGCTAACCTAAATGACTCGGGTCGAGTGTGCTCGACCACCTTGTAGGGTCCTTCCCATTTTGGAGATAGCTTGTTGCGGTTGCCTTGGCTCTGAACGAGTCATAGAACTAGGTCCCCTATTTGGAAGGTTCGTTCTCGAACATTTTGGTTGTAGTAGCGTCGGAGGTCTTACTGATACCTGGCTGATCGTAACAAGACCTGAGTCCTTTTCTTCACGAGGTTGTTGAGGTCGTCTTCTCGACGCAGGGCTTCATCCTTGTCAGCGTACAGCTCGACCCGGGTAGACCGTATCTTTAGTTCGTGGGGAAGCATTGCTTCGGCACCGTAGACTAAGAAGAACGGTGTCTCACCTGTCACCCTGCTGGTTGTCGTTCGAAGTGCCCAGAGAACGTTGGGCAATTCGACAGCCCAGCCTTTGGTGTACACGCTCAAGCGGCCGAAGACGCGTGCGCGAAGTCCTTGTAGCAGGAGGCTATTGGCTCGTTCGACTTGCCTGTTTGCCTGTGGATGAGCCACAGAAGCTCGCAGTACTCGGTGAACGCCGCGCTGGAGAACTGAGTGCCATTGTCGGTAATGATGCTACTCAGGACACCGAATCGGGTGATGATGTTTTTTATTATGAACCGCTTGGTGGCTTCCGAGGTGATGTTCATGACTGGTTCACCTTTGATCCACTTGGTGAAGGTGTTGATTGTGACGATCAGGAACTTGAAGCCCCAGGTGCTACTGGGAAGGGCCCTAGAATATCCATGTCGGGACCTAGAATCGCACTTGACTGAGTGATATGATATTTCGTCAGAGACCGAGAAACTGGGTAACTCGGGTGTATGCTTACCTCACGCAACCCTCGTTAGGCAGTCCGACACCGAACCAGCACAGCATACGAACTCCACTTGACCATCTAGTCGTATGTCTCAATGCTGGTCCAACCGGTCAGAAAACAAATATCATCTAGCAAGTCAAATATGATTCCGAAACCCTACAGAGGGTTAGTGCTCGTCCACTGCAGCGGGAATCATAATCACGATAGGAGTCCGACGTCTGTGTCCACACCTTAACCCAATCGGCCGTAGCACGAATTGGTGGGTCACCCGAAGGCCTGACACTGACATCCACACCCTGCCCAGTGGGCAATCACATCTCAGCTAGCAGGTCACTCAACTCGGAATCACAAGACACGTGCAGAAGAGTCGTACTAACTCTCTACCGCCTCTTCGTACACTTCAAACATACACGTACTGTGTACGAAGAGCCGTGGTGAACAACTTCGAGTATCATTGCACAAACTCTAAAGGAAGGATTAAACAGATAGATAGTACACATCCCTTATGTTTGGGCAATTATTTAACTTACAAACAACTGACCCGAAGGTCTTAAGTACGAGAGATAAACAGCGGAAGCCTTTAGTTTTAACCCTGAGATGCAAGCTAGCATCTCGACAGACCCAAAATACCCATCGTAGGTTCACAAGGTCGAAAAGCCGAAAGGAGTAACCAAATCAAGCCTCGTCCTGACAGAAATCGCCGAGGGAGGGTTCACCTGTTCCTAAGCATGCAATAATAACTACCAATGAGTACAAACATACTCACAAGTCTTAGTAGTGCTTGGACATGAACATTAGCAAAGAAATAGTATGATTAAGGTAGCAACCCTAACATACTAGTTACATTACCATAGGCACAATAACCATCCGACAGCAGTCAAAAATAAGCATAGATTGACAACAGTCAACATAACATGATAAGACCTAACAGGTCAACATCATCTAGTAGTAATTGAACTCAAGATAAAACCCATCGGGTTAACATCAACCAGTTCATGATAAGATCAACAGATCAACATCATCTTAATAAACATGCGAACTCATGATAAAAACCCCACGGGTTAACATCAACCAGTTCAGAACTCATGATAAAACCTCAATGGGTCAACATCAACCAGTTCATGTTTTTTGATCGGTCACTCGACATTCCCGCAGGTGCAACTCACGGGCCCTCACATGGAGGTAACGAGCCCCCATTGAGCGGTTACCGACCAAACTACACCTGGGGACCTCTTACGACCGATATTTACCACTTTCAGGGAACATCATGCGAGGATCGCCGCTGTAATCTCCAATTTAATACTCGACATCGGGCTTGAGCTACCCCAAGAATGTTACAGCCAGTCCACACAACCATGTTCCCATGTCTCTCTCTCTCTTTCATTAGGGTTTAAGTGGATTAAGCGGCAGCTTAACTTGACAGGATTAGGAATACGTGAATTACAGAACCATAACATAGCAAGATAGGAATCAGGTCATATGACGATTAAAGGAAATGACAATGAAAAGTAGCATGGCAATGTCGCAAGCTCAGCTTGCCTGGACTGGGAAACTCCTCGGAGTTCTGGAATTCGAGTTGTTGAGGCTCCACTCCCTCGTCTCCAAATTCTAATGCAATGCAAGATAAAGACGAGAGATGAAATAACCAAATTAGTGACGATGTATGCCGAAATGACATGCATAATGCAGGTCATGTACCTAGCTGGTGACATTGTAAGGATTTTTAGTGGCTGGTCATATGACATTTGCAATTACAGGATTAAAGACATACGTTTTTAAGGATAAAAGGTTAATTTAATCCACCTATGTAGCTAATATTCATGATTAGGGTTGTTTTTGGTGCATCAACATTCTTGGAACCATTTTTAGATCATAGTTTACCTCTTGCTGATCGTCTATACAAAATTTCATAATTTACTATACATTATACAAGATTTAAAACAACGTAATCATCTTAAATTTTTCTAGTAACAGATAATGATTAAAAACATTTTTGACCAGTAGTACATGTCACTATGATCAATTTGATACCCTATTTGTAATTTTTGAAGCTAAGATGAATTTTTGGTGAATTTTGTAAATTCTGTTCGTTGTTCTGAACAGAGGGTCGGTCAGATCGGCCGTTTGGCCTGGTCAGACCGCTGTTCACAGTTGGCTAGGTCGATCTGACCGGGCGGCTGGTCAGACCGACCGTTGCGGCAGAGGAGTACACCGACAAGATCCGGTGGTCCCGCATGTCAGTGGGGCTACCCTAGGGGCTAAAGGCTGACAGGTGGGACCTTCGATGCAGGGGCTCCCGGGGAGGGGCTCTAACAGTTGCCCGGTCAGACCAGGCCTATGGCCGGTCAGACCGGTCGGCCTGCCCGACGAGCACGCCGGCGACTCCGCCGGTCGTGCATGTCGGCGGGGAGGCCCTAGAGGGGCTCAGGGTGCTGGGAAGAAGGAAGGGGGGTGAGGCTCACCTCAGTGGTCACCGGGGTTGAAGGAGGAGGGAGGCGTGCTCGGCGGTGGGGTCGGGTTGCCGGGGGTGGAGATGCCGCCGGAGTTGGGGAAGATGGCTGTCGTCAGCGTCGGGAAGGCGGCAACGGGGGCGGCCACTAGTGGGGGAAGCACCAGGGGGCGCTGGCGAGAATGCCGGTGTCCTTGGGCATGCGTGCGGGGCTTCGGGCCGACCTCCCATCAGCGGCGAAAGCGGCGGCGAGGAGCTGCCCGTCGGCAGCCCAATGCCGAGCGGAAGGGGGGAGAGAGAGAGGGTTAGCCGGGCGCGGGGAGAAGCAGGGAAACCCGAGGGAAGAGAAATGGGGCCGCGGGCTTACCGAAGGCGGAGATGGGGGAGGTCGTCGGAGGGGAGGAAGAAGGGCTCGCCGGCGGCAATGGCGACGGGACGGTGAGCAGCGGCTTCCCGGGGAAGAGAAATGGGCGGAGAGGGCGAGAAAAGGGGAGAACGGGGGCGGCCGGGCGCTTTTAAAGCGCCGGCACCTGGTCGGGACGTCCGGGGTGGTCGGGATGCGCTGTCCTGGCCACCGGCGGCGACGTGGCAGGAAAGCCCTGCCAGTGGGCCCCACTGGCAGGCAGAGGGGGGAGGGGGAAAACAGCCTGCGACCAAGAGGTGCCTCCATGTGGGGAAAGTGGAAAGAGGAGAAAAGAGAAGGCGGCTCGGTCGGAGAGCCGATCGGAAGGCCGGTCAGACCGGCGGTCTGACCGCCGATCCCGAGTGGGCTGGGATTTGGCCCATCTCGGCTGGGGTTTGATTTATCTTTTGTTTTTATTTATTTTCTGTTTCTTTTACAGCTGAGATAGAATTTGTTTCAAAAGAGGATTTAAACTTGGTTATAAGAATTTGTAAAAATTGGTGTAAACTATATGTTGTATTCTTGAATTACGGTGAAAATTTCAAGTCAAATAAAAATCTCTTTGAACATATTTCATCCAAAGTTCAAATATTGTCCCAAATTGGGTTTGAACTGTAACTAGGGTTTCTAAGCTTCCACAAAATATGAATTTCATACTGGAGATGTGAAATATACAATATAGTCCAGATATGAAATTTCATAGTATTTGTTGGAAGCAAACCCCATAAAATAATATAATTATAGTTCTGCTATTTTGACAATTTGGATGATTTTGAGTGGTTTGCAAAATAGGTTTTTCTCCAAAACTTATAATTTCTTCCTAGTTGAATATTAGGAGGTTAAAGGGTTGTTATAAAAACAATTATTAGTGATTGGGAGTTCAGGTTTTGGTTAAGTTGGAGAAGAAGTTGGAGGATGATATAATTAGGTTAAAAGAAGTGCAAAATTTTTTAGTAATGAAAGGCCATGCATTCATGCTTAGATGCTTACAAAATTGCTTTACACACTTGGCCCGTTACAATCCAGGCCCCAAATCGTGAATGGCCACGGCAGGGGGATCGTCTGTAAAGCTTGAGCAGGTTGATGAACATGCCTAGCGTGGAACTGGCACTTCTCGCACCGTTTTACCATCTCGCTCGCATCATGGAGAGCCTTAAGCCAATAAAAACCTTGTTTGAAGGCCTTTTCGACCAGGGTTCAGAAGGAAGCATGAGCCCCACACACCCCTCCATGGATTTCTTCGAGTAGCTCGCTACCCTGCTTCTGAGTGATGCACTTCATGAGCACTCCGTGAACACCTCTGCGATAGAGGGTACCGTTGACCAGGGAGTAAATCCTGGCCCTACAAAAAATCTGCTCGGATAGCACATCGTCCTCGGGAAGAACTCGATCCTGAAGAGCCATGCAGATGGGCTGCATCCATGAATCTTCGTAATCGAGGGATGCCATGAGTCCCCCTGCTTTTGCAGGTTCCCCCACTGCTCCCTTAGGCGCATCAATCCCTGGGGACGCAAGGCTGTAGGTCTCATAGGCCGACGCACCTCCCTCGGCTGGTTCACCTTTCGACATTGCAGATGGTGTCGAGATCTTCTCAATGAAGACCCTGGGCGATCCTAGCGCACGTGAAGATGCCATGCATGCAAGACTATCGGCGAGGGCATTATCCTTTCTTGGGACATAACGTACCTTGAGTCCGATGAAGTGCTTCTCTAACCTCCTCACCTCCGCTAGGTATGCTGCCATGGTCTTATCCAAGGTTTGATACTCCTTGCCAACTTGCTTCACCACTAACTATGAGTCCCCACTCACGAGTAGGCGGCGGATACCAAGGGCCATAGCTACTCGAAGTCCTACCAGCAACCCTTTGTACTCAGCAACATTGTTAGTAGCTGGAAAATCAATACGCAATGCGTATTGCAGGAGTTCTCCTATTAGAGATATGAGTACTATGCCACCCCCCGAGCCTGTGAGGATGAGTGATCCATCGAAGAATAATTGCCATACCTCAATGTTGAATGTTGTCTGTACTTAGGATCTACTCGGGCTCGGACAACTCGACGATGAAGTCGCCGAGGGCTTGTGACTTGATTGTTGTTCTTGGAACAAAGCGGATGTCGAATTCACCGAGCTCGATGGCCCAATTGGCAATTCGGCCAATGGCATCCCATTTGTGAAGGATCTAGCCGAGTGGGAAGGTTGAAGGGATCGTGACCCTGTGGGCCTAAAAATAATGCCTCAGCTTATGTGAAACCATCAGTATAGTATAGAGTAGCTTTTGCACTAGTGGATAGCGCTTTTTTGGTCCATGTAGGACCTCGCTGACATTGTATACCGGTTTCTGGCTTTTTTCCTGCTTGTTGGGCTCTTCCCGTTTGACCATAAGCACGCCACTGGCTACGCGGGGACCTGTTGCGATGTACAGCAACAAATCTTCTTCCGGGCTGGGCGCAACTAGTACTAGGGGGATGAAAGATACCTCTTTAGATTTTGGAATGCGTCCTCTGATTCTGGTGGCCATTTGAACCCCCGAACCCCGAGTCGTGAGATGAATCTACCGAGAGCCGCCATGCATCCTGTGAGCCTTTGGACCTCTTGAGTTGATTTGGGGGACTGCATGTCTTCAATTTCCTTGATCTTCTCTAGGTTGATTTCAATTCCGCGCTGTGATACCAAAAATCCTAGTAGCTTCCCTGCGTAACACGCACTTCTCTGAATTGAGCATGATTCTATTCTTGCGAAGACTGTTGAACGTCTCGAGTAGGTCAGGAAGGAGATTTTCTCTTTGTTTTGATTTTACGACAAGGTCATCAACGTAGGCTTCAATGTTTCGGCCAATCTGCGTGTGTAGAGCGATTTGCATTCCATGTTGATAAGTAGAACCTACATTTTTTAATCTAAACGGCATCTTTACATAACAAAATACCCCAAAAGGAGTTATGAAGGAAGTTTTCTCCTCATCTTCTAGGCACATACTGATCTGGTGATAACCAGAGTACGCATCGAGAAAGCTCACACAATCGCACCCAGAGGTGGAATCGACTATCTGGTCTATTCTCGACAAGGGAAAAGCGTCCTTTGGGAAGGCTTTATTGAGGTTGGTGAAGTCCACGCACCTGCGCCACTTGCCGTTTGCATTTTTGACGAGCACTAGGTTAGCTAACCACTTGGGGTGCTCGACTTCTCTGATGAATCCTACCTTTAGGAGCTTCTCAACTTATACTTTGATGGCTTCCTTCCAGTCAGGAGCGAACCGCTGGAGCTTCTGTTTGACAGGTTTTGCGTCTTGTCGGACGGCTAGCCTATGCTCGATCACTTCCCTGGGGATTCCGGGCATGTCGAACGGTTGCCATGCGAGCACGTCCGTGTTTTCTCGGAGGAAGGTGACGAGCGTGAGTTCCTATTTTGGACCCAGGGTGGAGCCGATCCAAACGTGCTTGGATGGCTCTGCTGGATTTAAAGGAACTGCCTTGACTTCTTCATGAGACTTGACGGCTACCTTGGGCTTCGAGTTCTTGGGTTCCTTCTCAGGCTTGAGCTGCTCCACCATCTCTAAGCTTCTCTTGTCCCAGTGCACACTAGCCTTGGGGAAGCCTCGAACGATGATGATGCCTTGAGGCCCTAGAATCTTTACGCATTGATAAGCATAATGCACGGTAGCCATGAACTTGGTCAGAGTAGTCCTTCCCAAGATAGCGTTGTAAGCCTTTTTGAAGTTGACTACATCGAACATGATCTTCTCTGTTCAGAAATTTTCTGGCGTCTCAGAGGTCACGGGTAGCGTAATTTGCCCTATCAGGGTGGCCAATGACTCGGGCACGATACCGTGGAAGGATTGTGACACCGGCTTTACGCTAGATCTTGGGATCTGCATCGCTTCAAGTGCGTTTGTGAAGAGGATATTGAGTGAACTCCCTCCGTCTATCAGCACTCGGGAAATTCTGGAGTTGTGTATGATAGGCTTGACCACGATTGGAAATCGACCAGGTCGAACGAAGTTCTCGGGGCAATCGCTTTGGTTGAAGGTGATTTTCTTGTCGGACCACTTGACCGCTTCACGAGTCCGCAGGATCATTGCCAGTACTTCCCAAGCTATCATCTTGTACTGACTCCTGGACTGCTAACTAAGCTATACATGGTCTAGTGACAAGTGCCCGTGCATGCCAGCTTAATTATCAGGTAAATTCGTTTATCGAAGCTCAATTATTTTTTTATGGACTCCATGATGCTACCTAAAGGAGATGATGACATATTACTCAGGAACATGGGGTCAAGTGAGGAGAAGGATGACAGCATTATAAGGGACAAGAAGGGAGATGCCGAGTTGCTGTCAAGCTATTACAAGACTTTGAAGCCATCATGATGGAGTAGGAAGACTTGGACGAGACATACACACTTCCACTTTATATTTTCGTCCATAATTAGCACATGGTACTGTGCCATCTTAAAATTGGATCAAGCCCATGTATTTTTGGATTTAGACAAAATAGGTAAGTTTTAGAATTCGTATTTGAGGAGAATTATGTTTTAGAGGCTGTTTCGGACCCCTGCTTTAGGGTGCACGAAAATCCTCTCAAACCCCTCCTTAAATACAGCCCGTGCGCTTCCTCTAGGGCTCGGGTTTCATTGAATATTATTTATCTACTGCTACAATTTCACATCTGCAAGTCGTGTGGGACTATCGCCTTATTCAGATTCCCAGTGGAATCTCATCTTGTTCTTCTAACTCTTGTGCCAATTTACTACTTGCAATTTCAGAATGCAAATTATCACAGTTCTTGCCGGTTCTTCAATTGCTTGCAGGAATTTGAACCTCGTTGTTCAGATTGATTATGCCTATGACAAAATCAATAACTATCGGAGATTAGTTTAGCTATTGCTAAGACGTATCGTCGAATATGATAGAGTCAGATCGTTAAGATCAAATTTTACTTAATTGATAGCTACCTCTCTTATCTAAAGATCGGGCCACTGACACGTCATGAAAGAAAACGGTTCGCCGATCAAATCTGGGGCTCTTGGCGTGCCTCTCGGGCCTCTCGACACAACAACCTGCCACAAGTCAACGCATTCACACTTCCCATAAATGTTGTTGGGTTCATGTAAAACACACTCTTATTTTAACTGCAACTTTCCAAGCCGTGGACCGTGTTAGTGACTTAGCCATGTGCGGCTAGGACGCACACTCGTGATCGAGTTCTTAGCCTAGCCATTCCAAGGAAGCTTCTCTTCACAACCTAATATGTGAAATACTTGGAAAAATGCCACATTCGGCTATGTGACCGGAGTCAATGCCAAAATTGGCTAGGCTACTGACGCAGAGACAAAAATATCACCGCGACGCACGAGATTATGACGCGTGGCACGCGTCGCGTCGGACGAGCGTGACAGTGGAGAGCGTCGCTTCGACCGAACGTGACGCCGCGACAGGCCGAGAAATTTAAAGAAAATGGAACGTTGCTTCGGCCGGCCGCGACACTCCGAAATTAAAAAAATTCCTGAGAACGTATAACATTCCCTGATTTTTTTAAATGACGTATAAGTTTCAAAAAAATCTAAAAAAATTCATACCGGTTTATAATGGAATGAAGTATACACGTAAATTTCCGTAAAATAATATGACTATTTGTGACCTGTGTAAAAAAAATCAAATCAAATAAAACACAAAAGCTACAGTGCACTACAGTGTAACTGTCGCGCTACAGTACTGTGCTGCTGCAGTGTAACTGTCATGCTACAGTACCACGACGTACACGGTAGTTTTTTTTGTTTTATTTGATTTAATTTATTTTTTTTACATAGGTCACAAATAGTAATATTATTTTACAAAAATTTACGTGTGTATACTTCATTCCATTATAAACCGGTATGAATTTTTCAGATTTGTTTGAAACTTATACATCATTTAAAAAAATCGGGGAATGTTATACGTTCTCAGAAAATTTTTTTAATTTCGGAGTGTCGCGGCCGGCCGAAGCGACGTTCTATTTTTTTTTAAGCTCTCTACCGTCGCGCTCGTCCGACACGACGCGTGCCACGCGTCATAATCTCGTGCGTCGTGGTGATATTTTTGTCTCTGCGTCAACAGCCCAATCAATTTTGGCATTGACTCCCATCACATAGCCAAATGTGGCATTTTCCCGAAATACTTCCAGCAAATGGCTAAGAGCTGCCAAGAGCTTGCAACTTCTAATGGCGGATCCAGTGACCGCTGCTGTCGCTGTAGGATGGGGCATCAAAGTCGCAGGGTGTGTTGCCTCGCTCATCATCTCTGAGCTTTTCAGCAAATAATGCTCCTCCTACCTCGGTTTTGACGCGGAGAAGCTGAAGGAACTTGAGCCAAAAACTTTACAACTAGAGCGGGCGATGGGAGTGGTTGAGAAGAGCCCTGACAGGCCTCGTTTGGAGCAGCTGTTCAAGGATCTCAAGTCTGCTTTCTATGAAGCCGAAGACATCTTGGATGACGTTGAGTATCACCGTCTCGAGCGGCAGATCCAAGGTGGCAAGTTGGAGTCAGGCGACGGCGCGCCTCCACGCAAGAGGGGTTGGGTGAAGAAGAAGCTCCAGTCTGCCAACCTCGCCCCCCAAAAAAATCAGGTCCAACGGATCGATGGCTTAGATTCCCTTCCCCCGCTCCCTCTTTCTTATGATCAATGTGGAAATTTCCTCACAACCTGTAACTAGTATAAATATAGACTAGTCGGTAACAGGTACATTTACGTGTGCTAGTATTAAAATACTATCTGTAGTTGTCAATAATTTAGTGATAGATATATAAATTATGCCATTAGAATTATATTTCAAAAATACAATTTAGGGATGCGTAGTTGAAATTGTGATTAAAGAATGGAAATTTGAACTAATTCTATTCATATTGTTATCCTATTCAAAATAATATGGTACCAAAATAGGGATTTTTTTCCAATGCTAATTCTAATTGGATTTGGAATCATGAATAATCGAATTGCACGGAGCAAAACTTATTAGATTTTAAATGGTACGATCTAGGCAAATTTTAATGTGAAATTTAACTAATCGATTTTACACAAATTCAAAATTTAAAACAACTAAACTCAACTAAGTGTGCCAATTCCTATGTCTATGTCAAGAGGTGGTATATATACCCAAACACCCAAATTAGCCGTTGGAGAAAAGCTACTGAAATTTGCCTGGGTAGGACTGTCCAACCCCTAGGTTCAAATGGCTAGAAATTGAAATCGCATTTCTACAGCTCTTAACATGTATGATTCTTGCATAATTTCAACTTAATTTTATTTTACTACATTCCACTGATTAGATATATTCATGATCAAATTTCCTACCAATTCGTTGGTCAAATTGGATGTGACTATAATCTTCACCACAATATCTGGTTTTCGCCCGATTTTCTCTAATTAACTGGGCAACTCTTTTCTTCTTATATTCAATTGGTTTGGCAAAAAAAAATATTGACCAGACAAATTTCAGCAAAGTTGTATGAGCCACAAACCAAGCACAACCTTAGCCACAGGACACCCTTGACACACCAATTGGTATACATGGCTAATTTTTGACAAGTATGCATTAAATAATTAACGATCTCCCTAATAAATATCTTTTTTAAATGAAAACATGGGCCGATGCGCCTCAACTATTACTTCTGACCTCTGCATACCATGATGCACACAACCACCAACTAGTCCGACAAGTCACAAAAGTAGCATCAACGGCGATAAAGGAGCATAAAGTCACGCCAAGACACTCAATTACAACCAAACACAACAAAGACATAAAAAAGGTAGGAAAAACTATGATGCTCCTCTAGGGAACTCCACCATCACCAATTAGGAGCTGCTGTCTCCTGGCACTAGACAAGAACAAGTGTAGCACCACCTGCCTTAACATGTCGCTCCTAGCCTCCAGTGAAGCTTGTTGATCCTCCTGCTGCAGTGGTGACCAAAGACGTAGTAAACATGCACATAAGAACACCACCTAGTTTGGATGATAAAAAAAATATTTGTCAAAAATCACATCATTACGATACAGTCAAATAGCCGAACATATTACAAGGGCGCCAATAAAAACTCGATCTCTAATATTCTCATCTAAAGAAGAGCACCAGTTCCCTATCATGTTAGCAACAGTTTGAGGTGGTACCAGATTGAAAGCTATATGTACCACCCGCCAGCAAAATTTGCTACTTTATATTCAAAGAACAAATGTTGGATTGTTTCATTCTCAGTATAGAAGCAACATGAGGGACTGCCATTCCAGTTTAGTTTGATCAAATTATCTTTTGTGAGTATAACCCCTCTCCCTAGGTACCACAAGAAAATCCTGGTTTTGAGAGGAACCCTCAACTTCTAAAAGTGTTTGTGACGAAACTAGACATTAGAGTTCATCAAAATCTGATACATAGACTTAACTGAAAATTTCCTTATGAATCTCTTGAAGGGTCTCATGCAAAATGACTACACTTTCAAGAATGTTTCGACCAGATAAGAAGGTTGTTTGACTCGGCCTAATAACCTTATCCGCCACGGACGCCAGCCTACTAGTAGCCACCTTAGCAAAAGATTTGAAGCAAACATTAAGTAGGCAAATGGGACGGTATTGTTGTATCTGTTTCACATCTGTTTTCTTAGGTAACAACGTGATTATTCCAAAGTTAAGAGAGTATAACGGCAGAGTACCACCTTGAAAATCATGAAACATTGCCAAAAGATCCCCTTTGATAGTTTCCCAGAGCACTTGATAAAATTCAGCCGGAAAACCATCGGGGCCAGGTGCTTTATTGTGCTCCATATCACAAATCGCCGTGTATACCTTTGCTTCTGAAAAGGGAGCCACTAAAAAATCATTCTCTTCCCGGGAGAATTGAGGGATATCGTGGTTCTCATTTTCGAAGCTAATAAGGGTATCCTTTGGCTGCCCAAAGAGCTTCTTATAGTATTCGGTGATGTACTTCCGCAGATTAGCATCACCATTAATGATTCCATCATCCTGCTCTAGCTGGTATATCATTTGTTTCCGGTGGCACCCATTAGCCAACATATGGAAATACTTAGTGTTAGTGTCGCCATCCAGAATGAACTTGGCCTTAGATCTCTAATACCATTTAAGTTCCTCCTCCTGGAGAAGGGATGCCAATTTATCATTGGCCTCCTGTTTCAAAAAAATCTCCGTAGGAGTCAACTTACGGGATTCAGCCTTTGTATCCAAAGCATTAATCGTCTCCGAAAGATATTTTTTTAGCTGTCTATTTGAACTGCTCATATTTTTGGCCCACCCCATAAGAAATTGATGGACCACTCTAATTTTACTTTGCCAGTGGGCCATCGTAGAACTGAGGGCCGCAGCTCCTTCCAAAAGTTGGACACCATCGCTACAACTAGCAATCACTAGTACAAAAAAGCTTATCCGAGGTGGTTGAAATAGGTCATCCGAGGTGGTTATCGCCTCCGCCTCCAAATAGTGGTCACGGATATGGGGCACATATCGGAGGTGATTATTCAACCGCCTCGGATATCAGTTATCCGAGGCGGTTGAATACTGATATCCGAGACGGTTGCCACAAGACAACCGCCTCGGATAACATACCAGCCCTAAACTGTGACTATAAAAAAATACGAGAAAAAATTTTAAAAATAAAAAATTTAGGCACTAGTAGAAAACGAGCCGAAAAAGACACAAATCTTGACTTGGGAGGATCTTCCTTACCTCAAATCGAAGCGAAACTGCCGTGAAGCCTCCACCTTGTTCCTACGGGAAGAGTGATGGGAAGAGAAGAGCCTCCTTGCGATGGGAATGGTGAGAGAAGAAGGAAGGTTGAAGGGAGGAGAGTGGAAAGGAGAAGAAGAAGAAAATTTGGATTTGTCCGTGCACTGAATTGAATTATATAGTCCTCTGCCTGTGCACTGAGGGAAAAATTTTGGGTTTTGAAATTTGGGAGTTGGCGGGATTCTGAAATTTTGGGTTTGAACACATCCGAGGCGGTTGTAAATATATAACCGCCTCGGATATGCACCTTATCCGAGGCGGTTGGATATTTACAACCGCCTCGGATGACTTTATTATCCGAGGTGGTTTCTTCTGAAGTCCTTATCCGAGGCGGTTGGATATTTACAACTGTCTCGGATATTAGTTATTGGAGGCGTTTTAGCCTAACCGCCTCGGATATGGCGCCTCGGATGGACGATTCTTTACTAGTGAATGTGAGACTAGTCCTGGCAAAAAAAAAGAAGCAATGTGAGACTTGTCATCCTCCAACACTCACTCATACACGCACGCTCCTTGACTGACCTCAACTAGGCTTAATGCAAATCAGGCTAGATGTCATAGTGGATTACAACGAAATTTTGGGGTTTAAGAAAGTTTCCCCTTAGATATAATAGGTTATTTCTATTCTAGTGTGCGGACAGTCCCCGTAAAAATCCTCTCGTTCGCTGATATCCTTTTTGGTTATTTGGTTTTGCAGGAGACTGGTATGTCAAAAAAGGAGTTGAAGAATAGCCTAAAGAAGATAGAAGGCATTATTAATGATGCATGCAAAATTTTGGAACGACTAAACTTGTCAAGCGTGAGTATTGGCAACGAGTGCCAAGGTGCTTCCGCCAATTTACGAGGTGCAGTCACTACTGCAGCAGCTCCATCAGTAGTAATCGGCCGAGATAAAGATCGTGAGGAGATCATAGCAATGCTTCATGAGAAGGAAGATGATGGTCTACCAAACACCAACAGTGGTCTATGTTATTCTGTAATTGGCATTCATGGCATCGCCGGGTCTGGGAAATCAACCCTTGCACACCCGTGAGAAAAAGCACAAGCGGGAGAAAAGGGAAGGCCATTTTGACCTTGTTATGTGGGTTCATGTTTCTCAGAATATTAGTGTGGATGTCATTTTTCAGAGAGATGTTTGAGGAGGGTACAGGGAAACCATGCCCTCAATTCAATAGTCATTAACACCCTGCAAGAATATTTGGAGAAGGAACTACGTCGAAAACGGATTTTCTTGGTACTAGATTTGGGGCTGGCACTGATTAGCGTAGCAAAAAATTTGGGGCCAAATCCAACGGTAAAACAGTGTAGAGATATCGGCCAAGCGCTTGGTACCTACAGTATCTTGAAGAAAACGCGTTTGGGCTTGGGGAATTGAAAAGAGCGCTTGTCCAATGTTACGACAGTCTACCTGCCTATCGTCTCAGGAGGTGCTTGCTTTCGGTAAGCATGTTCCCCAAGGGTCATCCTAGGAAGAGTCTGCTCAGAAGATGGATAGCTGAAGGATTAGTTAATGGACGTTGCCTCTGACAGTTTCAGTGAGTTTGTTGACCGCAGTATCATTGATCCAGTACTGATTGGCAACAATTCCGAGGTCAAGAGATGTCAAGTTCAAGGTGCAATGCTGGAGTTCATCGTCCACAGGTCAATAACTACTGCAAACTTGCTGGTCGGGCCTTCAGCAGCAGGGTGAGCCTATGGTTGCACACATGTTCGAAGCGTTCACGAAGACACATCTCGGTGACAGGGCCACGGCCAGATTCTGGACAGACGCTTGGATCGACGGGAACTCCATCAAGCAGCTCGCACCTGCGCTGTCCGATGCCGTATCCCCTGCAGTGCGCGCGCGACGGACGGTGCGGCAGGCGCTGCACGGCAGGGCTTGGGTGCGCGACATCACCGGCGCGCTAACCCTGCCTGTCATCGCTCAGTACATGGAGATTTATGAGCGCATCCAGAATGTCGAGCCGACGGACGGAACGCCAGACACCTTGATCTGGAAGTGGACCGCCTCGGCACAGTACTCTGCATCGTCGGCTTAACCGGCGTTCTTCTACGGTCTCGAGCTATTCCCCTGCGGCAAGGCCATCTGGAAGACACGGGCGCCGCCCAAGTGCAAGATGCACATATGGCTGGCCCTGCAGGAACGGCTGTGGACAGCGGATCGGCGGCATCGCAGGGGCCTTGCTGCTGACGCGGGTTGCCTGCTTTGCGGCCAGGAAACAGAAACTGCGAATCATCTGTGCTTGCAGTGTGTCTTCTCGCGCTCGGTGTGGGCGGAGGTTTTCGGCCGCCATGGCATTGCAGCAGCCATGCTCCCAGTGCGCAGCGACCATCTCGCCGATTGGTGGCCTGAGGCTCATCGCCGGATCCCCAAACAGCAGCGGAAGGGCTTTGACTCCGTGGTCCTTCTGGTCGTATGGATGCTATATATGGAAGGAACGCAACGCGCGTACGTTCCACAACGTGAGTAGCAGCGTTCAACAGGTGTGTCCGCGCATCGAGCAGGAGGCTCATCTTTGGGCACTTGCTGGTGCGTCCAGATTTGTACAGAATGGCTGCAGTCCGGTGTGCCCCCCGCGACTCTGCAGCCAGCATGCCGGCGGCGGCTAATTTGCGTTGTACCAACCTTTTTATTCTTCTTCTAATACATGACGCGCAAAGTTTTTGCGTGTTCGCAAAACTACTGCAAACTTCGTCACTCTAATTCACAAGGATGAGCATCTTCCAAAAAAAGAGGACAGGTAGCTATCCCGTCCGTCGACTCTCTGTTCACGATGGCACCGAAGGAAGTAGAAGGTTTGCAAATGAAACTGATCTATCTGTTATCAGGTGGTTAACAATGTTTCAATGACCCCGCAAAAAAAAAGAACAATGTTTGAATGCAATAGTGTTCTTTTCAATGTCAGTACCTGCACGCTGCTGCGAGTCTTGGATCTGGAAGATTGCAGGGGGCTTGACGACGAAGTTCTCGTTAACATATGCGAGTCGGTGTTTCTCAAGTATCTCAGCTTTAGGGGCAGTGATGTCAACACGATTCCCATGGAAATCACAAAAATGAAGAATTTAGAGACCATGGGCATTCGGGAGACGAAGGTGAAAAAATTGCCTATGGAAGTCATCATGATGCCAGGGCTAGCTCACCTGTTTGGCAGGCTTGAGCTAATACCTCATGAGCACAAAGGTATTTACGGAACATTACTTAATAACCCCAAAGGCCAAAGGAATAACTCCTGAGATGAAGGAATTCCTTTCAGGGAAAAGTAATTTGCAGACTGGCTGGGGTTGTCATAGGCAATAAGGACCAATGTACTCAACAGATTATTCTTCACGCGGCAAACCTGAAGAAGGTTAAGCTATGCTGCGAGACTACCTCGAGTTATATCTTTCCCTTGAAAAAAGTCACCGCCACCAGCGAAGCTCTCTCGACTCTGTGTCAATTGATTCCACTCACCTGTCTAGGAACTTCCTCTCCAAAGAATTCCTGAGTTCTATGGATGGTTACTGTGCTATCAGATCTATCAAGCTACGGGGTGTGTTGGGAAGTTTGCCTAGCTCTGATATGTTAATCACCAAGTTAAGTTAACTAAGCTGGAAGAGTTGCAGCTTTTCTCAACTGGTCTGAGTAGCCAAGCTTTATGTGACAGCCTGAAAGGATTACCTTACTTAATGTACCTGAAGCTCGCAGAGGATAGTCCCGAATTTGCGAATGGCAGCTTTGTTGTGGGAAAAGATGGATTTGAGGGCCTTGAGCGACTGTGTTTCGAGACCCCAAAGCTTCCGAAGGTGCAATCCGAGCAAGGATCCATGGGCGCTCTGACCTCTCTTAAGTTGCTTTGTCCGAAACCGTCATGGAGTCTGTATTTCTTTGGTCATTTTCAGCTTAGAGTCGAGGGCATATCAAATCTTGCAAAACTCAACGAGGTGATACCCCACCATTCTGCTACTGAAAAAGAAATGTTATCTTGGAAAGAAGTAGCAAAGAGGCACATCAATAGGCCGTGTGTGAAGAAGCAACCAGCTTTAACCAATCAGCAACAAGGCATAATTTGTGGAGCGGCGGCCGGCACATGTTACTTAAGTTCTGTATCGTGTGTCATCCATGCATGTTCCTCTCCTCCTTTTTTCTCTTTATTTTGGCTTGTTCAATCTTTTCGTTCCAGCATACATATAAATAATTCGTACGGCTGCATATATTGGGCTCTTGGAGCTCGTCGAGCAGCAAACTGTAATATCTACCCGAGCAGGGTAGTTATGTTTGTACTGATGCTCCGTTGTTTACTATATTTGTAAGGTGATTTATTACATTGATTGCGCTTTGTTGGACTGAAATATATTGTACCATGCAAAGGTTTTAATACTTGTCTGTTTGAGTACATTAGTTAGCCTTTTGCCTTCTTATGCATGCGTTTTACACTAGAAATTATATTTATAATTAATATAGTAATAGATTTAATGAGTTTAGTTTCGGTATACCCCTTCTACAAAAATTTACTAATCTTAAAGCAGAAACGGTTATTTATATGTAAGGGCTTACACAAATAGAAACAAACTTGATTTCTTGTCCTTTATTCTGTTTGTTAAAAAGATCAATCGGGGTTGTGCAAATATTGGGATCGGTGATGTACGAATCGGCCATTCCCAGACGTGAACCAATCCAAGCCGAGTAGATTTAGACTATGCATAAGCATTAACAAGATCTTACTTGGGCGTTGAATCGTTGATGCTTGATTAACAAGATCAATGATGCATATTTCGGGACCGAATAGAGAAATTTAGATTCTGGAAATTGCTAGGAATAATCAATAAGAAAAGGGAGTGTGGAACGGATAAGATTAATTCCCCTCACACATAGTAAGAAGGGAGTGTTGAACCTGGGTTCACACCATTACCCAATTCAGATGATCTCAGCCATCATAAACAGATGATAAGCATAGACTAAAGATTAAAGACACTAGAAAACACTATGGCTCCTTTACTTCCTGCATGTGCCATCTTGAAGGCCACAATCAATTCCAAGTTAACACTTCAATCTTCATTGATGTCCTGTGAAGAAATAAAGTAAAAAAAAAGGAGATGAGTACAATCTGCTGAGAAACTGAAACAGAATTGACCTTACTATGTATCCATTGCTAACTTTTAATTTTGGAGGACTTGAGCAATTCAAGCAGTTTTAGCAATGTAAATATGCTCATTCCTTAGTTGAAGTATTTGTACTTCTGCAATATGAATGTAATAGCCGAACAACAAATGTATTATAAAGGAATAAAGCATCTGTTTTGGATCACTTTATCATGTGAGCACTAATGAACATGATATGTGTTCTTTACTAACTGAAAGTTTACAGAGATCATAGCACTTCATGTACATCAATGAAAACTCCAAATGGAAAAATAGCACGTAGAACACCACCCCTAATTCCTAATCACCAAGTGTCTCAACTTTGCATTAACATAACTGATACAGACAATTTCTTTTACTAGAATTCAGAACTGTTATCTACAAATTGATGTCTATATACAGCATAGTGTAGAGGACCACCATCTCACGGATTTTTTTTATAAATATTTTTTAAAAATAAATTCAAGATATATAGGTGTAGTTTTAGAAATTGCAAAAATAATACCCTGTCAGTCGCCGGTCAGACGAGAAAGGACTTGTCGTCCCACCGTCGGCCGACAAGGGGCTTGTCGTCCCACCGTCGACTGACAAGCCCCTGTCGTTTGACCAGCCACCGAGCGCGCGCCCAGAGTAGCCGACAGCACCCTGTCATCCAACGGTCGAATGACAGGTACCCTGTGTCATCCAACGGTCGAACGATAGGACATTAATTCATAATTTTTCTTTTTGTGAAATTGCAGAAATATTAGAAGAATTTTTATTTGAAAAACTGGCCTGAATCGGCATTTGGGGGTGGTGGTTAGGGCTAAATCCGTAGTGTTAGCGGCAATTCAATATTAAATCGCCATATTTCTCCCGTGGAAAAAGAGGAAGAGAATCGTCGGCTGAAAGAAGAAAGAAAAAAAAGATCTAACTCATAGATAATTGAATAGAAAAACATGTTCGTAAATAATTGAATAGAAAAACATGTTCGTCGTGACAGAAAATAAGTTAAAAAAGCAGATCAGAAGAAGTATGCGAGAGAAAAGGAGTGGGAATCAGGAAAACATGTTTTACCTATCTTTGTTCTACTGAATTGCATGGAACACTTTGTTTATTTAATAGAAATCTAGAGTTCGAAACATCATTATCACTACACATAGCGTCACAACACGGTTGTTAACATTCACATAAAACCGAACAACCTAATATAACATTGAAATAACTACTTAGGGCCTTTCGAATATTTTTCCTTCCTCATACGACGAGCGTGAGCTTCCTCTCCTTCTTCCTTCACATGACACACCATCTCGCGCTTTCTCGCCCTTTCAGCCTCATGTGCCTCCGCAGCTCGACGTTCCGCCTCTTCCTTTTCTTTGCGTTACGTCTCTTGCCAATGCTTTCTCTTCTCCTCCTGCTCTGCCTCTGTCATCTATTTTTGGTGCGCTCTCGGTGGCCAGTCAGACGACAGGGGCTTCTTGGTCGATGGTGGGACGACAAGCCCCTTGTCGGCCGACGGTGGGACGACAAGTCCTTTCTCGTCTAACCGGCGACTGACAGGGTGTTATTTTTGCAATTTCTGAAATTAAACCTATATATCTCGAATTTATTTAAAATAATAATATTTATATTAAAAAAACTCCATGATATACCGTGGGAAAGACAATGTTACTGCAGAAATGGCTTGCCGTTTAATGCAATAAAAAATTCATCATCCATAAATCACAAGGTTGCCACAGCTAACATAGTAATGCATAACCATAAGGCAAAGATGATAGCACGTAAAATGTGTACACTCAGATTACTGCATATGGTACCAGGTTTTGATTCGGAATCACTTGAGCATTTCCAGGAGCCTGTTGTGCCTTTGTCTCCATAGAGAGCATTTTAAGCGAAATCTTCCGCAGATAATCAGACTGAGTAATCCAAGAAGAAAAGAATGTTAAGTTTTATACCAATTACTCATAGAGACTTGCAACCTAGCACAGTTGAGGAGTTGCTTCATTTTTTATCATTTGACTCGTACAGATAGTCATGCAAAAACGCTCATAAAGGCAGCAAACCACTTTGCCACAAATAAGCCATACGAACAGAAAATGCAAATGGAAATAGTGTCACAGTGTATTCCAACTAAATAAATCCCTTCGAAAATGTTTACCAACATGGAGTGGAAGCAATATGATGAAGTCTGTCGTAGCTATAGGACTAGATAGTATACATTAGGCACTCTTGATCGGTTACGTCGACCTCCGAGAGTACCAGAGGAGTACGAGCAAGTGTAGTGTCCATCAAAGAGGAGCACGAGGGGCATACAGAACGTGGAACACTCCCGCCAGGGAAAGTAGAAATTCTCATGTTGGGACGAAATGAAAACTCTCGTGTTGAGATGAAATGAAAACTCTCATACTTATTTCGAGGATTACTTATTTCGAAGATTACGGATTACATGTCATAAATTCCTCTCCCTCTCCCTCCACCCCTAGGGCCCTATTTATAGAGAAAAGGGATGGAGGTGCGAGATTACAACTCCAACCCTCGTGTTACAACAAGCTGGGAGGGGCATTTTGGTCTTTTACAAGAAATCTTGAAGAATATTCTAATACACTAGTACTCTAGTACTTGCCACTACGACAACGTGTCGGCCTTGATGTTGCGACGAAGAGGGAGATCGACTCGTGACGACTCAACGTCGTGACGGAGTGTCGTCTTCGATGTCATGACGGAGAGATGGGAGGTGTGCCTGACGTTGAATGGGGAGGAGGATCTCGACGCTATCAAGGAGAAGCCCGTCGGTTCGGGTAGCACGGGACCCTTCCTTCAACAGTAGCCCCTTGTCAATTTGGGCGGTCGAGTGTCGCCTGTCCGAGTCGACGCACCAATTCGAGGGTTAGCGCGCGGGCCGGACCGACGACTTCCCTCTCCCCATTTTTTCTTCTCTTTCTTCTCCTTTTCCTTTCCTTTTCTTCTCTCCTTTCCCCCTCCACTATGCGGGCTCCCTAGCCTTAGTGGGCCGTGCTACTAGGTCACCGGGGAAGGCGAGGGTGTCATACAAGCCACTCCACCACACTCCCGCCTCCTTTCTCCCCTGCCGCCGCCACTCACCCTCCCTCTCTTCTGTGTCGAACACCACCGGCCCCTCCCTCTCTTTCTCTTTGGCGCGGCGTGTCACCGTTGTCCCTGGCCCTGCGCCCGACCGGCCACTAGCTCCTCTCCATCTCTCTTCTATGCAGCGCACCGCCGCCGCTCCTATGCGCCCGGTCGGCCACCACCGAAGCCGTAGCCCTCCGCTGCGTCGCCTCCTCCCTTCTCTAGTGGGCAGGTTGCCGGCTTGAGCAGCACCGGGCGGGCTGCCACCGCTCCCACGCGTCGTTGTTGGTCTCGCGCTGTCGAACTGCCGTCGCTGCGCTCGCTGTGCTGCTGCACCGCCGCCGCTCCCGTGCGTCCCATTGGTCTTGTGCTATCGGACCGCCATCACTCGCTCGTTGTGTTGCTGCACCCCCACTGCCGCTTCAAGAGGTTGACTACGTTGCTCTTAACCCACCCGTGCTCTGTTCTCGTGGTGTATGCATGAATGCCTGCTTTTCAAGCTTACTGCGATATATGAGATGGCCGTGTATGTACATCCATTGCTTGCTTATCATGAAATACTCACTTCTTAGCCATGCTTCCCTTGTCCATTTTTTTGTTCATGCATGAACTTGCCCAACTGGCTAGTATGCTGCCCTGTGAACTCATGGCCTCGTTAGCTCATGAGACGCCAGTCATGTAGGGTGGTTTGTTCCTTCCTAAAGGTTCATCTAGCCCCCAAGTGTGGTTTTGGTAATTAATGACAATACCTATGGAACAACAATTATGTGAGAATTGTTTTGAAAGTTGTTCCATAGGTGATGCAATGGTTGATAGAGCATGAATTCATTGAGGAATGCCATGAGATCAAAAGAAATGCATCAAGATCAATGAGTTCTAGGTGATGCCCATATGATCACGAAGAAATTAGAAAGAAGAAGACCTCGAATAATCAAGATTGTAGTTCAAGGAGTGAACTCAAAGATGATCGAGGTGTGCGAAGCTCATGAGTTGAGCTAAGAGAAGAACAAGAGGGAGTCTATGAGTTGGACTCAAGAAGATTGACAATAAGCGTGAAGGCTAAGTCATTTGAGTGGTTCAAATGACTAAGGTATATACTCGTCAATCTATGTTTATGGACTAACCCACATACTATGTGTTTGAGAGTAAGTCGAGGTTAGGTTCATATGGTGGCAAGAGTTGAATCGAGATATTCAAATGTGCCAAATGGAAGAGCAAGATCAAATCGAGCGCGGTGAAGACTCATGAACTTGATGTTTGAGGTTCAAGCCTTCGTGGTGAACCGATGAAGACGATGTGAAGAGAAAGCCTCCTACGCTTGGTGTATGTGGAGCTATTATCTCAACTTCATCAAGCCTCCGAAGATCGAAAGAGGATCGATGTGGGAAGCAAGGATGAAGATTGTCACCATGGTCAAGTGGAGTTGGTGACAAGCTTAGAAGAGCAATGAGAAGCATCGGTATTTGGATGATGCGTTCATCGAATCCGACGGGATTGCTCAAGGCAAAGGTATGTTTAGACTAGGTTTTTCTAGTTTTACCAGTCTCACGGAGTTTGGTGGGAGACCGGATTATAGGTTCGATACCCGTTCTATTAAGAGGGGCTAACGGACGGGTTGCGCGATCATATCGTGTGTCGAGTGCTCAATCTCTGCATATGTTGCATGTGTGTCGGGTTAGCCAAAAATCTAGAACTTAGTGTTCCAGGTTGTTGCCTAAGTCTCAGAGGTCTGACCGGCCATTTGAGGAGGTCTGACTGGCTGTGTAAGGCGGTCTGACCGGTCCTCTTGGAGGTTAGACCGGCCTGGCCCGCGGCTCAGGGGTTGTCAGTGCAGCGGTCTGACCGGCTGGTTTCTAGTTTCCAGTATGTTTCCCGGTTGTGCCGGGATTGGATCCCGGTAGCTCCCTGATCCGCTGCTGGACTCTGTTTTAACCCTTTGGGTTGGAATTTCCGGTGTGTCCGGTTTTGATTCCGGTGTGTCCGGTTTTGGTGTCCCGAGTATCCGGGGTTGTTACCCCGAAATGTCCGGACGTGTGTTCTCTGTGTGTGTTCAGTAAAGGCGGTCTGACCGGCTCAATAAAGTGGTCTGACCGAGCCTCTGTGTCCAGCTGTGTGTTGGCTCTTTTCTTTGGGACTTCGGAAGTTCCGATGAGAATATCAGATGTTCCGGTCGTGTCAGAGGTTCCGGACATGATTTTCCGGATACTCCGATATTCCCGGAAGTTCCAAAGTCGCCCGTGTTTTAAGTGCTCTGGAAAAGTCGAAGTATCCATTCTTAGATCGGAAGGTCCGATCTTGTGTTGGATCAGTAAAGGCGGTCTGACGGTCCTTGTGTGGCGGTCGGACCGGCTGGCTGTTTTCCTGTGTGTCAGGAGGTCCAACGGCTAGTTTTTATAGCCGTTGGAGTAGGGGCGGTCTGACCGGCTCTGTTAAGCGGTCTGACCGGCCTTTTCGCAGAAACCATCCAACGGCTAGTTTTTGGGGGGGGGGTTTGGGTATTTATACCCACCCTATCCTGTGGGGAATAGTAGCTGCTGCCTCTTGGGTCATTTGTTGATCCTCTCCTCTTGCTCCTACTCTCTCTAAAGTCCTCAAGTGCATGTGTTGCTAGATTGAGGTGTGAGGAAGGTTTGTGCATCGGTTGCACTTAGCGTATGCATTAGTTACATCGTGTTGAGCATTCGGCGTCGATTGTGTTCGAGCGCGTGTCCAGAAGTTTGTTACTCTTGGAGGCCACCGACTCCTAGACGGCTTGGTGGTTGTGAGCTCGGTGATCTCTTCGTGAAGATTGTGAAGAGGCCCGAGAGATTGTGAAGTGGCTTTAGAGCTCGCCATCTCCAGGAGTGGAGGAAAGAGCTAGCCGTAGTAGTCGAGGAGACTTCGGAGAGTCCTCGAGAGGAAGTGGCTTGAGAGGGAGCCCACCCTTGATCAAGTGTGATCGGGTCCTCAAACGGAGACATAGGATATCGGTGGATATTCGAACTCCGGGTCATACATCGTTTGTCCCTTGTCTCCTTTACATATCGCATTTCATTCTTGCAATTCATTCTTGCTATATTGTATATTTTGCATAGAATTGAATTGCTTGCCATATTGTATTGCTTATTAATCAACTTAGTTTTGAAATCATACCCACTTGATTAGGTTGCTCGTGCACTAGTTGAACTTAGCTTTTGAAGGGGAATAATCTAGTTCATAGCCAATAGTTTAATTCCGCATTTAAATTGGCTAGGATTGATTAGAAGTTTTAATTGCCTATTCAACCCCCCTCTAGGCGACATCTTGGTCCTTTCACCTCCGTACATGGCGGCGCACATTTCTCATACGAATTGCTTATATGACTATTCCTTCGGTAGCATTAGTGATGCCATGCTCCTATATGTCGCGCTCTCGTGGCCATGCCCGCGTATTGCCATGTTCTCCTTTTCCTTTTGTGTGCTGGTGACCGTGGCTACGCGAGCATACGAACGTTATGCGACTCATGCTCGTTTGTGATGTTTTTCCTTTTGGCGAACGGGGTCGCGTTATGACTTGCATGCCATGTTTTCTTACTTGTCGCGATGCACTTGGGTGCGAAGAGGTACGGTTCCCTGAGTGGTTGTGAGTAGTTTTGAGGAGCCTCGTCGGGCAAGTTGTCTCCCCCAGCTCCCCCGAACTCCGGTTCGGGCGGGTTCGGGGAGCCTCGCCGGGCAGGCTGCCGTGACACCTCGATCGCTTTGGGGAGGTCGGAGGTTTCGGTAGGTTCGAGGAGCCTCGTCGGGCGTGCTGTCTCCCCCAGCTCCCTCGAACTTCAGTTCATGCGGGTTCGGGAAGCCTCGTCGGGCGGGCCGCCTTGATACCTCGGCGTGCTGTCTCCCCCAACTCTCTCGAACTCTGATTCGAGCGGGTTCGGAGAGCCTCCGTCTCGACACCTCGACGTGTGGTCTCCCCCAGCTCCCCCGAACTCTGGTTCGGGTGGGTTCGAGGAGCCTCGCCGAGCGGGGTGCCACAACACCTCGACGTGCTGTCTCTCCCACAGCTCCCCTGAACTCCGGTACAAGCAGGTTCAGGGAGCCTCGCCAGGCGGGCTGCCACGACACCGCGATCGCTTCAGGGAGGTCAGAGGTTTCGATAGGTTCGAGGAGCCTTGCCGGGCGTGCTGTCTCCCCCAGCTCCCTCGAACTTCGATTCGTGCGGGTTCGAGGAGTCGGCCTTGACGTTGCGACGGAAAGGGAGATCGACTCATGAAGACTCGACGTCGTGACGGAATGTCGTCTCCGACGTCGTGACGGAGAGACGGGAGGTGGGCCTGACGTTTAACAGAGAGGAGGATCTCGACGCTGTCAAGGAGAAGCCCATCCATTCAAGGTAGCACAGGGACGCTTCCCTCAACAAAGCCGGTTCCAACACAAAGGTAAGTAGGGAGTAAAGTCTTGTTTGATGTTTGGTCCGAGATAAATGATTGCATACTATTGCATATCCCATGATGGACTTGGATTAATGATCTCTTTCTAATAGTAGGTTGGTTTACTACATATATAACAATTTTGGACGCATGGAAACTTGTCTTGACTTATAGAAACATGAACCGGCAGAGTAACCAACAGAAGTAACTTAAGGTACAACACTAGTAAATTCAGCATGGTCATCGATGAAAACCAAGGTCATGATCGGCGTTATCATCTATTATTTATGTTAACATAACAAAAATATTAAAAAACATATTATTGACCCACAAGCCCTATTTGAACCCCATAACTAAAAGTTTGCGGTCCGCTCTGGAAGCTAGCAAAGTTAGGTTAAATGCACCTGGTTGGTCGCTGCAGTATAAATCTTCTCTTCAAGTCGCACAGCAATTTTTTGATGTACGCTCAGTCCCTCAGGCACTGATACTGGCAGATGCTTCTTTAGAGTCTCCATTCTACACACATAATGCAAAATGTGAGTAAAATGACAGATGTATTGCTTTCGACGGTTTTCTGCAACAAAATATGCAGCATTTAAGATGTATGGTGGAACGAGTAGGCACTGCGGCCAACTGATGTGCTAAAATATTGTATTAGCATGCGAGTGGCAAAACTGGCATGGAATTTGCATGACAGCTACAACATTCGAGGCATACATTGCAAGGTAACAGACTTGTGAAAAGTGGCGCATACGAATGACTAGTTTCAGAACAGAATTGCATCTGCCGGCGCACTAGTAATACACATGGTTTCCCCTAATGTGATCAAACGTTATGATCGCTGTGTTACACAATATTGGTGTATGCCACAACAAATTTTTACCTCTTCGTCAATAAACTTGCGTTACATTGTTTGAATAGAATTCTAGTTAAATAAGGTAATTAGGATGGATTCAACGCTATCAAGCATATGTATGAGAAGTTGATTAGTGGATCCCCCGGTAGGGAATTTTGACCCAAGAATGAACAAGACGCGCAGAAAAGTGGGCTATGTGTGTGGATCGAGGACGAATCTATTGGTGCTCCTATGGGCATGGCTAGATCAAAGTTATATAAGATGGATCGATGACCAAATTGACCCGAAACACGCACGGAATTCCTCCCTTTTATATAGAAAAGGGAGGAGAAGAAGGATCGATTAGGGGGAGGGAAAGCGGAATCAAATCAAATCAATTAGAAGGGAACATGGTTTGCGTACATCTTATTGACGATCCTGCTGCGCGCCTCGGGCTGGAGATGGGCGCGCCAATCGCCTCCGGTGGGGGCGGGGGCGGGGGCGGGGGCGTTGGGGTCAACGCCAGCGGCGGCGGCAGCAGGGTCGGAGCCCTGGGTGGGCCGCCAGTTGGCGTCCATGGCCCGTTGGAGCGATGGAGGGGGGGCGGCGGCGCTGAGAACTGGGGGTGGGGTGGTGGCGACGGTGGCTTGAGGGGAGGTGGATACGGCGCTGGGAGAGAGGTAGAGGCGGCGCTGAGGAGGGGCGGGGCGGGGCTGTGAGGGAGAGGACGGGGGCGGCGGCGCTGGGCAAGAGGAGAGGTGGACGAGGCGCTATGAGGGCCGCGCTGGGGCCGGTCGAGGCAGAGGCGGATCTGGGAGGGTTGGCGCTGGGCGGGTGGAGGAGGCGGCGGCGCTGGGGAGAGTCAGAGGAGAAGCTGGGGTGGGCGGCGCTAGGGAGGCTGGAGCTGATTAGGGCCCCGTATGGTGGAGCTGGACTCGTGCATAAGCCGACTGTGGAGAGAAGCTCTAATTTAAACTGCTGAGGAGATAACTTCCATGTAAATCATCTGTTTGTTAGGACTTAAGCAATAGCGGCTTATCTCTGAACATAAACTAAAAACAAATTTATAGAGGAATGCTCAATTTCAGTGTTCAATTTCAGCAATGTACACAATATTGAACAAAAATTCACAATGTTCATAATGTTGAACAAAAATTTGAGCTCGTGTTGACCACTGTTGAACAAAAAACAGAAATAAAAAAAATCAAGCTCGGCGTGGGGGAGGACGGCCAGGGGGAAGGCGGCGCGTGGGAGCTTGGTTGCCGCCGTCGGTCGGGGAGGCAGGGGACCGGCGTGCCGGTGGCCGGGGACGGCGGCAACGACGGTCGGTTGGGGGCGTGGGAGCTTGGTTGCCGCCATCGGTCGGGGAGGCAGGGGACCGGCGTGCCGGTGGCCGGGGACGGCGGCAACGGCGTTCGGTTGGGGGCGTGACGGTGGCGAGGTGGCGGCCGGTTGCCGGCGTGATGGAGGTGAGGCGGCGAATGGTTGCCGGTGTGATGGGGCGGCGCGAGGAGGTGGTCGGTTGGGGGCGAGGCAGTGGAGGGGCTGGGGAGGTGGTCGATTGGGAGCGAGACAGCGGAGGGGGCCAGGGAGGGCCGACGCGGGGGAGATGCCGCCGGGGAGGGCCGGCGCTCGGGAGCTGGGACGGGGGAGGGCCGGTGTGGGGGCAACTCGCCGTGGGGGAGGTGGCGCGGGGGTTGGGGCGGCGCGGGGGAGGCGGCGCCGGTATTGGGGCGTCGCGGGGAGGCAGCACGGGGAGGCTCAAGAAACTGGGGGAGAGGAGCAGGGGGGCTGGAGAAGTTCGGGAAACTGGGGGAGAGGAGTTTTTTTTCATCTACACAATTTGAGAAGAGCTTAAACCATAAGCTAGCCATAAGAATTGTCTTTGTTAAAGCTTATGGCTTATTGAAGGGCATAAGCTATCCATAAACTACAAGAGGGTCTAGATAAGATATGGTTGGGGAGGGGTGGCTGTAAAATAACTCCTAACTCGCTAGTATTTCGCCTCCCCGTCTCGAATCATCGGTTCATAACATGCCTTCTACGATTATTGTCGGTAGTTGCTCCGACCTTAAAAGTGGATACATTTCATAGTAGAGGCCTGTTTGGTTAGGCTGTGGCTGTTGACAAAGCAGTTGTTGGCTGGCTGTCTGGAAAAGCTACTGTAGCTGTGGGAAAGTGAATATATGGCTTTTGGTTTATCCAAACCATCTATAGTATTTTGGAAAATGAGCATAGAAGTTTCAACACATTGCAAAAAGCTGGCAGAAGGCAGCTTTTCCAAATAGCTGAATTTGCACTGCAAAGCCCACAGCTACCGTTGGCAAAAGCTGCTGAAAAGCTGGCCGTTTGGTTGAGCTGCAACTTTTTCCAGTGAAAAGCTGCTGAAAAGCCCAACCAAACACCCCTAGATATAACACTCTTCCTGTAATATTTTCCCGGCTTTAAGCTTGCCCTCTAATACTTTTGCCGGCAGTAGAACATCCCCGGCAGACACTATGTCCTTTATCTCATATTTTCCTGGTAGTTAATTGCCCTTAACATCGTGTCGTGGTGTAGTAGTTGCCTAACTCATCAACTATGGTGCTAGCCTAGCCAGTTAGCTTTGGGAGAATTTTTAAAGGGATAATCAAATGAGATATCAATGTATCGATACGTCTTTTGCTTTAAGATTAGTAAACTTTCGGTTTGCTGAAACAAAACTCTTAGTTAGCAGCTGTAAGGCCTCTCTCAATGCATATGTGCTTAGATGAGGTGCTAAGTGCATGAAAGGGCTTGGAGTCGCCGTACATGATATGTTGACATTGTGGATCGATAAGCACAAGCATCCAGTGGTATGCACAGTTGTATGGTAGAAGAATGAGCTCCTTAGTACAGAGGAGGAGCATAGCCTGCGAAATGTAATCCTCGACCTCCTCCGACTGTTTTTCGACTAATGTGCATACGCCCACTTGTGGATCGAGGAATCTGATTTTTGGATTGTCTCTCCTAGCTTCTTGAATCATATGTCTACATAAGAGTAATGTTACTGAAAGAGCGTATCAATGGGTTAGGCAGTTCATTTAGCATAGACCGTGTGACAGGACACTTACAGTGTCCAGCATCTTAATAGGCCGACATCGAGGGCGTTGTGACGGTAGAGCAGGGATAAATCTTCGATGCCCACCATGAAGGATCCACCTGGGTGGAGGAAATGTTGCCGCTAGACCCTGGCGGTGATAAAAGAAGGAAGATATCTCTCCTCATTGCACCTCTTCATGTAAGAATCATGCACAATCTGAGATGCCCAACCAAGTCGCTCTAACTCTGTCTGCATCACTAACGGCTGCCCTTCCTCGTACATTGTTATCTGGGTTCTTCTTGTACGTCTTTGCCCTTGGCCGACTTTTTGGTATGTAGTCTTAGGCTTGGAGTGAGGTGGTGATTTGGTGGCCCCTATTTGCTAGATTTGTTGGACTGTTCTTGCTGAGATTGTGCAGAAGCGGCCTTCACCTTCGGTGGTGAGAGTTCATCTAGCCCCTAAGTGTGGTTTTGATAATTGATGACAATACCTATATACTAACATGATTCTGGAAGATTGGATATGAGGTTATGTCTGTAGGTGATGCATGAAGAACATTGGATGGATTCGGGAAAACGTCGTCAATTAAAGATATGCATCAAAATGTCAAAACTCAAGGAGAAGATAAGGTTGACCATGGTGTAAATCCAAGGATGGATTGAATATGGTCAACACATGAGCATGAAGAGTATGAGAGGGATTCAAGAAGAATTCCATCGAAGACCAAGGACTTCGGTTGATCAAGATACAAGTCCAAGGAGTGGACTTAAGATGGTCAACGCATGAGCAAAAGGAATAGGTCACTTGAGATAGTATGATCAAGTGACTATGGTGAGATATTCTCATATTGCCTCTTATGAACTAACCCATGATATCTCTATGTGAAAGAGTATGTGTGTGGGTTAGGTGCTATTCATAGGCATACTGTTGGGGGAAGGTCCCCGCGTTACCCTGAACCGACGAGCTTCTCTCTGACGATGTTAAGATCCCCCTCCCTGCGTCGACCCGTTTCACCTAGCATCAACAAACTCCGCTGGCATCGCTCGCTCCGTCCCGGCAGACGGCGAGGCCGTGCTCCATCTCGGCAGACGTCGAGGCCGCGTTCCGTCTCGGCGGACGTCGAGGCCACACTCCCTCCCGGCGGACGTCGAGGCCGTGCTCCGTCTCGGCAGACGTCGAGGCCGTGTTCCGTCCCGGCAGACGTCGAGGCCGCGTTTCGCCCCGTCACCAAGAACAACACGTCGTCTTGGTAGCGAGTATTAGGATATTAGAGTATTTGAATATTCCATAAAGATTCTTGTAAAAAGACCAAAATACTCTTCAGGGTGTGTTGTTGCCCGAGGGGCATAATTGTAATATCTCACATCCCTCCCTCAACCCTGATCCATTCTCTCAAATATAAACTGTAATACCTGAAATCAATACGAGAGTTTTCACTTCGCCTTGACACGAGAGTTTTCTCTTTATCCTCGACGCGAGTGTTCTACATTCCGCTTCGTCGGTCCCAGTCACGCGCATTGCCCCTCGACGGACACTACACTTGCTCGTACTCCTTCAGTACTCCCGGAGGTAGACGTAACCGATCGGGGGTGCCTCAAGTACATTGCCTAGTCCCGTAGTTATGACACATACAATGAAGAGTAAAGCTCATGGAGTTCATTAGAGGATGACATCAAGATGATGGTTATCAAGATAAGAAGAGCAAGTTCCAAAATGTACATTAATGAGAAGATATAAGCTTGGAAGCTTGCAGTTCATCTAAGTGAAGATGGACAAGTGATGATGAATGCAAAGAGAAAGTCTCCCGCAAGGATTTTGGGGGAGCCACATGCAAGACTTCAAGAGAAAAACATATCGAGATGCTTTTTGACTTGGAGTAAGGATGGCAGTCGTCATCGAGCTCAAGAGGAAAGCGCAAGGCAAAGGTATGTCTAGCTAAGGGTTCCTATTTCATCTGTTTCTAGTGCTTGGAGAGAGACCGGATTATAGGTTAGATAGCCGTGCTATTGAGAGGGGCTATCGGATGATTAGCTTGTCCACATCGTATGTCGAGTGCTCAAGTCTATGCATATGTTGCATTTCATCACATTGGTTTTCTATGTTGCGAGTGCTAGAGCTTTGGGTTCTAGAGTGTCCAGAGATTCCGAGCTATGAGTGCTCGAAGGCTTCAGACCATTTTGTGGTTGTGAGTTTTCCCTAACTTTGTGTCTCGGCGTGTGGTTGCTTCTTGACCTAAGTGGTCAAAGTGTTTGACCTAGTTTCACGGACTCCGAAAGGTCGATTTCTGGAGTGTATGAACTAAGGTGAGAGTCCTTTTGTGTAAAAGGGTGCTCGGATTTTGAGTTATCGAAAATTGGTGCTAGAAACCAAGGGTTTCTCAGCCAGACTGGCCAGGGTAGTTTAAATCGGCTCTGAGAGCGGTCTGACCAGCCTGGTCAGACTTGTCCGGTCAACTCAGCATCTGACGCTGGTCGGACCCTCCGGGACCAAACCAGACAGTCCAGGTGTGCAAAATCCGGACCCTCCGGGTGGAGGTCCAGGCTTTCCAGTCACAATTCGGACCCCCATCCAGACCCTCCAGGTCTAGGGTCCGGAAGTGGTTTTCTGACCGTTGGGAGGGGGCGGTTTAAAGCGGCCATCCTACCAGCATTCTCCAACGGCTACTTTTCATGGGTTTGGGTATTTATACCCCCTTTGGCCAGTTGGGGAAGGAAGTTGCTACATCCAAACTTCATTCTTGAGCATCTCTAGTTGCCTTCTCCCTCTCTAAAGCCTCTAGTGCATGTGTTGCCTTTTGTGAGGTGTGAGGGAAGCCTTTGTGCATAAGTTACACAAGGTATGTACATAAGTTGCATTGTTTGAGTACTCAATTGTGTTCGAGCGAGAGTCTGAGAGTGAGGCCACCGACTCCTAGAGGGCTTGGTGGTGCTGGCTCGGTGATCTCAAGAAGCTTGTGAGGAGGCCCGGGAGATTGTGAAGTGGTTGTGGAGCTCGCCATCTCTGAGAGTAGAGGAAAGAGCTAACCATAGTGATCGGGGAGACTTCGGAGAGTTCTCGAGAGGAAGCGGCTTGAGAGAGAGCCCACCTTTGATCAAGCGTGATCGAGTCCTCAAACGGAGACGTAGGATATCGTGGATATCCGAACTCCGGGTCATACATCGTTTGTTGCTTGTCTCCTTTACTTATCGTATTTCATACTTGCAATAGATTACTTGTATATCTCTTATAGTAGTTGAATTGCTTGCTTGTCACCCTAGGATTGCAAACCTTAATATATTCAAATAGGGTGGTATTGCTCATATGAAAGACTAGCATATTAGGATTTGAGCTTGTGAAAATCCAATTAGTATAATTCCGCATTAGGATTAAGCCAAATCATTAAGTGAATTTTAAAAGCCAATTCACCCCCTCTAGGTGACATCTTAGTCATTAAGGTCCTTTTAGGTGGAGCAGCACAAAATGAGAAGGCCATACCATCGCATATTGGAGACAACGGCCATGGAGGTGACGTAGGGGCAACTAGGGAAATGTACATCTTCGGCCATTGGATGAATGTGTGGACGGCTTGCCCCAGTGTCGTGATGTCGTCCTCTAGGGGTACAGGAAGTGGATACGATGAGCAATTCACATGCACCATCACTACCTCAGTAAACATCACACTACCTCAGATTACATCTCTACTGACGGACGCTTAAACCCCTCCACTGACGGGTATAGCGCCCGTCACTAAGAGAACGTCAGTGGAGGGGTCCGTCTCCACTGACGGGCGCCTGTGCTGTCAGCAGAAGTTTAAACATCACTGACGGGCAAGATTTTCTGCCCGTCAGTGGTTCTATTTTGGGAATTAAAAAAAATTAACAGCAAATCCAGCGGGGGGCCTCTTCGTCCCCGTTGCGGTCGTCGTCACGCTGGCCGACGGGGGCTGCTGCGCGGATGCTCCTCGACGTCATCCGCGACGACCAGCCGGCTCCAGTCTCGCCCTCATCCGGTGCGGCCGCTGGAGCAGGCCTCGGCATCGATGGTGACCTGTTCGTCCGCCGCGCGGTGTCCCTGCCCGCTCCGCTAATCACCTCCCCACCCGCGTTGACTGCCACCACCGAGGCCGCACTACCGCCTCCTGCAGAGGCGCAGTCACGTCAGTTGCCAACGGCTGCGCTGACGGAGGAGGAGCAGGGGGAGAGGGTGGCGCTACAGCTGCTCCTGTTCTGCACTGCACAAGGGAGGCGGGGGAGGTGTGGTGGGGTGGGAGGTGGCTGGATCTGGTCACGACGGAGGGAGAGGATGGAGCGGCCTTGGGGATGTCGCACGCGCTCTGGGAGATGATGATGGCGAGCTCAACCTCGTGGTGCAGTGACTCGAGTGGCTCGGGCACCTCGGCGGCGGCGGTGGCCACGCCCGTGTGGAGGAACGACGAGGTCAGCTTCAGGAACAGCACCAGCTCCTGCAAACCAACCGCGACACGTACGCGCACGCCGCACGCCGCAACCGGATCAGAGAACGCGGTAGGAGAAAAAGAAAGGGGAGCCAGTCAGAGGGGCACGGACCTTAGGGACGGGGCCTCCACGGGCTCATCGATCCACGTCTCTCCCATCGACCCTGACGAGTCGCTCCCGCTCTCGCTCCCGCTCTCGCTCCCGCTCTCGCTCCCGCTTCCGCTACAGCCACCCGCGGAGGAGGTGGAGGACGTGGTCCCGACGACCCAGGCAACGGCGGCGGTTGTGCCTTTGGGTGCCGTGCGGGAGGGTGACAGAGGCAACGGAGGGCGTTCATGGAGCGGCGTCGGGGAGGCGAGAGGCAACAGCAGCGTCGGGGGAGGCGAGAGGCGGCGGCTCACTGGCGGCGTTGGGGGAGCCGAGAGGCGGCGGCTCGCTGGCGGTGTCGGGGGGAGGCGAGAGGCGGCGAGAGGCAAGAGGCGTCGGGGGAGGGAGATGAGGAGGTGAGGAGGCGAGAGGCAGCGGGAAGGGAGATGAGGAGGTGGCGGCGGCGGTGGGGGGTATATCAACCCCACCCCCCCACCGAACCACTAGGGTTAGGCGAGATGGGCCTCGGCCCACTAGGGAGGGAGAAAAGAGGAATGGAGTTAGGGCTAAAAGATCACTGACGGGCCGTAATTTGGGCCCATCAGTGATGCAACACACTCTACTGACAGGCAGTGTTAACAGGCCCGTCAGTGGTACTCCCCATCAGTAGAAATAAACAACTACTGACGGGTCTTTTTTGTTACCCGTCAGTAATTGTTTTTTCTTCTGAATCGGGTCCGTCTACTGGAATAACCACTGACGGTTTACCTCTTCGCCCGTCAGTGGTGAACAGTACCACTGACGGGTATTTTTGTCCGTCAGTGGAGAGTGTGCAGGAGAAATGGTTTCTGGAGTGGTGTCATCACTGACGGGCGAAAACCCACAATCACTGACGGGTTCAGCACCCGTCAGTACGCTCCTGTCAGTGGAAGTTTTCACTTCCACTGACGGGCTGGCAACTCGTCAGTAGTGGCTGTCACCACTGATGGGCCCCTGGTTATGGCCCGTCAGTGGTTTATCGCTCCACTGACAGGTACATATTGTTCTGCCCGTCAGTAGTTCCCTTTCAGGGATTAAAAAAAATAAATTTTGGAAAACAAATAAACAATACATTCATTACACATTACAGCCACCATTACCTATCACAGAACCTACCTAACTGAGTACAAATGATAGGATGCACAGATCTGACATACAAACATAATACATGCTTAAGAGAAGTTTTGCAGAATTCCACGCACAAAAGAATTTGCCTGAGAAGGAAAAGGTACTTCTGCAAATGCTTCTCAACCTACAAAGACAATTGAGTGAGACTTTAACTCATTTTCGCCAAATTGATACAATTGGTACCAATATTTCAAATGCAATTCCTACTTAAAATTGGAGACAGAAAGTAGTAAAGCTAACAATCAAGGAGGTTTTTGTACTCGTGTTTGATTTATGGTTTGGGTAGCCAAATTCAGGAAGCACGATTCTTGGTAGAACAGAGTCAGCACACCTTTAGCATAAGAGATTAGGCATAGTAAAGAGGTGACAGAAAACACCATAGTTAGCAAATGTGTTGATCTAGTCTCCCTTTTTGGATCAGCAGAAAACACCTTCTCTTCCTAGAAGGCTAGCCTTTGTTGGTTTGTCCAAAATCGTTAAATTGGCAAAGGAATAAATATGCAGCATTATTTTGTAGTCAAACCTCGGAGTAGCCTGGGGGACTTGGTTACATAAATGTAGAGGTTTGGTTATTGGATCTGGATCTGGAAGGATGTGTCAAAAATATTTTGGCACTTAACAAGGTTTTAAAAGTTGTTACACAATGCCAATATTGCATTTTTCTTAGAAGTTAAAAAACTGAGACACTGATCACAAGAGGAATATGCTCAGTTTGCATTTTAGAGACATCCATGGTAGGACAAAGAATATGCTCAGTTTGCAAGAACATACTTTTAGAAGTGTTGAAACTTTGAGAAGTGCTGAAACTTACATAAGTGTTGAAACTTGGAGAAGTGTTCTTGTCTCCAACCTTCAGATGCCTAGGCTGCCAAAAAGGGAAAAAAACTTCATAAGGGTTGGAATGGAAAAAAGAAGTTGTATAGTGAGTTAGATCTATTAATAACAATTAGAGTGCACCTGGAATTTAAGTATTTTAAACAATTGGCATCAACCATATGATTACATTAATGAAAATATAACTGGACCACACCAGAATGATCAAGAAGTCATGAAAGAATATTGTTTGTTCTTGAAATGGAATAAGACAAGAGAAAACAAAACCAGAATAGCACCTCAAGAGTTTAGCATCAGCACGCTTTCACTCTCCAAATCAATGCCCAGCTTTGCCACATCTAACTTGCAACTTGAATTAATGTCGTTCCTTCAAGTACTGGGAACAAACTTCAAATCATTTCAGCAATAAGCCATAGAGTTGTAGATTGTTGCGGAGTGACATACCAGCGCTACTGCGATTTAGTAGAATGTTAATCCTTAGATTTGGCTAATAAAACTATGGAGTAACAAATGGAAAAAAAACAGAGCGCATTTGACAAAAGCAAAAATTGTAGATATTACACTTAACTCCTAGTCTCGTATCAATCATAGCATTGTTCTATTAGTATAATGCAAAGGAACTATACATGAACACTATGCACCACACAGACAATCAACTAGAATAAGGGCAATACATGAACTTCATTAATCAAGTGATAGATAAGATCATAATTGACAACAACTACACATGGATTCAGACCATATACTAATCTGCACAAGCTAGATATTCGAGAAGCAATCAGTTCTTTGCTGACTAAATGATCCATTTTTACAATTCGACAAACAGACCTAGCAGCCTATGCAACATCTGTGATAGATCCAATCAGTTTTGAATGTATGCAAGCTAAGTAGCACACGATCCTATCGGCTGAATAAAATCATTCCGCAAACTAACTCAGATGCAAAATATTATCACACGAACCGGTTCGAACTAACGACCAAATCTACACGCCAACACCAGATCTGGGAGAACCCACGAGCGCGCACCAAAGCGAGGTCCTAGAGAAGGCGTCGGGATGGATGGATGGAATGGGTACCTGAGCTGGGGCGAGGCATGGCGGCGGCTGGAATGGAGCACGGATCCGGCGGCCTGGGCCACGGATCCGGGGGGAGCGGAGCACGGATCCGCCAGGGGGAACGGAGCACAGATCCGGCGGCGCAGCGAGGGAGGCATGGGTTTGGTGGAGGCGTGGAGCGTGGAGCCGCTTGGGGATGCCGGATCGTCTTGCTGCCGTGGAGATGCTGCCACCGCCATCGCAGTAGGCGTCGTTGGGGCGCGCGGGCGGCGCCGTTGCCGGAGGAGGAGAAGGAGAGGGGGCACGGAGAAGGAGAGGGGGCACCGTTTCGGGAGAAAGGAGGAGGGAGGCCAGTTCGGGAGTGCGGCTAGTGTGGGAAACGGAGTTAGGGTTAGTGGGGGAGATGGCTTATATAGTTTGGGCGAAAACATCACTGACGGGCCGCCATTTGGGCCTGTCAGTGGTTTGGGTTATAACATCACCGACGGGCCATAATATGGGCCCGTCGTGATGTAATACACTCTACTGACAGCCAATAATCACGTGCCCGTCAGTGATACTTCCCGTCAGCAGAAATACACAACTACTGACGGGCCATGTTTTTGACCCGTCACTAATTATTTTTTCTTCTGAATTTGGACCGTGTACTGGAATAATCACTGACGGGTACATGTTCGCCCGTCAGTGGTGTACGGTACCACTGACAGGGATTTTATGCCCGTCAGTGAAGACTGAGCAGGAGAAGTGTTTTCTGAGGTAGTGCATGTCCACTGACACCTTGGCGTGACCTGTCGCTAGCGGGACTCCGTGCACCGTCGGTGCTTCGCCGCATGGAAATGCCAACCCCATGCCAGCCTCAATGGTGTGATGGGAGCCAATAGCTATGGGCATGAGGAGCTTTCACTTGGTGGCTGCCTCTATGTCGTCAATAGGTAATCTGTTGCAAGGGGCGTTGTCGGCGTACAAACGCCGGTGTCGGTGGTCCGGATGGACCCCCTTTGGGATTCAGCCGGGGAGGCGCAAGAACAGAAGCTACGTTGATCTTGAGTGGCAGGGATGCTAGAATAGAGACCGTGGTTTACCTAGGTTTGGGCCACCTTCTTGGTGTAAAACCCTACGTCCTGCTTTTTGTGTATATATGAATATATCAAGGATTACAAAGAGCTCAAACCACACAGGTGTTCTTCCTCTCTTTTTTCGATCGATCTCTCCTTTCATGGCCTTGGTTCTCCCCTTATATACTCGGGGGTCACCACAATGGCCGAAAGGCAAATACACTATAGTCGCACCGTTGCTAACAGATAGGGCATGGGCGACCCACACCGGCGGTTGAGGGTTGCTGTAGCGGAATAGTGCCTGTCTCCGCGGTTGGAATCTGGGTCATCATGACGTGGTTGGGTTAGAAGGTGAAGACTTCCTGGACCGCCCTCTGTCACAGACCATGCTGCAACTACCCTGGCCCTACCGACCAGGGACAGAAGGTATGTGCCTGGGCGCGTGGCGGCGAGCCCCAAAGTCAAAAGGGTGTCAGTCCGTTCCATCCCTTGCTAAGACTGACAGTTGACATGACTTGTCATGTGGGAGGACTGAAACTGACTAGGACACCGCCATCTTATCCACAACGGACTCGGAGTAGGAATGCCTGCACAGACAGGCATTAAATGCGCCTGTCGGGCCACACGTACTGGGTAGGGACCCACGAAGGGTGCTTGGGGACTCCCGAGCACATGGCTTAAGCCCTTCCACTGCCTGGGAGAGGTACTCACCGTCCCGAGTGGGAGCCAAGTCGCCTTGGGTGCTCGGGGAGCATCCTTAAGGGACGACTCGGGGCTTCCCCTGACTGGCGAGTGGACACGGTGCTCGGGATTACCGCATGCTCGGGGACCCCCGAGCACGTGACTTAGGACATTCCATCGCTCGTGGGAGGTAGTCGCCATCCCGAGTGGGCCCCAAGTTGCCTTGGGTGCTCAGGGAGCATCCTTAAGGGACGACTCGGGGTTCCCCTTGATGGCCAAGAGGACACAGTGCTCGGGGTGTTCCCCCGGGCACCTCCTCTTGACTCCACGCCCTTGGCGACGTGGCGTCAAGGTTGGCCTCTGCCAGCGGTCTAGGGGACCGTTCCCCGTATCGCCGATAGTAGCCCCCGGGCCCGCGACTAGGCGATGGCCCAGAAAGATGAGGCTGGGGGCAAGGCCTTCTCTTCATGGGCCAACGAAGACGCCAGCCCGCTCTGAGCGCCGCGCGGGGGAAATGCTCTGATTTTCGCGCCTTGTGGGGGAGTGCATTCTGCCAGGGAAACAGAAACGTCTCTCCACGTTCTGCTTTTCGCGCCCCTGGGCCCCCCACGTCTGCCCGCACGTGAAACACTTTGAATTCTTGATTCTTTCCTTTAAATGCTCCGCCGCCGCTGCGCCTCCTCATCTTCCTTGTCTATTCACGCCTTTTTGCCTCCTTGCACCCTTTCGCCTCCTGCTTCCTTTCGCCTCCAACTTCCATGCCGTACTGGCACCATGCCGAGACGCGAAAGGCGCCGCGCCTCCTCTCCGTCCGCCGCCACCAACGCCATTCTTCCCAGGTCCCGCCTCCTCAATGAGGAGAGCATGGCCAAGGTGCGGAAGATGTTGGTCCCGGAGGGCCAACAGGGGGCGTCGACGGTGAGGCCGACCACGTTTCCGTTGGAGCCGAGGCCGGAGGAGACGGTGATTTTTGCAAGCTTCATCATGGCGGCCTGGTGCCGCCGTTTTCCCCATTCTTCCTGGAGGTGCTGGCGGAATACCAGTTTCATCTTATCCACCTCTCCCCCAACTCCGTGGTAATGTTGACGATCTTCGCCCATCTCTGCGAGATGTTCGTGGGGGTGATGCCGTCGGTGGCGCTCTTCCGCCACTTCTTCATGCTGTGGTCCACGGGGAAGAGCAGGGGCTCCAGCCCGGTGAAAGCCACGGGGAGCTGCAACTTCCGCCTTCGGGAGAAGATCGGGGACAGCTACATCCCGCAGGAGACGCGGAACAAATGGGACGACTGGCGCAACCATTGGTGCTACATCTCCACTGACCCGCATGCCTAGCTGCTGTTTCCCGACGGGCCGGCACCGGTGCACAAGCAAACATGGGAATTCTTGCCGAAGGACGACGACCTATTGCGGCCGGCGGTGGAGAGGATCTCGTAGCTGTGGGCTACGAGCTTGACGGCAATGAGGGTGGTCGGAGACTTCCTCCGTCGGTGGCTGGCGCCGCTGCGGGAACGTGGCTGCCCGGCCTGGATGTACACCGGCGTGCGGGACATCGGCCGGACGAAGATCGGCGAGGCGGGGAACCTCAGCCCTGACACGGCGAGGACCATGCTGTGGATTCTCCTGGGCGTCGTGGACACCGCTTCTGCCGAGCTGCCCAGGTGGGACCTTGCGCTTTGCATGAACCCGCAGCGCAATACGATCCGTGCGGCCCTCCCTGAGTTCGATTCCCGGGGGATCAGGCCGAAAGACGCGGCTAGGGCGCCTGGCTCGCTGACGATCCCTGGAGGCGGTGATATCGAGGAGGAAATGACCACGAGGGCCTTGGGGACTTGCGTCGCCAACGAGGACCCCGCAGACCCGAAGGGCAAGAAGGCGTGGGCGCCTTGGCCCCCGTCGTCCTCATCATCACCGCTACCCCCTCCTCCGCCCTTGGCCCGTGGGCGAGCACCGAGGACGGCAGCTCGGGGCGAGGCAGTAGCCAATCGGCACCGGCCGGGGCGGCAGCTCGGGGCGAGGCAGCGCCTAAACGAAACCGGCCGGGGACGGCAGCTCGGGGTGAGGTAGTGCCCAAATGAAACCGGCCAGAGGCCTGGCGGAGCGAAGCTCGGGGGCTGCCCAGCCCCAGACAGTGAACAAGAAAAGGAAGGAGCCGTCGGCACCGACGAGCCCGGGATTCGAGATCCCGACCGCACGCTGGCGGTACAAAGGGCCCTCTTCAGGGTAAGACAACTCCCACTTTGATTTGTAGGGTTAATATAGTGCTCGGGGATTGACCCGAGCTTCGTTGTGTTGTTTGCAGGTCGTCCAAGAAGAATCGGACCACCCCAAGTGCGGAGTCTGCCCCGAGCACCGAGGATGCCTCGAGAACCGAGGCCGTCCCGGGGGCCGAGGCCGCGTGGATGACGTCGAGTTCGATCCTCGATATCCAGGACGCAACGTCCGAGCGGGGCGCGGCAGCGTCGGAGACACCGGTGGAGGTAGTGGCGATTAGCACTCCGTTGCCTGCTACGACAGCCGGGATGGCGAGGGCCGAGACCGAGGAGGCTCTCCCTGGGGAAGAGCTCGGGGACCCAGCCGCTCTAGAGCTACCCGAGAGCCTACCGGAGGTTCTTGGGGGGAGCTCGGTGCCTGAAGGCGGGGATCCCATCCTTGCCCTCGCGGAGACCCCCGACCATCCTAGCGCCAGAGCGAGCTCGGGCTTGACTACCCTGCCGGGGGGCCGAGGCTCCATGCGCCAAGCCGGGACGCCTCAGGGGCTCTTTCCCGAGCTGTTCAAAATGGCGCATGCCATGGTGGACAAGATCCGTGCCACCATTGCGTCAGAGAAAGCGGCGCTGGAGGAGCGGGAGGCCACTCTCACGGAAGCCGGAGAAGCCTTCCTCGCGTGGGTCCGGATCACCAAGCACGAACACGAAAGAGCCACCGCGGAGATCCTCAGGGAAAAAGAGTCCCCTGGAGGAGATGCGCACGGAGGTCATCGATGAAGGCGAACAACTGATCCTGCAGGAGGAGCAAGTTGCCCTCTGCGAAGCCGAGGCTGCTACGCGGGAGATCATCCTTGATCAGCGACAGAAGGCGCTCGATGAAGGGAAGGTCTCTCTGGCATGGCGAACCCGGGAGCTAGAGAGAGAAGTGGAGCGGCGCGTCGAGGCTGCTCGCAAAGAGGTCTCCGACCAGCTGGAGGCAACCAAGGCGGAGGCCCGAGAGCAACTCCGTCAAGCCGAAGAGGACAGGGACCGTCACATCTGAGAGTTGGAACAGCGCCTTGAGGATAGCAATATCTCCAAGCGGAGGCCGTTGAAGCAGGAGAAGGAGCTGCAGGAGGAGCTGCAGCGACTGGAGTCGACGGCCGCCGAGGAGAGGGATCTCCTCGTGGAGATGTGATCCGAAAGGAACGGTGCCACCGCGATGATGCGCGACATCTTCAACCGGGCGCGGCGCGCGGTGGTGGCTACCGGGCTTGGCCACATAACTGCGAGCGAGCAAGGCCTGGAGTCCCTGGGCCACTTCGTCCTTCCCTTCGGCACGATCCCCGGGCGGCTGGAGGCGCTGCCGGCGGCCGTGAAGGACGTGGCGGCTCGGGAGGGGCGCGAGCTAGCGGCCGCGGTGGCAGAGCATGTGCTCGCATGCTACCGAAGCCGGGATCCGAACTTCTCCTTGGAGCCGGCCAGGCTCAGGGTCGTCGAGGAGGAAGGAGACGCTGCTCACGAAGCCTTCCGCGAGGTAGCCGGGGAGATTGCCCAGCACTTTACGCGGGAGGAGGGTGAGAGCAACTCCGACGATGACGATGACGGCGGCGAGGACTAGCCCGCTTCCTTTGTATCTGTTTGCTTTTTGCTCAAGGCCGAAGAGCCCTTTTGTAAAGAACTTATAACTGACGCAAAGCTAGGTGCGGACTTGGCTCCACCCCTTTTTTTTTGCAGATGCGTCCAACTCGCGCCAGAGTGGGCCGACCCTTGGGGGGCGGCCCCGAGGACACCAGCCCCCGAGAGCTGGATGCGTCGAACTTGACCTTGAGCAAGCCGCGCCTCGGTGCCCCGAGAGGCCCTCGGGACCCCGAGGACCCCAGGCCCCCGAGAGGCGGGCGTCGAGTGCAAACCGCCGCACCGCGAGTCATCTCCGGTGCTCGGGGCTGCGCACCTTCAGATCTTGGTGCTCCTGCAGGTTTGCCCGAGCACTTGCTCGGGGATGGTTATGCAGATAGCTAGGTGTCAGCGGAAGTTTGATTGTGCCAACTTTTTCCACCTAGTTCCACTGGCTTTCCCTCTCGCACAGCAAGGATCCCCTGCACTGCTAGCCCTTCATCTATGGGGGAGCCCCCGAGCACATGTGCGAGCGCGTAGGATACTCGAGCGGCTTTTTGCTAGGCTAGTGCCCAGGATTTAGGAACCAGGCGAGGCGACCAGGGCTTTGAGCGACAACCCGGAATTTTCCTGTGGCTCACACCGTTACCCTGAAACGCCCCAACCCTATGATCGAACGGTGCATGGGATTGCTGACGCGAGAGACTACTCGTGGGGACATGTAATACCCAATTGTAACCAAGTAGGTCTTTGACTTGTATGCATGCATACATGACGTCATCCCGCACTACCTCGTTTAAACTCGAAAAGGATATAATTGTAATTTATAGAATATGTTAATATCTCATCTTCGGTGGATATTTATGCAAACACCAATCAACTTATTTGAAGTAGTTAAATTGAAAATATCATTGATAAGGGCGGTGGAAGTCGTCGAACAATTCGGTGAATCCCCGTTCCTGAACCTAAAACCTTAACGGAGCTGGAATTAGGGTTTCGACGATAGAACCATTTTTAGTGGATGCAAACCCCACAAACTCCACAAATAGTTTCAAAAGTGGAAACCCTAGCCCCTGGACAATTTTCATAAATTTTGGGAAAGTTTAAAACCTAGTTGCAGTGTAAACCCTAATTCGGACCCTCATCCAAAATTTGAACTGGACACCCATCCAAATCTTGCCCAAATTGATTCAAACTCCCCCAGTAGCTCCCAAGTAATATATTAGAGCCCCTGTAAAAATTTCAAATTATTTGGAGAAGAAATTACACATGAAATAACGTGGGGAAGGAATCAGGAATAAATAAAAAAGAAAAAGAAAACTAAAACCCTAACTCCCTCGGGCCGACAGCCCACTCGGCCGGCCCACCCGAGCAGCCCGCCGGACCCCCTCACCATTTTCTGCCTCCGCCCTTGTCACGGACCCGGAATAGCATATGATTAGGGGAACGCGAAGTCGCCAAGGACCGGAGGACTCGTCAGCCCGGTGGCACGGTACCTGCGCCGTACGCACCAAGGTAGAGCGATCCGACACCCGCCACGTGCGAGCCGGCCGGAAGCGACCACTCTTCCCAAAACCACATACGATTCCGTAATCCGGTGAAGAGTCAGAGTCGTTCCCGAATCCTACCACGACAAGCAAGGTCGGAGGAGCCCGACGATTCTACCCACACCCTAACCTAGCTCGGAAGCTAGTGGGTCGCTCGAAAGCCCGGTAGAATGCCCACACCCTGCCTGGCCGGCACTGCATCTCAGCCAGCGGGTCACTCAACCAACACCTGCTCGACTTAGTAGAAAATGGTACGGCCTCGATCCTTCACGGCATACCCATACACTTCATATCATTCACGCATTGTGCAGGGGCAGCCTGGATTAACAACTCGGATATCATCACAAAGCTCTACAATACGATATTACTTAATAACAGTCCACGATGGGACAACATATTACATCAGTCGGTTATCACCGGAAACATATCCGAGTACGGAGAAACTTAACAACAGCGGAAGCAAAATAAGTGAGTCCCACAGCGGCACAGTGACCGCTGAACAAAATACCAACTATCCCATTGTTCGAACACTACCGAGGAAACCAAGTTTACGCATCGTCAAAGTAATCTTCGACCACCGGCTCACCTGCAAGCTCCAGGGATAACCTGGGTGAGTACGAATGTACTCGCAAGACTTATCCGTGCTTGATTAAATGTCCTACTCATACTAGTACAACCACAATTAAACATGAATGCTTCTCAGAGTAACAATATACAAATTAAGAATATAACATTAAGAAGGTGAAGTAAAGAGTGACTAAGTAACAAATTAATTCAGGGTACAACCTATCACAACTATTTCACCTCGAGATCATATCAGACAATCCAAATCCATTATCCAGTTCATAATCGACTCCCATCCTGGTCACAATCCAATACGATGTCTAGTTCATAATCGAATTCACACCCCGATCACAATCCAATAGGAAAAATCCAATCCAAAGTCGATTCCAATTACCAAATTTTCAGCCATCAAGATAACTCAAGTTTCTCAAATCCCATCAATCCATGGGAAACCCATTATCATTTAATCTCTCGAAGCGTTACCGGAAGATACGACCACCTGCGCACATATTGGGTGCATAATCATTTGGGGGTAGCGAGCCCCCAAAAGCAGGGAGGCCTACCCCAACTATGCCGCAGGGAAGATCTCCGCCTAACGTTCACGTGTTACAGGGACAATGACACTCTGGCGTATGGTTGATGTGGCGACAAAAACCTTCACACATCCCTGGGTCGCCGTCTCGACTGCTATTAACATCAACCGTACCCTTTGTGCACGCCCTCGGCACTCACAACTCACCTTATTAGTTTAAGTTGTTAGGGTACGAGGTCTATTTATAACCATAACTGACCACATCATGTCCCAATCCAAATCCAACACTTCTGACGAGAACATATCGTGAAACCCTAGCATGCTAGTCGTACGAACGATAACCACGATACATAACATATAGCTCACAATTAAGTACAAACAAACACACATACGACAACAATAATAAGAATGCAACAAGCTCTGCTTGCCTTGGGTGCTAGGATCTAGCTCTTGCTCGGTGTCGTAAGCCAAGTGGTCTTCCTCTTCAGCCTCTGTTATGAATAACGCAAGTACCGGAAAAGAAGCAAAAAGGAATCCATAAGGTCCAACATGTATGCATGATATGCTATGCTAAATATGTATTACTAAGATGACTTGAGGGTAATTGAATACTAGGGTTGCCCACTTTTACGTGAAGCCTAGTGGAAGTGGTACGAAACCCTAAATATGCATGCATGTCATTTTATGCAAGATTACGATGACTTAGGGTTAATAACATCGATGGTAGGGCTTGACAAGGTGCTGGTTAGGTTCGTCGTAACGTAAGTAGTGTCAGTTGCGAGGTTGATGTAAATAGGGTTACAATTGTGTACCTAGGGTTTATCGACTCCCGACGGTGGTAAGATAACTTTTCTTAGGTAACTCCCCATGCATGTGCTCCTATTGGAAATCTACTGGTCCCAAATCATAGAGATTCTCATGAGGATTCCAGAAAGGTTTAATTCATCGAAATCGGAGTTACGGTCGCGAACTTAGGGCTAACGGGGCCTCGGACGTAACAAAACTTCTACCCTAAGTATCACCCTGTGCATGTAACCCAAATCAACTTTTGATTCAGTCAAAGTGTAGGAAATTTTACAAGGTTTCCAGAAATATAAAATTTGTCCAATTTGGATTCATAGTTTGAAAGATACGGTCATTTGAATTTCTGTCCAAAAATGGAATTTAAACCCTAACCCTACTTTCCTTTTTCGGCCTGAGCTAAATTGCTACCCGTACCCGAAGCCTACCCCGCCCAAACCTGAAATTTTACGCGCACTCGAACCCATCTTACACCAGATCTACCCTGCTAACCCACCCCCACCGACATGCGGGTCCCCAAGAGTACCCGTGGCCCAATAGGAAGCGGCCGCGTGGCCTCATTTCTCTCACTCCTCCCTCTCTCTCACACCCTCACTGTTCCGACCGGGGGAGGGCTTGGGGCGGCGGCGCTCCACCGGAGAGCTCGCCGGAGGAGCCTCGGGGGCGTTCTAGGGCACGGGGAGGATGGCGGGGGCTCGAGGAGCTCACCGCAAGCTCGAGGAGCTACTCGGGGGCGACGGAGGCGGCCGGATTGGAGCTAGCAACGGCGAGGGCGGCGGGTTTTGCTTCGGTGACCGGCGACGAGGGTGCTCCGAGCTCCGATCTGCAAAGAAAGATGGGGGAGGAGGATGAGTAGGTCGGCGGGGTGCTCAGAGAAGGAGAAGGGAATGCGGCGGAGGACCGAGGTCGCATCGGGAGCTCGTCGGAGAGGGTCGCCGGCGCTCGGGAAGATGGCGGCGGGGAGCTCCAGAGAGGAGGTGGCGCGGCTCTAGGGTTTGGGGGGAAGGAGCTCTCGGGCGGCCGGGTGGGCTATTTAATGGGCGGCGGGGAGCCTCGGACAGGGGCGGTCGGGACGGGCACCGCCCACCGGAGCCAAGGGGCGCCGGCGACGTGGAAGCCGGGCCCTGACGGGCGGGGCCCGCGGGGCTGACGGGGAGCGGGCAGAGGCGGCTTCGCCCGGGGACGCCTTTGCGCGGAGAAAACGGGAAGGAGGAGTAGGGAAAGCGGGTTCGGGCGGCGGGGTGGAAACGGGCCGCCAGCTGGGCCGGCCGAGTGGGCTGTCGGCCCGAGTAGCTAGGGTTTTTCTTTTTATTTTTGATTTTCTATTTTACAGAACCACTCCCTTTGTTATTTTATGTACAATTCTTGCTCCAAACTTTCTGAAATTTTTACAGGGGCTTTAATACATTATCTGAGATGTTTTGGAGGAGTTTGAACTGATTTGAATGAAATTTGACCTAGGTTCCCATTCAAATTCAATTTAGGGTTTGAATTGGGATTTGTTTTTGTGATATTTCATGTGCCAAAATAGCTCCAAAAGTTATGAAATTTTGGCAGGGGCTTCAAGGTGATTAATGGGATCTACTGTACGGGTTTGAATTGCTTCGGGCAATGTTTGACTCATGACCCCATTCAATTTCCGACTTAGGGTGTACCCTTCAATTAGGTTTTTAAATGCTTCCAGGATTTCTGAAATTTGTCGAGGGCTTAGGGTTTCTACCCTGGAAGCTATGGATGAACTCTTGGAACCTTCTTATCTACTAGGATCTGCTCTGCCACTAAACCCTAATTTCCAGCTCCTTAGGGTTTCCGGATTAGGGACGGGGATTCACCGGAGTGTTTGATGACCTCCTCTACCCTTATTAATGACTTTGTTATTTTGAATACTTCAAATAAGTTGATTGGTGTTTTGACATTGTTATTTGAAATACTTCAAATAAATTGATTGGTGTTTGTATAAATATCCACCGAGGATGAGATATTAACATATTCTATAAAGTAAAGTTGATATACAACTAAGTTTGAATAAGGTGTGGTTGATGATAATGCCATGTATGCATGAATGCAGAGCAAATACCTATTTATCGTAAAGTGGGTATTACAGCCCTCCCCACTTCTCGCTTTCTTCGCGCGAAGGCGCGCCCGAGCCAATCCGCCGATCCCCGCTCCCCCGCCAGCGCCCGGGCCCGCCTGTCAGGGCCCGGCTTCCACGTCGCCGCCGCTCGCTGGCTCTGGTGGGCGGTGCCGTCCCGACCGGGGCTGTCCGAGCGCGCCAGCCGCCCCTTAAAGCCGTCCGACAGCTCCCCGGCTCTCCCCCGCTCCTCCCCGAGAGAAACCCTAACCCTAGATCCGCCTCTTCCCGAACCCCATCTTCCTTTCCCCGAGCCTCTTCTCCTCCTCCTCTAACTGGCTCGGTCTTCCTCGCTGCAGATCCAAGCCCCGGGCACCCCCAACTCCGGCGACCGAGCTCCACCGCCGTTCATCTTCGTTGCCAGCCCGCTCCAAACCTCCATCCGCCTCTCCAGCAACCGAAGCTTCACGTGGGTGAGCCCCCGGAGCTTTTCCACCATTTTTTGAGTTCCACCGAGCTCTGGGACCCCTTCCGACGAGCCCTCCGGCGAGGCTCCGCCGTCGGAGCGGTGCTTCCGGCCGGAACCGAGAGAGGAGGGGTAGAACACGTGGCAGCACGCGGTTGGCTGAGCAGCCCGTGTCCGACTGACGTGTGGGTCCCGAGAGAGCTGAGCTGGCTTATGAGGGTGGGTTATGGGGTGCGTTTTGCGGGTGGGTTTAGTGATTAGGTCCAGTAGAGCTGAGAGAGGGAAGGGTTGATTTCGGGTGCATGTAGCATTTAGGGTTAGGACTGTTTTAGGGTTAGATTTGTCCAAATTTCAAATGGCCATAGCTTTTGAACCAGGAGTCCAAATTTAAATATTTTTATATATTTGGAAAGCTTGCGAAGAGCTCTACGCTTTAGCTGAATCAAAAATTGGTTTTGAGTACATGCACAGGGTGATGTTTAGGGTTGAAGCTTTGCTACTTTCGAGAGTCCGTAAACCCTAGATTCGCATCCGTAACTCCGATTGCGATGAGTTGTACCTTTTTGGAACCCTAGCAAGATTTCCTACGTCAGGGACCAACTAGAATTCTAGTAAAGACACATGCATACCCTGACCTCGTAGAGTGCGAGTGTTAGTCCCTGTTCCTCGTCGTATGTCGTTAAACCCTAACTCGACATCCAATAAAACCCAACGACTGGTAAAACTTGACATGGATAAGGTTAGGGTTGTGATTTCACATCTATTGGATTCGTGAAAACCACACTTGCTGTAGTAAAGTCATGACACCCCTAAAACACCTTAGGAAGTTCCTTTCTATTGTTTCATCGTGTCGCAAGTCCACGTACACCGTTAGGGCTGTAACCTAATCCTTACATACCTCACCTAATACCTCGTCATCACGCCAAAACCCTAATATCCTTAGATCGTCTTGCTTAGTCATGCATATGCATCACCTCTATTCATGCATACATGCCGGATCTTAATGCTTTCTTTCATCGTTTCTTTTCCGGTTCTTCGTATCGATTATAAAAGAATCTGAAGAGGAAGACCACCAAGCTTACAGCTCTCCGCAAGACCAGGAACAACCCGAATCAGGCAAGCAGAGCTTGTTGCATCTTTACTTTCCGTACTCTTGTGTATGCCCTGTTTATATGTGCTATGTGTATGAATGTTATCGGTGAATCGTCGCAAGTTGCGTACACTAGCATGTGTTGGATGTGTCTTGCGTTGAGAACATCTTGTGGTCTTTCAACTAAATTGTTAAGTGAGTTGGGAGAGCCGAGGGCGTGCACAATGGGTACGGTTGGTGTTAATTGTAGTATGACGGTGACCCAGGTGTATGAAGGATTTTGTCGCCACACCAACCCTATCTTCAGCGTGTCACTATCCCTTATCACACGTGAACGCTAGCGAGAACCAACACTGAGGATAGTTGGGGTAAGCCTCCATGCACTTTGAGAGGCCCGCTACCTCCAAACTATTATGCACTCACTATGCCTGCAGGGGTTGAGTTGTCGGTAGTGGTTCGAGAGATTAAAATGAACATGTGTGGATTGGAACGCTAGCGAGAACCAACACTAAGGATAGTTGGGGTAAGCCTCCATGCACTTTGAGAGGCTCGCTACCTCCAAACTGTTATGCACTCACTATGCCTGCAGGGGTTGAGTTGTCGTTAGTGGATTTTGATTTGGAGCTGCCCTAATTAGAATGGGTGTTGTTTAATGGATTAATTTGGATTGGACTCATGAGCTGTCCCGATGGATTTGGATTTGATGAGTTGAGCTCGTGGTGAATTGATTACAATCTGTTTGTATCCCTGAGCAATCTTTATTTCACCTTATTAATGTTCTGTTCTTAACTTGTATATTGTTACTCTGAGAAGCATCCATGTTTAATTGCTGTTGTACTAGTATGAGTAGGACATTTAATCAAGCACGGATAAGTCTTGCGAGTACGTTCGTACTCACCCAGGTTACTCCTGGAGCTTGCAGGTGAGCCGGTGGTGGACGACTATTTCGACGATGCCTGAAATTGTTGCTTTCTCGATCAGTTAGTCGATCTATGGGATAGGTCGTAGCTTTTGTTCAGCGGTCACTATACCGCTGTGGGACTCATTTACTCTGTTTCCGCTGTCGTTTAACTTCTCCGTATTCGGATGTGTTTTCGGTTATGACCGAATGATGTAATATGTTGTCCCATCGTGGACTGTTATTAGTAATATCTTATTGTAGAGCTTTGTGATGATATCCGAGTTGTTAATTCCAGGCTGCCCTTACGCAATGCGTGTATGATATGAAGCGTTTTGGATATGCCGTGAAGGATTACGGTCGTACCGGTTGTTACTAGGTTGGGCAGGAATCGGTTGAGTGACCCGCTGGCTGAGATGCTGTGCCGGCCAGGCAGGGTGTGGGCGTTCTACCGGGCTTTCGAGCGACCCACTGGCCCTCGGGCTAGGTTAGGGTGTGGGTAGAACCGCCGGGCTCCTCCGACCTTGTTTTGCCTGGTAGTAATTGGGAACGGCTCTAAACCTTCACCGGATTATGGAATCGTATGTGGTTCTGGGAAGATTGGTCGCTTCCGGCCGGCTCGCACATGGCGGGTGTCGGATCGTTCCGTCTTGGTGCGTACGGCGCAGGTACCGTGCCACCGGGCTGACGAGTCCTTCGGTCCTTGGCGATTTCGCGTTCCCTTTATCATATGCAATTCCGGGTCCGTGACAGCTTGGTATCAGAGCCGAGCTGACCGTAGGAAGCCAATTGCAGGTGGTCGTTAGATAGGAACTCCCGCTGCGCCACTTGGCCAGCAAAACTATTTCAAAATGTTAAACCCTATGTTTAAAATTAATAAGTAGGTTGCTCTTTATTCCTTAACCTCATCGCTCTTAGTTCTGAATTTCTTCTCTATTGCATTTGTTTTCATTTGTGTGGCTAACCATATCCTCTCTAACCCCAAAAATTGAATAGGATGGTGTACAATGTTGTGACCGACCCGCAACAGCTTGGAGGATGGGCAACCCTATTGTGGAGAATGTTAGAATACCTTGGAGTGCCCCAGGAAGACCTCCCTGCTTTCCACGCCAAGACTTATAAGGTTCACGGGAAGACTCACTTTTGGATGGGATGGGTCACAGTGAAAGTCTCGGACTTGGATCAGACCTTTACGGTACCCAGACCAACGGATACGGACGCTCGAATGGAAGCCTCAAGAAAAGCAGTTCTCCACCTATGGCACCACTTTGATGAGATCTTCCTATTCTCCCCCTTCCGCCTCATTCCCCAGATCACTGAGGGAGGCACCAGCATTTATGTACCTGCGCCAAGTGACGATGAAGAAGAAGACGAGACTGAGATCGAGACGATCAATCACATTGTTTGTGCGGAAGTAATGCACCAAAGGTTGTATCGGGACTATGGAAGTGCTACTCAAGAGGTGGAGCGGTTGACAAGGGTTAACCGCAAGCTTCGCTCTGAATTGCGCCAAAGGTATCATGTGGCTAATGAAGATGAGTCTTGCGGCGAAAGCCCCTATGTTCCGGTGCAGGAGCCGACCCAACTCCACCCCGTGAGACCAAGCAACCTCAGAATTCTGGAACGAAGCCACGCAAAAGGATGACGGCCCGACAGTACCTTCGGCTCTTCACTCCAAGATCCTCAGAAGGAAATACCTCGACCCCAGCCGCTTCAGTTCCCACTAATGAAGCCGCTGCAAGAGAAGAAGAGGAAGAGGATCCTGAGGAGCGTGTGTGGTACACCACCAGCAACCCACCAACCGACGAGGAATAGGATGAGTGGATGAAGGACAGGTTTTGAAGTACCCCGTCGTAAGAATTAGTCGTCGTAGTGCCAATTGGATTCTAGTGGCAAGTGGTTGATCCATTCTTATGGTGTTAGCTGGACCAGGTTTTAGGTGTAAGGTAACTTTTGGGATCATGTAATGGGGTACTTGTGGCTGCAGTTTTGGTATTTTGTATACGTTTATTTCACCATAAGGGTGATCTAAACCGCAGCCCACCTATGAACCATGTTAAATGTGTAATGCAATTGAGGATTATGGTCAACCAGTTCTGCCTTGTTGTGTGCCATGTTCATGACATGTCTCGCGGTACTATAGTGCAATTGTTTTGCCTTCCTGACTTCTCGAGTTGCCGTCTCACTTCGTGTCCTTTAGTTGCAACAGAATGGCATCAGGAACACGCGGAGCTGCCCGTGGACGCCGGGAACGTGAGGAGGAAGAAGTGCCACCCCCTCCCCCGCAGCCTAGTATTGCGGATCTGCTGGTGACCCAGAACAGGATCCTGGAACAGCTTGCTCGCAACCAAGGCGGTGCAGGCGGACAAGCTAGAAGCGGCCTGTCCGAGTTTCAGTGGACACAACCACCCACCTTCAATCGAGCTGACGACCCTCTGGAGGCGGATGACTGGATCCGCACAATCGAAAGAAAAATTCAGCTGGCACAGTGCGCCGAGGGAGATAAAGTTAATTTCGCCGCCCACTATTTAGAAGGCGCTGCAGCAAACTGGTGGGAGAACTTCTTGGCTGTACGAGCTCCCGGTCATGTCGTCACATGGGCCGAGTTTCAAACCGGCTTTCGTGCTTCTCATATCCCCAAGGGCGTCATGACCCTGAAAAAGGAAGAGTTCCGCGATCTCCGACAGGGAAGGAAGTCAGTGTTAGAGTTTCTCCACGACTTCAACCACCTATCCCGGTATGCGCCGCGAGAAGTCTCCACCGATGAGGACAGGGTGGAGAAATTCAAGGGCAAGCTGAACAATGAAATGCAGGCCAAGCTAGCTATCGCCGAGGTGCGGGATTTTGAGCATTTGGTGGATAAGGCTATTGAGATTGAAGCCAGGGAATCCGTCCTCCAACAGGACCGCAAGCGGGAAAGAGAGGCGCAGAAGTCTGTCGCCAGTAGCTCTCAAAAACCGCAGGTATGGCAACCGCAGCCACCCCGTCCTGCAACACAGTATCCACCCAGGTCCCAGGGATATGCGCCGCGCCCTCAGCAACCAGCCTATCAGCCTCGCCCCCAAGGAGGACCACAGCGGCCTCTGCCTGACTTAAGCAAGGTTAGATGCTACAACTGCGGGAGCATGGGACATTTTGCCAGCCACTGCACTCAACCACGAACAGGACACACCTATGCCCCCAACCCGCAACAAAGAGGACGTCCCCAGGTCCAAGGATCAGCTCCAACCAAGTCCCAAGCCCCTGGTCGTGGCAGAGTCAACCATGTCATGGCGGAAGAAGCACAGGACGCACCAGAGGTGGTGCTGGGTACGCTCTCAGTGAACTCAACTCCTGCTATAGTTCTTTTCGATTCCGGAGCATCCCATTCATTCATATCAAGCCAGTTTGCACATGACAATCATATTCCTTCATCAGCATTGCATTCCCCTCTTATTATTGCAACTCCCGGCTCGGAGTTAAGGACCGAACTGATCTGTGAGGGTGTTAAGGTAGAGATCGGTGGGGAAATGTTTCTGGCCAACATGGTAGTGTTGGGATCAGCAGGGCTAGATGCTATATTGGGCATGAACTGGTTGGTCCAGCACAAAGCCAAGATAGACTGCGCCAGAAGATCAGTATCTCTTACCTCTGAGTCCGGTAAGGAAGTGGTGTTCGTGTCCACGTCCCCGTCAGGATGTCTCTTTGCTTTGAAGGGTACCCAAGATCAGGGAATTGAGATGGTCCCCGTAGTATGTGAGTATCCGGATATCTTCCCGGAAGAATTGCCGGGTATGCCCCCTAATCGGGCAGTGGAGTTTGTTATTGACCTCCCACCTGGAACCGCTCCTGTCTCGAAGCGCCCTTATCGGATACCCCCGAATGAACTAATAGAGATGAAGAAGCAACTCCAGGAACTTGAGGAAAAGGGTTTCATCCGACCCAGCTCATCGCCGTGGGGCTGCCCTGCAATGTTTGTGAAGAAGAAAGATTCAAGCCTTAGGATGGTGGTTGACTACAGACCGTTGAACGAGCTGACAATTAAAATAGATCTCCGGTTAGGTTACCATCAGATAAAGATTAGATCTGAAGACATCCCGAAGACAGCTTTTACCACCCGGTATGGATCCTATGAGTACACTGTCATGTCGTTCGGCCTAACCAACGCCCCATCCACCTTCATGCAACTCATGAATTCTGTATTCATGGAGTATCTGGATCGGTTTGTTGTCGTCTTCATCGACGACATCCTCATATACTCCAAGTCTGAGTCTGAACATGAAGGCCACTTGAGGATGGTACTGGATAAGCTTCGAGAGCATCGCCTCTATGCAAAATTCTCGAAGTGTGAATTTTGGAAACATCAAGTGGAATTCTTAGGCCATGTACTATCAGCTACAGGTGTTGCAGTAGACCCGAGCAAGGTGCAAGCCGTCCAAGAATGGAAGCAACCTAAGTCAGTTACCCAGATCCGTAGCTTTCTAGGTCTGGCAGGATACTACCGCCGATTCATTGAGGGATTCTCTTCCATAGCCAAGCCAATGACAGAGTTGCTGAAGAAAGAGGCCAAATTTATATGGTCCGACAAATGTGAAAAGAGTTTCCAAGAGCTTAAAGAAAGGTTGACTTCAGCCCCAGTGCTTACCCTCCCAGATGTCCATAAAGACTTTGAAGTATATTGTGATGCCTCGCGGAATGGATTAGGCTGTGTCCTCATGCAAGAAGGCCGCGTGGTAGCTTATGCTTCGCGTCAGTTGCATCCTCATGAGGCCAATTACCCCACTCACGACTTGGAACTAGCAGCTGTGGTTCACGCTCTCAAGATATGGCGTCATTACCTTATCGGTAACCGCTGTGAAATCTACTCGGATCACAAGAGCCTGAAGTATCTGTTCACCCAGCTGGACCTGAACCTCCGCCAAAGAAGGTGGCTCGAGCTCATCAAAGATTATGACCTGGGTTTGAACTATACCCCTGGCAAGGCTAACGTCGTTGCCGATGCCCTTAGTCGGAAAGCTTACTGCAACAACCTTGTGATTATGGAGCAACAACCCCCGCTTCATGAGGAGTTCCAACGGCTCAATCTAGAGATGGTTGAGCAAGGTACCCTCGCCACCCTGGAAGTAAAACCATCCTTAGAAGACCAAGTCAAGACTGCCCAAGCTCAGAACGCCGGTATGCAGACGCTTCGGGAGAAAGTAAAGACTAGAATAGCGACTTGCTTCACCGAAGACAAGGATGGAGTACTGTGGTTTGGAAAGCGACTCGTGGTGCCCAAGGATCGGGAGTTAAAGAAACTCATTCTCCATGAAGCCCATAACTCCCCGTTAGCTATTCACCCTGGCAGCACCAAGATGTACCAAGACCTCCGTCACCGATTTTGGTGGACTCGAATGAAGCGAGAGATCACCCAATACGTTGCCGAGTGTGACATGTGTCGCCGGGTGAAAGCCGAACATCAGAGACCAGCAGGCCTACTTCAACCACTCCCTATTCCCGAGTGGAAATGGGAAGAGATTGGAATGGATTTTGTGGTAGGTTTGCCGAAATCCCCGAAGGGCAACGACGCAATATGGGTCATTGTGGATCGTCTTTCCAAAGTCGCTCATTTCATTCCGGTCAAGAGCACACACAAGGTGAGTCAGTTAGCAAGGTTGTACATCGCCCGAATCGTTTGTCTCCACGGTGTTCCCAAGAGAATCATTTCGGATAGAGGCACCCAGTTCACCAGCCGATTCTGAAGGTGCCTACATGAAGCCATGGGAACTTCTCTGTCCTTCAGCACCGCTTTTCATCCTCAAACCAGTGGTCAAGTCGAGCGGACAAATCAGATTCTTGAGGACATGCTGAGATCGTGTGCACTCACGCTGGGTTCCAATTGGGAAGACTGCTTGCCCTATGCTGAGTTTGCCTACAATAATAGTTATCAATCTAGTCTCGGTATGGCACCCTTTGAAGTACTTTACGGAAGAAAGTGTAGGACTCCCTTGAACTGGTCCGAGACCGGCGAGAGGCAGTTCTTTGGACCTAATCCAATTGAGGAAGCTGAAGATTTGGTTCAGCTCATCCGAGAACGTCTTCGTGAAGCTCAGTCCAGGCAGAAAAAGCTATGCCGATCCCCAGCGCCGGGAAGTTACCTTTCAGGTTGGAGACAGTGTGTATCTCAAGGTCACTCCGTTCAAAGGTGTCCGCCGCTTTGCAATGAAAGGAAAGCTAGCTCCTCGTTACATCGGTCCTTATCGAATCCTAGCCAGACGAGGAACCGTGGCGTACCAGTTGGAATTACCTCCAGAGCTATCTCGGATGCACGATGTCTTCCATGTGTCACAGCTCAAAGCTTGCCATCGAATCCCCGAGACGAAGACCAACCCTGAAATCAACGTGCTACATGAAGACCTCTCTTATCGAGAACATCCGGTGTGTATTCTTGATGAGATGGAACGCAAGACTTGAAACCACACCATCAAATTCTTCAAGGTACAATGGAGCAACCACACTGAAGATGAAGCCACCTGGGAGCGCGAGGAATGGCTCCAGACCGAGTTTCTAAGCTTGTTTGTCGATCGTTAGAGATCTCGGGTCGAGATCTTTTTAAGGGGGGTAGGTTTTGTAATACCCAATTGTAACCAAGTAGGTCTTTGACTTGTATGCATGCATACATGACGTCATCCCGCACTACCTCGTTTAAACTCGAAAAGGATATAATTGTAATTTATAGAATATGTTAATATCTCATCTTCGGTGGATATTTATGCAAACACCAATCAACTTATTTGAAGTAGTTAAATTGAAAATATCATTGATAAGGGCGGTGGAAGTCGTCGAACACTTCGGTGAATCCCCGTTCCTGAACCTAAAACCCTAACGGAGCTGGAATTAGGGTTTCGACGATAGAACCATTTTTAGTGGATGCAAACCCCTCAAACTCCACAAATAGTTTCAAAAGTGGAAACCCTAGCCCCTGGACAATTTTCATAAATTTTGGGAAAGTTTAAAACCTAGTTGCAGTGTAAACCCTAATTCGGACCCTCATCCAAAATTTGAACTGGACACCCATCCAAATCTTGCCCAAATTGATTCAAACTCCCCCAGTAGCTCCCAAGTAATATATTAGAGCCCCTGTAAAAATTTCAAATTATTTGGAGAAGAAATTACACATGAAATAACGTGGGGAAGGAATCAGGAATAAATAAAAAAGAAAAAGAAAACTAAAACCCTAACTCCCTCGGGCCGACAGCCCACTCGGCCGCCCACCCGAGCAGCCCGCCGGACCCCCCTCACCATTTTCCGCCTCCGCCCTCCCCACTTCCCGCTTTCTTCGCGCGAAGGCGCCCCCGAGCCAATCCGCCGATCCCCGCTCCCCCGCCAGCGCCCGGGCCCGCCTGTCAGGGCCCGGCTTCCACGTCGCCGCCGCTCGCTGGCTCCGGTGGGCGGTGCCGTCCCGACCGGGGCTGTCCGAGCGCGCCAGCCGCCCTTTAAAGCCGTCCGACAGCTCCCCGGCTCTCCCCCGCTCCTCCCCGAGAGAAACCCTAACCCTAGATCTGCCTCTTCCCGAACTCCGGCTTCGCCCGGACGTCGTCGTCTCCAACTCCGGCAGCCCACTCCGACGATAAATTGCCGCTGCCTCCGTGGTCCTCGAGCCCCATCTTCCTTTCCCCGAGCCTCTTCTCCTCCTCCTCTAACTGGCTCGGTCTTCCTCGCTGCAGATCCAAGTCCCGGGCACCCCCAACTCCGGCGACCGAGCTCCACCGCCGTTCATCTTCGTCGCCAGCCCGCTCCAGACCTCCATCCGCCTCTCCAGCAACCGAAGCTTCACGTGGGTGAGCCCCCGGAGCTTTTCCACCATTTTCCGAGTTCCACCGAGCTCTGGGACCCCTTCCGACGAGCCCTCCGGCGAGGCTCCGCCGTCGGAGCGGTGCTTCCGGCCGGAACCGAGAGAGGAGGGGTAGAACACGTGGCAGCGCGCGGTTGGCTGAGCAACCCGTGTCCGACTGACGTGTGGGTCCCGAGCGAGCTGAGCTGGCTTATGAGGGTGGGTTATGGGGTGCGTTTTGCGGGTGGGTTTAGTGATTAGGTCCAGTAGAGCTGAGAGAGGGAAGGGTTGATTTCGGGTGCATGTAGCATTTAGGGTTAGGACTGTTTTAGGGTTAGATTTGTCCAAATTTCAAATGGCCATAGCTTTTGAACCAGGAGTCCAAATTTAAATATTTTTATATATTTGGAAAGCTTGCGAAGAGCTCTACGCTTTAGCTGAATCAAAAATTGGTTTTGAGTACATGCACAGGGTGATGTTTAGGGTTGAAGCTTTGCTACTTTCGAGAGTCCGTAAACCCTAGATTCGCATCCGTAACTCCGATTGCGATGAGTTGTACCTTTTTGGAACCCTAGCGAGATTTCCTACGTCAGGGACCAACTGGAATTCCAGTAAAGACATATGCATACCCTGACCTCGTAGAGTGCGAGTGTTAGTCCCTGTTGCTCGTCGTATGTCGTTAAACCCTAACTCGACATCCAATAAAACCCAACGACTGGTAAAACTTGACATGGATAAGGTTAGGGTTGTGATTTCACATCTACTGGATTCGTGAAAACCACACTTGCTGTACTAAAGTCATGACACCCCTAAAACACCTTAGTAAGTTCCTTTCTATTGTTTCATCGTGTCGCAAGTCCACGTACACCGTTAGGGCTGTAACCTAATCCTTACATACCTCACCTAATACCTCGTCATCACGCCAAAACCCTAATATCCTTAGATCGTCTTGCTTAGTCATGCATATGCATCACCTCTATTCATGCATACATGCCGGATCTTAATGCTTTCTTTCATCGTTTCTTTTCCGGTTCTTCGTATCGATTATAAAAGAATCTGAAGAGGAAGACCACCAAGCTTACAGCTCTCCGCAAGACCAGGAACAACCTGAATCAGGCAAGCAGAGCTTGTTGCATCTTTACTTTCCGTACTCTTGTGTATGCCCTGTTTATATGTGCTATGTGTATGAATGTTATCGGTGAATCGTCGCAAGTTGCGTACACTAGCATGTGTAGGATGTGTCTTGCGTTGAGAACATCTTGTGGTCATTCAACTAAATTGTTAAGTGAGTTGGGAGAGCCGAGGGCGTGCACAATGGGTATGGTTGGTGTTAATTGTAGTATGACGGTGACCCAGGTGTATGAAGGATTTTGTCGCCACACCAACCCTATCTTCAGCGTGTCACTATCCCTTATCACACGTGAACGCTTGCGAGAACCAACACTGAGGATAGTTGGGGTAAGCCTCCATGCACTTTGAGAGGCCCGCTACCTCCAAACTGTTATGCACTCACTATGCCTGCAGGGGTTGAGTTGTCGGTAGTGGTTCGAGAGATTAAAATGAACATGTGTGGATTGGAACGCTAGCGAGAACCAACACTGAGGATAGTTGGGGTAAGCCTCCATGCACTTTGAGAGGCTCGCTACCTCCAAACTGTTATGCACTCACTATGCCTGCAGGGGTTGAGTTGTCGTTAGTGGATTTTGATTTGGAGCTGCCCTAATTGGAATGGGTGTTGTTTAATGGATTAATTTGGATTGGACTCATGAGCTGTCCCGATGGATTTGGATTTGATGAGTTGAGCTCGTGGTGATTGATTACAATCTGTTTGTATCCCTGAGCAATACTGTTACTTAGCTTGTCTTTATTTCACCTTATTAATGTTCTGTTCTTAACTTGTATATTGTTACTCTGAGAAGCATCCATGTTTAATTGCTGTTGTACTAGTATGAGTAGGACATTTAATCAAGCACGGATAAGTCTTGCGAGTACGTTCGTACTCACCCAGGTTACTCCTGGAGCTTGCAGGTGAGCCGGTGGTGGACGACTATTTCGACGATGCCTGAAATTGTTGCTTTCTCGATCAGTTAGTCGATCTATGGGATAGGTCGTAGCCTTTTGTTCAGCGGTCACTATACCACTGTGGGACTCATTTACTCTGTTTCCGCTGTCGTTTAACTTCTCCGTATTCGGATGTATTTTCGGTTATGACCGAATGATGTAATATGTTGTCCCATCGTGGACTGTTATTAGTAATATCTTATTGTAGAGCTTTGTGATGATATCCGAGTTGTTAATTCCAGGCTGCCCTTACGCAATGCGTGTATGATATGAAGCATTTTGGGTATGCCGTGAAGGATTACGGTCGTACCGGTTGTTACTAGGTTGGGCAGGAATCGGTTGAGTGACCCGCTGGCTGAGATGCTGTGCCGGCCAGGCAGGGTGTGGGCGTTCTACCGGGCTTTCGAGCGACCCACTGGCCCTCAGGCTAGGTTAGGGTGTGGGTAGAACCGCCGGGCTCCTCCGACCTTGTTTTGCCTGGTAGTAATTGGGAACGGCTCTAAACCTTCACCGGATTATGGAATCGTATGTGGTTCTGGGAAGATTGGTCGCTTCCGGCCGGCTCGCACGTGGCGGGTGTCGGATCGTTCCGTCTTGGTGCGTACGGCGCAGGTACCGTGCCACCGGGCTGACGAGTCCTTCGGTCCTTGGCGATTTCGCGTTCCCTTTATCATATGCAATTCCGGGTCCGTGACAGGACAGTATAAAAGCCTTAAAGCCGAGAAAACGCGGCAGAAAAATTTAGCTTATGAGTAGGATCGAATGATGTTAGGGGAATCCATTGTGGCTTTTCACCTTGGGACTTCGCCTTGATATTGTTGGCGGCACCTGGGAACTTCGCCATGGTTAATTTGTAAACTCGTGAGCGATTATAATAACTTGCAGGCAAAAGATGCCTCTTCCCTAAGTTTTTTCCGAAACACCCCGCTGTCAGGATCCACAGGCTTTCGAGTCAGCTGACTGGTCATGAGTATGAGGGGTAGAGTTATCCGTGTACTCTGAGGCTTGGTAGCGCTCGTTGCGACTGACCAGTCCGAGCACGTATGGTCTGGGGGTTATTTGCCCAGACTCTGGAGTGCTCGGGGTACAGTCGTTAGCCCGAGCGCCGACAGCTCACCACCAGAGACTAGACTACCCCGACTCCTCGTACCACAGACCAGTAGGGACCTATTTGCACAAGGGAGACATGGGGGCCCGATACTCGTGAGAGTGATCTCTTTTGCCAGCAAGCGAGGGGATAGAAAACTTGACGAGTAATTGAAAAGGCGAATATTACTTATATTAACATTATCAAAGCTATTGACATAGCCTATGGTACAAGGGAGCCCCCGAGCATGTGTGCGAGCGCATGGGATACTCGGACGGCTTTTGGCCAGACTGGTGCCCAGGGTTTAGAAACCAGGCGAGGCAACCAAGGCTTTGAGCGACAACCCGGAACACTCCCGAGACTCGCTTTGCTACTCGGGGGGCTGACACAAAGCATAAAGAGAAACTTACTCGAGCTTTTTATGGATAAAATTTGCGCAGATGCTCGATGTTCCAAGCATTGGGCAGCGGCAGACCGTCATCCATGGCCAGTCTAACAAAGCCAGGTTGGGAGACGCCGGTCACCCGGTAGGGGCCCTCCCACATGGGGGAGAGTTTGTTCTTTCCTTCCCGCATTTGAACGTGACGAAGTACTAAATCCCCGACCTCCAGCGACCGGGCCCGAACGTGGTGCTGATCCTAGCACCTTAGGCTCTGTTGATATCTGGTGGCATGGAGGACAGCTCTGCATCAGTGCTCTTCTAGATAGTTGATGTCTTCGAGCCTTCTCTGCTCCTGATCACCCTCTGAGTAAGCTCTGACCTGAGGCGAGCCGAGAGTGATTTCGGAGGGGAGGACCGCCTCTGCCCCGTATACGAGGAAGAAAGGCGTTTCTCCGATCGCCCTGCTGGGCGAAGTCTGGCTTGACCAAAGGACGGCAGGGAGCTCGTCGATCCAACCAGCGCCACATTTCTTGAGCCGATCGATGGTTCTGGTCTTGAGGCCTTTGAGGACTTGAGCATTGGCGTGCTCAACCTGCCTGTTGGCGCGAGGGTGAGCGACCGACGTGAAGCAGATCTTGACCCCGATGGCGTCGCAGTACTCAAGGAACGCGTCGCTTGTGAACTGCGTGCCGTTGTCGGTGATGATCCGATTGGGCACACCAAAGTGGCTCACAATGCTTCGGATGAACTTGATCGCTGTGTGCTTGTTGATCTTGACGACCGGCTCGGCTTCCGTCCACTTGGTGAACTTGTCGATGGCGACATAGAGGTACTCGTAGCCCCCTGACTGCTCGGGGGAACGGACCTACAATATCCAACCCCTAGACCGCGAAGGGCCATGATAAGGGGATGGTTTGGAGGGCCTGAGCAGGCTGATGGATCTGCTTTGCGTGGTATTGACACGCTTCACAGCGTCGAACCAGCTCGATGGCATCCTGGAGGGTTGTTGGCCAGTAGAAGCCTTGCCGAAAGTCCTTCCTGACCAGCGTGCGGAACGATGCATGGCTACCACACTCGCCCCCGTGGACGTCCACAAGCAAGTCACGGCCTTCTTCTTGGGAAATGCACTTCAGGAGGACGCTGTTTGGCTTGTCGCACAATCCTTTCTGTTGTGGCATTGTCTTTGGGAAGAATATCTTCTTTCAGGTATCCCCAGATCTCGGAGATCCAGGAAGCTTCCTGAGAGCAGATGGCGAGCACGGCATGCTCGCCGGGCAGTAACTTGATGGGAATTCCCACTGAAGGTGCTGCCTGGGGAGCCTCGCCTTGGCGCGAGGTTCCCCCTTCGTCTTAGTCGGCGGCCTCGACGGACGGTCGGGAGAGCCTTTCTTCAAAGGTCCCAGCCGGGATCGGCTCCCGAGAGGAGGCCAGTCGTGATAGGTTGTCGGTGAGTTCGTTGTAGTGGCATGGACGTGTTGGAGCTCCAACCCATCGAAATGCCGCTCCAACTTCCTGACTTCGCTCACGTACGCTGCCATTTGTGGATCCGAGCATTGGTACTCCTTGGACACCTGGTTGACGACCAGCTGAGAGTCGCCTTTGACCAGCAGGCGCCGGATCCCGAGGGACGTAGCTGCGCGAAGTCCCGCGAGAAGGCCTTCGTACTCGGCCATGTTGTTGGTGGCGCGGAAAAGGAGCTGCACGACGTATTGAAGTACTTCACCCATTGGGGAGGTGAGAACCACTCTAGCCCCCGGGCCTTTGAGCGTGAGGGATCCGTTGAAGTGCATCGTCCAGTGCTCAGTTCCTTCATGTCCCGGATTCACGGATAGTTCTTCCCCTTCGTCTTCAGGCACCAGCGTCCACTCAACCATGATGTCGGCCAGAGCTCTGCTCTTGATCGCTCGGTTGCTGACGAAGTGTAGGTTGAACTCGGTGAGTTCAATGGCCCACTCGACCATGCGGCCAATGGCCTCCCGATTGTGCAGGATGCGGTCGAGGGGGTAGGCAGTAACTACCAATACCTCGTGCGCTTGGAAGTAGTGACGCAGCTTTCTCGACGCAACAAGGATTGCGTAGAGCATTTTCTGGGCTTGCGGGTAGCGCATCTTGGCGTCACGTAGCACTTCGTTGACGAAGTAGACGGGCTGCTGCTAGACATGGCCCTTACTCGGGGCCTCCCCAAGCACAGCGCCCGGGGGGTCGAGCTTGGTCCCGAGCACTCCTGACTGCTCGGGTTCGCCCGGGAGCTCGGACCCGGATTTTTCCTTGGACAAGTCGCTTGTCGGGAGCTTGGTCCCGAGCACTCCTGACTGCTCGGGGTCGTTCGGGAGCTTGGACCTGAGCACTCACTACTACAGAATAGCTCTTCCGAGACGGGCCAAAACAACCGTCCCAGACGGTTGGCCGGTCTGTCCGAAATTGGTGGTCAGCAATGACGCAGGTCATGGTAGACGGGTGCGCAGCCCGTCTGCGATTATTACTCGTCCCAGACGGTCCGACAACTGAGTCGTCTGTGATGTCCGATCATCCCAGACGGGTATATAGCACGACCGTCCGCGATGTCCGGTCATCCCAGACGGGTATATAGCATGACCGTCCGCGATGTTAGTGTCATCCCAGACGGACGTATGTCACGACCCGTCTGCGATGATGATATCACGGACGGGTTCAACTGTTCACCCGTCTGGGATGGTTGTGTACAGAGAGCATAACACTGCCTGTTTTGTGGCTAGCCTCAGGAATTGCTAGCCATGCCCTCTGAAACAGGAGATACATATATATTGCACAGAATATTCACATATTTGGACATTCATAGAAACAATCACATGCTGTAACAATCACATATTTATACATGCATTCACAATTGCTAGCTACATATATTCACAATTGGTAGCTAGCTAGAACTGAGTCACAATTGCTGCATGCTGTCAACAATCGGTTCAATGTTTAAAAGTAGAGTTGGAGCAGATGTCTAAGAACAAATATGAAAGATATTGCTAGCTAGTCCGCTAAGCCGCCACCATAGAACTCGCCATCGGGATTGATGATTTGTGTCACGGACCCAAAATCCACATATGGTTAGGGGAACGCGAAGTCGCCAAGGACCGAAGGACTCGTCCTCTGCGGTGGCACGGTACCTGCGCCGTACGCACCGAGACGGAACGATCCGACACCCGCCACGTGCGAGCCGGCCGGAAGCGACCAATCTTCCCAGAACCACATATAGATTCCAGATTCCGGTGGAGGTTTAAAGCCGTTCCCAAATCCTACCACGCAGAACAAGGTCGGAGGAGCCCGGCGATTCCACCCACACCCTAACCTAGCCCGGGGGCTAGTGGGTCGCCCGAAGGCCCGGTAGAACCCACCCACACCCTGCCTGGCCGGCACAGCATCACAGCCAGCGGGTCACTCAACCGAGTCCTGCTCGACGTAGTAAAAAGAGGTACAACAGTAATTCTCCACGGCATGCCCACACACTTCATAACATTCACACATTGCATATGGGCAGCCTGAATAACAACTCGAATACCAAAAACAAGCACTACATTACTATATTAACACTAGTTGTCCACTGAGTGAACTTTATACAAGTATCAGTCGGCGATAACCGTAAACTTAGTTGCAACTGAAATATGTACAATGCAGCGGAAATAAACCAAAAGCCCCGCAGTGGTGCATCAACCACTGCTTAACAACCAAACCACGCCCACGAGTCGAACGCGGACCAAGGAAACCATTTGTGCTAAGCTTCATCATAAAATTCCGCAACAGTTGGCTCACCTGCAGAAAGTCTAGGAATATCCTAGGTGAGTACGAAAGTACTCGCAAGACTTAACCGTGCTTGATTAAATGTCCTACGCATACTAATTCAACGGCAATTAAACATGAATGCAATTCCATCAGAATAATACATAATCAAGGTAACAACCTAACAATGGTATAATTAGGAATAGAAGAATCGAAGTGAACTTCAGGAATTACATGAACACCAAGCATTCAAGACAATTGAAACATCACATTGGGGTAGCCCACACCCATTTCAATTCAATCCACCTCTTGGATCGCTACCGGCAATACGACTACCCTGGACATGTTGAGTGCATTTCACTTTGAGGTTGCAAGGCTCCAAGTGATATCGAGACTTACCTCAAACATTCCCGGTATCGATTCCGCTAACATCCGCAAGGGCTATCAATTCCAATTCACATTACATTCAATCAACTCTCGGATCATTACCAACAATTAATCACCCAGGACATGGCGAGTACATTTCTACCTCAACCATTCCGGTATCAATTCTTGGTAATGTTTACGCGTGACAGGGAAGTAACACTCCGGCATGCGGTTGGTGTGTGACCAAACTCAATTTCCTACTCCAAACCCCTGGGTCACTTCAACACTTCAATTAACACCAACCGTATCCATTGCGTACGCCCTCGGCTCTCCCAACTCACTTAACCAATTTTAGTTGAAAGGGCATTAAGGACGTTCTCAACGCAACGAATACACCTTACGCATACTAGTAACTCAACTTCAGTATCCAATTCAGACAAGCATTTGCACACAATACATTGCTACAGAAATTAAAGGATGCAACAAGCTCCGCTTGCCTTCGTCGTAGGATTCGGAGACTTGAGGGAGCTCAACCGTTTGCGGTTCTTCTTCCTCGGGCTCTGTCGCAAACCATACAAACATCGGCAAGGAAACGATAAAATAAATAACTTTCAGCATGTATGCATGATGAGGATGATATGCATGAGATGCTAGAACATTTGGTGGATGCTAGGGTTTTGCATTAAGAATTATGCTTTATTTCAATTTCAGAAGCTAAGGCAATCATCCTAGTAACTAAATGCATGATTCATTGAATTGGAATTTCATATTAAGGTTAACAATGTTGATTTGAACATTAGAGCAAAAAGGAAATACCTTCATATCCTAGCATGCTAATTAATTGGGCTAACTAATTGAACATTTGAGGTTGAAATAAGCAATAGAGCATGATATAGGATTTGGAAACATAAGAACTTAAGCCAAAATAATTCATATACCTTTTTAACTAACACCCAAGATTTTGAACAATGAATAAGAGATTCTTGTCCCTCAACTCCAATCACTAGCTTCACTTCTTCTTCTTCTTGCTCTACTCTTCTTCTTGTTAGAACAAGCAACCTAGAACTTGGTTGGAGCTAACAAAAGAACAAAGAGAAGTGAGGGAAAAGGGGAGGGAAACTTGAGGAAGGAGGAGGGGGAGGAAGAGGGAAGGAAGAGGGTCACCGGAGTGGCGGTGGTGGTTCACCGGAGCTGGCCACCGGAGTTGAAGAAGACAATGCAAATGAGAGCTTCTTGTGCTGTTTTTGGGGAGAAAGAGGAGGAGAACACTAAGGAAATGAAAGAGGAGGAGGAAAAGAGGAAGGGGACCCTTGGGGAAGTGATCCTGGGTGCCCTGGTGGAGATCCCACGCAGGTGCCACCGCTCAACACCCTCCCCACGGCGACGGCACGTGTCACTTTAAAACTCAAAGTTGACAGCTCGATCGGAAGTTTCGATGTCAATATCGGATGTTCCGACCGGACCGGAACTTCCGATGTCACTCACTCGGGAAAAACCGGAACTTCCGACTTTACCGGAGGTTCCGGAGTTACCCCTATTCTGGATGCTCGGGGAAAACCGGAACTTCCGGTTCCTGGATCGGAAGTTCCGACCCAACCGGAGGTTCCGGGAGAACCTTTGGTTTGGACCTTCGGAAAAAGCCGAAACTTCCGGTCCCTGGATCGGAGGTTCCGACCCAACCGGATGTTCCGGTCCCTGAATCGGAACTTCCGATTTTGCCAAAAAAACAAACTGCCCCTCGACAAAACGTTCGTAGATTTCAATCTACTCAACGGAATTGGATGAAATTTGGCACAGAGGTAGACAAGAGACTTACGGAGCTATTCCAATTGGAAACACCTCAAAAATTCATCTGCTGCGAGACAACCCCAAATCTAAACCCTTCTCTCCTCTGTTTGCTTTCCGATTCAAAAGAGACACTTGAATTTTTAGAAGGAGATATACACGTATTCTATAAAACCTACTAGAAACTATTCAAGTTTATGCAAGGTTGTGCATGAATGATGCTATGTATGCATGAGACCAAGCAACACTCTATTTATTTATATTAACATGGGTCTTACAAAACCTACCCCCCTTACAAAGATCTCGACCCGAGATCTCTAACGATCGGCAAACAAGAGAGGAAATTCAGCTTGGAGCCAATCTTCTCGCTCCCACGTAGCTTCCTCTTCGGTATGGTTCTTCCATTGCACTTTGTAGAACTTGACGGTACGACGACGAGTTGTGCGTTCCGATTCATCCAGAATACGCACGGGGTACTCCCGATAGGTGAGGTCTTCGCGTAACTCTTCGATTTCAGGATTGGTCTTTACCTCGGGGACACGATGACATGCTTTCAACTGAGATACATGAAAGACATCATGTACCTTGGATAGCGAGGGAGGTAACTCCAATTGGTAAGCTACGGCTCCTCGCTTGGCTAACACTCTAAATGGACCGATATACCGAGGAGCTAATTTGCCTTTTATGCCAAAGCGATGGACACCTTTGAAGGGTGTAACCTTGAGGTAAACACCATCTCCAACTTGGAACACCACTTCTCGGCGGCGAGGATTAGCATAACTCTTTTGCCTGGATTGAGCTTCTCGAAGCCGCTGCCGGACAAGATGAACTTGGGCTTCGGCTTCCTTGATAGCATCCGGTCCAAAGAATTGCTTTTCACCGGTCTCAGACCAGTTAAGGGGAGTTCTGCATTTTTTGCCATACAACAGTTCAAAAGGTGCCATACCAAGACTTGCTTGGTAGCTGTTGTTATACGCAAACTCTGCATATGGCAAGCACTTCTCCCAATTGGAACCGAAAGTGAGAGCACAAGATCTTAACATATCTTCAAGGATTTGGTTTGTTCTCTCAATTTGGCCTCCAGTTTGAGGATGGAAAGCTGTGCTAAAGGATAACGAAGTTCCCATAGCTTCGTGCAGACATTTCCAGAATCGATTGGTGAATTGAGTGCCTCGGTCTGAAACGATTCGCACGGGGACACCATGGAGACAAACGATTCGAGAGATATACAGCTCAGCTAACTGACTCACTTTATGAGTAGTCTTCACCGGAATGAAGTGAGCTACCTTGGAGAGGCGATCCACGATCACCCATATGGCGTCGTTGCTCTTTGGAGATTTCGGCAAACCTACCACAAAATCCATTCCAACTTCTTCCCATTTCCACTCAGGAATAGGGAGTGGTTGGAGAACGCCGGCTGGCTTCTGATGTTCGGCCTTCACTTGACGACATACGTCGCACTCGGCTACAAAACGAGCAATTTCACGTTTCATCCGAGTCCACCAAAATCGGCGGCGAAGGTCTTGGTACATTTTTGTACTACCAGGATGAAGAGATAATGGGGAATTATGAGCCTCATGGAGGATTAACTCCTTCAACTGCTGATCTTTAGGCACCACAAGGCGCTTCCCAAACCAGAGAACTCTGTTCTCATCTTCGGAGAAACAAGTAGCAGTGCCATCTCTTACTTTCTCCCTAATCTTCTGCATTCCAACATTTTGCACCTGAACGGCTTTAATCTGGTCTTCTAAAGATGGTTTCACTTCCAGAAAAGCAAGGGAACCTTGCTCAACCATTTCAAGATTAAGCCGCTGGAATTCCACATGAAGTGGTGGCTGATGCTCACGAATTAAAGCATTGCTGCAATAAGCTTTCCGGCTAAGGGCATCGGCGACGATGTTAGCCTTGCCGGGGGTATAATTTAAACCCACATCATAATCTTTGATGAGCTCGAGCCATCTCCGTTGCCGAAGGTTCAGATCGGGTTGAGTAAATAAATACTTCAAACTCTTATGATCCGAAAAGATTTCGCAACGGGCACCGATAAGATAGTGTCGCCAGATTTTGAGAGCATGTACTACGGCTGCTAACGCTAGGTCATGAGTGGGATAGTTTGCTTCATGGGGACGCAATTGACGTGAAGCATATGCTACCACGCGACCCTCTTGCATGAGCACACACCCCAACCCATTCCTGGAAGCATCACAATAGACTTCGAAGCCTGAGTGGATATTCGGAAGGATAAGCACAGGAGCAGTGGTTAACTTCTCCTTAAGCTTTTGGAAACTCTCTTCGCACTTGGTTGACCATATGAACTTATTGTCCTTCTTCAACAATTCGGTCATTGGCTTCGCTATAGAAGAAAAACCCTCGATGAACCGGCGGTAATAACCTGCCAATCCGAGAAAACTACGAATTTGGGTAACAGATTTGGGTTGCTTCCACTCTTGAACGGCTTGTACTTTACTCGGGTCTACAGCAACACCCTCTGCTGAAAGAACATGACCCAAAAACTCCACTCAGGATTTCCAGAATTCACATTTGGAGAATTTTGCGTACAGCCGATGTTCTCGGAGCTTTTCGAGCACCTTCCTCAGATGGTTTTCGTGCTCCGGTTCGGACTTGGAATAGATGAGAATATCATCGATGAAGATGATCACAAATTGATCAAGATACTCCATGAATACCGAATTCATGAGTTGCATAAACGTGGAAGGAGCATTGGTTAACCCGAAGGACATAACGGTATATTCGTATGACCCATAACGAGTGGTAAAAGCGGTTTTAGGAATGTCTTCAGATCTGATTTTAATCTGGTGGTAACCCAACCTGAGATCGATCTTGGAGAAGACACATGCCCCGGATAATTGGTCGAATAGATCATCAATTCGGGGAAGAGGATACTTGTTCTTCACGGTGAGCTCGTTTAAGGGGCGGTAATCAATTACCATCCGCAAGCTCGAATCTTTCTTCCTCACGAACATGGCAGGACAACCCCACGGTGAGGAACTAGGCCTAATGAAGCCCTTGTCTTCAAGCTCTTTGAGTTGTTTCTTCATCTCTAACAACTCATTCGGGGGTATCCGATATGGACGCTTCGAAACAGGAGCAGTCCCCGGCGGGAGTTCAATAACAAACTCAACCGCTCGATCAGGAGGCATACCAGGTAATTCCTCTGGGAAAACATCTGGATAATCACAAACCACGGAAACGGACTCAAGCCCTTGACTATGAGTGTCCCACGCGGCAAAGAGATGCCCTGACAAGGATGGCGATACAAACTTCACTTCCTTGCCAGAGTTGGCAACAAGAGAAACTGACCTTTCGGCACAGTCTATTTTTGCCTTGTACTGGATTAACCAATTCATCCCCAGAATGACGTCTAGCCCTTCTGACCCCAAAACTACCATATCGGCTAGGAATTCTTCTCCACTAATCTGTAGCTTAACACTCTCACAAACAAGCTCGGTCCTCAACTCCGAGCCGGGTGTTGTGACAATGAGAGGGTGATGCAATGCGGATGACGGAACATGATTCTCATGCGCAAATTTGCTAGATATAAACGAATGAGATGCCTCGGAATCAAAGAGAACTAGGGCAGGAGCTGAGTTGACGGAAAGCGTACCCAGAACCACCTCGGGTGCTTCCTGAGCTTCCTCGGCAGTGACATGGTTTACCCTGCCACGGCCAACAGCTTGAGCTTTGTTAGGAACTGGAGTCCTAACTTGAGAACTTGCACCTGCCTGCTTTGGCTGCATCTTAGGGGCAAAGGCGTGCCCTGTACGCGGCTGAAGGCAACGGCTTGCAAAATGTCCCATACCTCCGCAGTTGAAACACTGAACCTTACCCAGGTCAAAAGAAGACTGCGGTTGCCCTCCTTGAGGACGTGGTTGGACACCTTGTTGCTGAGGACGGGGAACGAAACCCTGCAACTTTTGCGGGTACGATCCAACTGGACGGGGTGGTGTTGACTGCCACACCGGGGTTTTTGCGAGCTACCTGCCGCAGACTTCTGCATCTCCCTTTCGCGTTTACGAGATCTATCCAAGGCTAACTCCTTGGCTTCCACCTTAACAGCTTTATCTACTAGATGCTGGAAATTGTTTATATCGACAGCAGCGAGCTTGGCCTGCAAATCCTCATTCAACTTCCCCATAAACTTTTCCACTTTATCCTCATCTGTGGATACATCCCGCTGAGCATAACGGGCTAGATGATTGAATTCACGAAGGAACTCCAACACCGACTTCCGACCTTGACGAAGATCACGAAATTCTTCCTTCTTTAAGGTCATGACACCGGCAGGAATATGGAATGCCCGAAACCCAGTCCGGAACTCTGCCCAGGTGACGACATGACCAGGAGCTTGCATGGCGAGGAAATTATCCCACCAATCTGCAGCAGCACCTTCAAGGAAATGAGAAGCAAAACTGACTTTATCGGCTTCTGCACATTGAGCCAGCTGGAGTTTTCTTTCAATTGTGCGAATCCAGTTGTCTGCTTCCAAGGGATCATCTGCCCGATCGAAAATGGCTGGTTGAGTGCGCTGGAAATCACTCAAACCACCACGAACCTGCCCACCTCCTGGGCTCTGATTGCGCACCAGCTGTTCAAGAATTCGGTTCTGCGTTACCAGAAGATCCGCAACACTAGGTTGCTGGGGAGGAGGAGGTGGCACTTCCTCCTCGTCGCGATCTCGGCGTGCACGACCGGCTCCACGTGTTCCCGAAGCCATCCTGTGGCAACCATTCGATAACACGATGAGATAACAACACGAGAGGCTGAAAGATAACACTTTCCACGATAGTAAGACAGGGCATTCATGAACATGTCACATTGATTCATACACATTTTCAGAAGGAAAATGGAGTATAGAACGAATGTAAGAACGATTGACAAAATACACTAGGGTATTAACACGTTCAACATAGTTCATTACATGGGGCTGCGGTTTAAATCACCATAAAGGGGAGATAAACGTACACAAGGTACCAAAATTGGCAGCCACCAACACCCGCTTACATGCCTCCAAAAGCTATCTAAGGGATTAGGGTTTGGGTCAACTTTACATTCCAAAATTGCGACCCAAACAGGAACTAAGATCGAACAACACCGCTTATGGACTATACGGAGATCCTTCATGACGACGAATCTCCATTGCCTCCAAGTCGGTAGGAAGAGGGACCATGGTGTGGAACAGGGAATTCCATGACCATACGGAGGAGTGACAGCGGGGATGCGACGAACGCCACCCACAGCCATTTGCGGACGCAGAACATCAGGATGAACTCCAAGCTCTGTCCCGCCCACTGACGGATATTGATACGCCCACGGACCTCCTTCATAGACCGAGTAGATGCCTTCCCCGGTCCAGAAGTGTGGCGGTGGGGTGAAAAAGTTCCCTTGATGTCGAGCCAACTCAAGAGAAATAATGAGACGGTGGCGATATCGTCTTGTCTCGAAACCACGAGCACGATATGCTACGTCCAAAGATCGGACAAGGCGGCCCAGATGAGCTATTGCCACATTAGGCTTTTGAGTAAACTCCTCAGGAGGTATCACGTTCTCCATAGGAGTCCGCGATGGAAAGAACGAAAAAGGGCCCTCAGCGAGACCCGGAAGCTCATGGCGAAGATGACACATCGCCGAATAAGCTGCATCTTGGACAGCAGATTCTAACTCTGCTCCATAGCCGTTAAAGAAACGCGGCTGATGGGGAGGATCAAACTCACGCGGTTGAATAAACACGCGCGCCCGATACTCATACATACCGAACCCTAGATTGGCTCTATGCACGAGATATTCTGGGAGATATCGAAATCCGAGTTCCCGAAGCATATACAGCAACACTTCAGGAAACCCTTCGACATCCAATCCATGGGTAGCATGCATTAACTGAAAAGAAGCCATCTGACAAAACAAGACACAGATCAGGATCATCCACAAGCAAAAACAAATGCAATAGACAAGGAACTTTAGAACTAAGACCGATGAGGACGAGAAATAAAGAAGCACTCTACTTACTAACTTTTAAACATAGGTTTTTAACTTTGCAAATAATTTTTTCGACATTGCCGAGTCCTAACTAACGCCCACCTGCAATTGGCTTCCTACGGTCTGCTCGGCTCTGATACCAAGCTGTCACGGACCCAAAATCCACATATGGTTAGGGGAACGCGAAGTCGCCAAGGACCGAAGGACTCGTCCTCTGCGGTGGCACGGTACCTGCGCCGTACGCACCGAGACGGAACGATCCGACACCCGCCACGTGCGAGCCGGCCGGAAGCGACCAATCTTCCCAGAACCACATATAGATTCCAGATTCCGGTGGAGGTTTAAAGCCGTTCCCAAATCCTACCACGCAGAACAAGGTCGGAGGAGCCCGGCGATTCCACCCACACCCTAACCTAGCCCGGGGGCTAGTGGGTCGCCCGAAGGCCCGGTAGAACCCACCCACACCCTGCCTGGCCGGCACAGCATCACAGCCAGCGGGTCACTCAACCGAGTCCTGCTCGACGTAGTAAAAAGAGGTACAACAGTAATTCTCCACGGCATGCCCACACACTTCATAACATTCACACATTGCATATGGGCAGCCTGAATAACAACTCGAATACCAAAAACAAGCACTACATTACTATATTAACACTAGTTGTCCACTGAGTGAACTTTATACAAGTATCAGTCGGCGATAACCGTAAACTTAGTTGCAACTGAAATATGTACAATGCAGCGGAAATAAACCAAAAGCCCCGCAGTGGTGCATCAACCACTGCTTAACAACCAAACCACGCCCACGAGTCGAACGCGGACCAAGGAAACCATTTGTGCTAAGCTTCATCATAAAATTCCGCAACAGTTGGCTCACCTGCAGAAAGTCTAGGAATATCCTAGGTGAGTACGAAAGTACTCGCAAGACTTAACCGTGCTTGATTAAATGTCCTATGCATACTAATTCAACGGCAATTAAACATGAATGCAATTCCATCAGAATAATACATAATCAAGGTAACAACCTAACAATGGTATAATTAGGAATAGAAGAATCGAAGTGAACTTCAGGAATTACATGAACACCAAGCATTCAAGACAATTGAAACATCACATTGGGGTAGCCCACACCCATTTCAATTCAATCCACCTCTTGGATCGCTACCGGCAATACGACTACCCTGGACATGTTGAGTGCATTTCACTTTGAGGTTGCAAGGCTCCAAGTGATATCGAGACTTACCTCAAACATTCCCGGTATCGATTCCGCTAACATCCGCAAGGGCTATCAATTCCAATTCACATTACATTCAATCAACTCTCGGATCATTACCAACAATTAATCACCCAGGACATGGCGAGTACATTTCTACCTCAACCATTCCGGTATCAATTCTTGGTAATGTTTACGCGTGACAGGGAAGTAACACTCCGGCATGCGGTTGGTGTGTGACCAAACTCAATTTCCTACTCCAAACCCCTGGGTCACTTCAACACTTCAATTAACACCAACCGTATCCATTGCGTACGCCCTCGGCTCTCCCAACTCACTTAACCAATTTTAGTTGAAAGGGCATTAAGGACGTTCTCAACGCAACGAATACACCTTACGCATACTAGTAACTCAACTTCAGTATCCAATTCAGACAAGCATTTGCACACAATACATTGCTACAGAAATTAAAGGATGCAACAAGCTCCGCTTGCCTTCGTCGTAGGATTCGGAGACTTGAGGGAGCTCAACCGTTTGCGGTTCTTCTTCCTCGGGCTCTGTCGCAAACCATACAAACATCGGCAAGGAAACGATAAAATAAATAACTTTCAGCATGTATGCATGATGAGGATGATATGCATGAGATGCTAGAACATTTGGTGGATGCTAGGGTTTTGCATTAAGAATTATGCTTTATTTCAATTTCAGAAGCTAAGGCAATCATCCTAGTAACTAAATGCATGATTCATTGAATTGGAATTTCATATTAAGGTTAACAATGTTGATTTGAACATTAGAGCAAAAAGGAAATACCTTCATATCCTAGCATGCTAATTAATTGGGCTAACTAATTGAACATTTGAGGTTGAAATAAGCAATAGAGCATGATATAGGATTTGGAAACATAAGAACTTAAGCCAAAATAATTCATATACCTTTTTAACTAACACCCAAGATTTTGAACAATGAATAAGAGATTCTTGTCCCTCAACTCCAATCACTAGCTTCACTTCTTCTTCTTCTTGCTCTACTCTTCTTCTTGTTAGAACAAGCAACCTAGAACTTGGTTGGAGCTAACAAAAGAACAAAGAGAAGTGAGGGAAAAGGGGAGGGAAACTTGAGGAAGGAGGAGGGGGAGGAAGAGGGAAGGAAGAGGGTCACCGGAGTGGCGGTGGTGGTTCACCGGAGCTGGCCACCGGAGTTGAAGAAGACAATGCAAATGAGAGCTTCTTGTGCTGTTTTTGGGGAGAAAGAGGAGGAGAACACTAAGGAAATGAAAGAGGAGGAGGAAAAGAGGAAGGGGACCCTTGGGGAAGTGATCCTGGGTGCCCTGGTGGAGATCCCACGCAGGTGCCACCGCAGAGGACGAGTCCTTCGGTCCTTCTAGTCTCTAACTTGTCTCAAATGAGCAAATCATCACATAGCTAGGACTAAACTCTAAGGCAATAACAGAAGAGTTCTATAGAACAATTAAACCGAATGAATCATATCCGTTCTTTCAATTAATTAATTGACATCTAAACACAAAATGAAGTATAGAATCTGCTCTCATTGACCAAATGTCAATCAAATGTCAATCAATCAAAGTTAGAAGTGACAATCCTTAGGTAATTACTCTTACCCTGTCAAGTACATGCCCCTAATTAGCTTCATCTCTGTTTTGCATTCCTATCATTTGTTGTACTGCAAGTCTGTATGTAAGGTTTTATGTTGTCTACAGAATATCCAAATCCTAGATTAGTAGGTTAACAGATTATTTGCTTGCTTGGTTGTATGTATTTGTGAGTGAGCTTTTATGTCGTACCAATTTCAGCTTACCGTATCCTGCAGACTCTGTTATTGCTTAGCTCTATTGTTTTGCACAATTGCAAGGAGCTCTCCTATTCTTAATGAAATTGTATTTCTAGCTTAGTGCGTGCTGGTTAAGCCTTTCAGTTTTCTGGATACAATATATGTTAGTTTTTCCTCTCCCTACATTGTGAACTTGATGATCAATCAACCTTCATATTAAAATTGTTAGTACCAGCAGGAAGAGTATTTTGGTTCTTTTCTCCTAGGGCTACAAGACCGCTGATACAGTTTTTTCATTTGGCTAACACATCCAGTTTGTAATTAAAATTTTCTTTGCTTATTATTTGTAGATTCGGATTTATCGGAGTTAACACATTCAACTTTTTATGTAGTTCTCTAGCTTAGCATGTTAATATTTCATTTCTAATTAGATGAGGTCTCTTCTGTGCTTGCAGTAGCCTAGGGAAACAGCTGAAGAAATAGGAAAATATATATTATTCTCTCTTCCTGCATGTGCAGAATTTTATTGTTCTCTAACATTTGCTTAGGGCAGTTTTGATGCGAGACAATGAAATGAAACTAAACGGCGATCGCCATGGAAGCCCTGGTGGCATGCCGCATTGCCTCAAAGTTTGTTGTGTCAGTACAACATGTCATTTTTCTTCCATGAATGGATATCTGTAATTTCCAAGAAGTTTGAACCAAAAGGCCCTAATAGGGCGTTTGGATATTGGGTTAGGAGAGGTGGGAATGGGAAACACTAGAATTTGGGGAAAGAGAGGGGAAATTGGAGCACTCACCAGTGGATACAACTCCTTCTCCGGAGGGCTAGCGGGTTCGGCTTCTTCTCCGGCGGCGGCGCGGTGGAGAGGACGGCGGCGCGGGCTAGCGGACGCGGCTCCTTCTCCGGCGGCATGGGCTAGCGGACTCGGCTCCTTCTCCGGCGGCGACGCGGTGGAGACGACAGCGGCGTGGTGGAGACGACGGCGGCGCGGGAGGGGAATTAGGGATTTGGATTGCGAAATGGCGCGGGGTTCCGAAATTTCGCTAAGTTGTCATATATGTAGTAAGCTCATCCTAGACGGGTTAAGTGAGCTTCCCGTCTCTGATGACTGTCATCCCAGACGGGTTAGGCCACTACCCGTCTGCGATAACACACTCATTCCAGATGGGCTAGGATACCTACCGTCTGCAATGTCACGGTCATCCCAAACGGGTCATTAGTTATACCCGTCTCAGATGACTGTTATCCCAGACGTGTTTCGGTCTGACCCGTCTGCGATGAGTCTGTAGAGGGGCTATGTGCTACCTGAATTTTGGCTAGCCTTAGGAAATGCTAGCATGCCCTCTGCAGACTTTACAGCAGTGTATACACAGCAAGCAAAACATTCCAACATATTCCAACTCAGGCATGTATACACAGTAATGCATTCAAAAGCAAAATATTACAATTAAGTCATGAGTACATAGCAATTCATACAATTATTTACAATACTTGCTTCTTTCCTTTGAAAGTGAGCCCTTCACGATGATCGTTGCGGTAGTATGACCTAGCTCCTTCCATGGCTTCAGCCTCGAAAGTCAAATCTCTGGAATAATTCTCGGTGAATTCGTTGTAATCATCCTCGTCAACAACGTTGTCGACTCCTATGATGCTTCTTTTTCCATTTCTAACGACATGCCGCCTCTTGCTTGACGGATCGATCATATAGAATACCTGATGAACATGCTTCACGAGGACGAATGGTTCAGTACCGTAGCCAGCATGGCTCGGGTCAACAGTAGTCACATCGTATTCGTTGGTCTTAATGTGCGAGAGTGGGGCCCAACGACACCGAAATATTGGGATTTTGAACTTGAAGTAATCAAGCTCCCAAATCTCCTCGATGAACCCGTAGTAACAGTGCTTATGACCAGCGGAATCGGTAGCATCGACCCGCACACTGCTGTTCTGATATGTGCTTTTTGCATCTTGAGCCTTCGTATAAAATGTGTATCCATTTATGTCATATCCTTGGTATGTCCAGACTGTGAAGTATGGTTTCTTTGACAACCATGTCAGCATTTCATCAGATGATGACGTGGTGGTGATCCGGTCTTGGAACCATTGGTTGAATAGGGACATATGTTGTTTCTTGATCCACGCTTCGCTTTTTCTTGGATTTTGATGTCGTAGCATTTCCATGTGTTCATCGATGTATGGCGAAACCACCGAGATGTGCTGCAAGACCATGAAATGGGCTCGAGCATGATCGTCCCGATCAGGAGTGATGGATTTCGCTCCGAGGACCCCGGTACCATGGAGCCTGCCCACGTGTTGTGATTCAGGAAGACCTATCGGGTTGACATGCGGCATGTAGTCCAAACAGAACTCAACGACCTCTTCGGTGGCATAACCTTCCACAATGCTTCCCTCAGGCCGCGAGCGATTTCATATATAGCCCTTCAGAATTCCCATATATCTCTCGAACGGGTACATGCTTCGTAGGAACACAGGACCGCACATTTTGATCTCTCTAACTAGTAGGTGACTCATGAGGTGCGGCACGATATCAAAAAATGATGGGGGGAAGTACATCTCAAGGCGACATAGGACAACCACGAGCCTTGCCTCTAGAGCATCCAGTTCAGGTATACTTATCGCCTTCTGTGATATTCTGTCGAAGAATTGACATAGCATTATGATTGTATCTCTGACATCACCAGGCAAAATCCCTCTAATAGCAATAGGAAGTATCTGCGTCATCAAAACGTGACAATCGTGAGACTTCATGCCAAATAATTTCAATTCCTGCATTGAAACTAGCTTCTTGATATTGGCGCAGTACCCGCTTGGAACTTTCACATCGTGCAAGCACTGGCATAGCTCAATCTTCTCGGCTTTAGAGAGTGTGTAACATGCAGGTGGGAGGAAGGTTCTGCCTTTGTCGGTTTCTATCAGAGCTAACTCAGGCCTGATGCCTAGTTTCACATAGTCTTGACATGCCTTCACGCCGTCCTTTGTTTTATCAGGGATATTCAGCAAGAGGCCAATTAGACCGTCAAAGACGTTCTTCTCTACTGCATGATGTTGATACAGTGGCGAACATCTAGCTCTTTCCAGTAAGGCAAACCCCAAAATAGTGATTTCTTTTTCCACAAACCTTTCATTAATTTACGCCCCTTTCCAAGAAGAACATCAACATCTTTAACCATTCCGTATACCTGTCTCCCGGTTAAAGGAGCTGGAGCCGATCCCTCTTCGATGGTTCCGTCGAACTCAGCAGCCAACTTGCGGTAAGGATGATTTCAACGCAAAAACCTACGGTGCCGCATGTATACGGTTTTGCGCGATTTCTCGAGGTACAAACTAGCCGTATCTTCCATGCATTGAACACATGCTGTTGCTCCTTTAGTACTCTGGCCGGATAGGTTACCGTACGCAGGATAGTCATTGATGGTGCAAAATAGCAATCCTCGTAGGGCGAAGTGCCACAATGTTTCTAGATCCTCCTTCAGCAAAGACAGGTACGTATCTATGTCATTTCCAGGTTGCTTCGGGCCTTCGATGAGCATGGCCAACATGATGTACTTTCTCTTCATGCACAACCAAGGTGGGAGGTTGTACATACAAAGAGCCATAGGCCAAGTGCTGTGACGACTGCTCATATTACCAAAGGGATTTATTCCATCCGTACTCATCCCGAACCGTACATTTCTAGAATCCGCACCAAAATTTGGGAATTTCCTGTCGATGTTTCTCCACTGGATGGAGTCCGCTGGGTGTCTAATCAAATCATCAACTTTTCGCCCCTCCGCGTGCCACCACATTTTCTTTGCATGTTCAGCATTTGCAAACAGACGCTTCAGTCGAGGAATGATAGGAAGATACCATACAACCTTGGCCGGAATGCCGTTCGTCTCCTCATTGCCCTTGAGTTATCATCCGTAGCATTGTTCTACTTCTTGTATCGGGAAGTCTTACAAACCGAACATACATATAGATTCTCGTACTCTTTACGGAAGAGGATGCAGTCGTTTTTGCAAGCATGTATTCTTCGTACATCCATTCCTAGCGGACAGAGAATCTTCTTAGCTTTGTATGTGCTTTTTGGCAACTCGTTCCCATCGGGAAGCATGTCTACCAAGAGTTGTAAAAGTGCACTAAAGCTTTTGTCAGACCAACCTCTGCTTGCCTTCAATTTGAGCAATTCTAGAATAGCTGACAGCCGGGTATATTTCTCCTTACAACCATGGTACAATTGTCTCTTCGAGTCATGCATTAGACCCAGAAATTTGTCATATTGCCTGCCACCAAGGTCATTACCTTCAGCATCGCGCAGCATTTGCTCGAGATCATTGTCATTGGTACGCATCTCGGCATCCTCTTCATCAGACTCAGAATCATCATCAGCCTCCGGATTCAACTCTTCGCCACTCAGTCCTTCATCGGTCCCCTTTGTGTGTTCACCGTGATGGATCCAACTTGTATAGCCAGCTACGAATCCCCTACGGATCAAATGATCTTGTAACTGAGCCGTGTTCTTGAACATCTTCTCATTCTTGTAGTCATAGCATGGACAACACATATGACCAGACTTCCTACTCGACATATCATCCTCAGCCGCTCTTAAAAATTCGTTCACGCCACTGATATACTCAGGGCTAACACGGTTCGCATCATACATCCATCTTCGATCCATCGGCACTATGACATACATATAAACATATGTTGATTTATTAATTATCTATTTGAGTCAAAATAAATATTAAACTCATCGCTCTCTCTCACTTCTCCAATTATGCGCAAAACCATCCAACCTAGACCTATCGGGTTCAAGCATGCGTATATATTACATCTAAACCACAATTAATAAACCATTCATCAATGCCTACAAATCTATTAAACCAAAATTACCTTCTAATAAAACTAATTGCACTACATCTAGGGTTAGATAGCAATTAAACTAACTAAGTAACCAAATGTACTAACCTATTGGCACACCAAATCAATTATCTCCTTCCAATCTTCTTCTCCTCCCCCAAAATCGCCTCAAAATCGCCTCAGCCGCCGCCACCAGCCCGACAGACCTAGGAAACCCTAATAGAATGGGAGCACTGGTTCTGTTATAAAGGTGGAGAAATCATTCCAGACGGTTTATCCACTTGAACCGCCTTTAATGACATATCACAGACACGTGAACACAAGGCCGTCTGCGATGTGTTGACACATAGCAGACGGTTCATAACATGTGCGTCTCTGATGTGTCATCGCAGACGGTTCAAGCTCGAGCCGTCTGCGATAACGTGTTCCTTCGCAGACGGGTTGCAGGATGAACCGTCTGTGATGTCTCTTTCCAGACGGTCGGCTGCGACCCGTCTTGGATGACATATCATCCAAGACACTAGGTCCCGGGCAAAAGTCATCACAGACGTGTTAGTTCGTTGGCCCGTCTGGAATGGCTTCTATCCTAGACGGGCGCTTGAACCCATCTGCGATGTGCCGTCTAGGATGAGCCATTCTGTAGTAGTGACTCCTGACTGTTCGGGGTCGTTCGGGAGCTTGGACCTGAAAGCTTCCGCCCTCGCGGGAGGGGTCGGGAGCTCGGACCCGACCTCTCTCTCGACCACGAGGACCGCGCTCACAACCCGGGGAGTAGCTGAGATGTAGAGCAACAAGGGCTCCTCGGGTCTCGGCGCCACCAAGACCGGAGGCGAGGTGAGATACCTCTTGAGGTCCCGAAGAGCCTGCTCGGCCTCCGGAGTCCACTCGAAGCGGTCCGATTTCTCGAGGAGCTTGAACAAGGGGAGGCCTCGCTCCCCGAGCTTGGAGACGAATCGTCCCAAGGCCGCCATGCAGCCCGTTAGGCGCTGCACATCCTTGAGACGAGACGGTGGGCGCATCTAGTCGATGGCCCGGATCTTCTTGGGGTTGGCCTCTATCCCCCGGTTCGAGATCAAGAAACCGAGTAGTTTGCCCGAGGGAACCCCGAAGACGCACTTCTCGGGGTTGAGCTTCATGCGCGTGCTACGGAGACTGTCGAAAGTCTCCACTAGATCCTCAAGAAGCGTTGCTTGATCTCTCGTCTTGACGAGGAGATCGTCGATGTAGGCCTCGACGTTGTGGCCTATCTGAAATTGCAGAGTAATACGCATGGCACGCTGGTACGTGGGCCCAGTGTTTTTCAACCCAAAAGGCATGCGAACATAGCGATAAGTCCCCACAGGGATTGTAAATGAAGTTTTTTCCACATCCTTTACCGACATACTAATCTGGTGATAACCAGAATATGCATCTAGAAAGCACAAAAGGTCGCATCCAGCAGCGGAATCGACTATTTGATAAATGCGAGTTAAAGGGAAAGGATCTTTTGGACATGCCTTGTTGAGGTCGGTGTAATCAACGCACATCCTCAGCTTGCCATTGGCCTTTGGCACGATGACGGGATTGGCGAGCTAGTCCGGGTGGAGAACTTCCCGGATGACACCAGCGGCAAAGAGCTTGTTGAGTTCCGCCCGGATGAACTCCTGGCGCTCTGGTGCTTGCCGGTGCACCTTCTGCTGAACGGGCCGTGCGTCGGGGCACACGGTGAGGCGGTGCTCGATCACCTCCCTAGGGACCCCGGGCATATCTGACAGTTGCCAAGCAAACACGTCGGCAATCGCCCGGAGGAAGGCGACGAGCGCACTTTCCTATTTGGTGGCCAGATGACCGCCGATCTTGACGGTCCTGGACGCGTCTTTACCAAGGACCACCTCCTTGACGGGGACGGAATCGTCTGCGGCGACCCTGGCCTTGGTCGGGGGTGGACCCGAGGACTCGGGGCGGTCGCTGATGTCGTCAACCTTGGCGGCGGCTGCGAACAGCTGCTCGACGCAGAGGACAGAGCTCTTGAGGTCGGCTGGCACTGTGATCGTGCCGTTGGGCCCGGGCATCTTGATGGTGAGGTAGGCGTAGTGGGACACTACCATGAATTTGGCGAGCGCCGGGCGGCCGAGGATGCCGTTGTACGGGAGGTCGAACTCGGCAATGTCGAAGATGACGCTCTCCGTCCGGAAGTTGTCCTTAGTCCCGAACGTGACCATCAGGGGCACCTGCCCGAGGGGCATGGTGAGGCCTGGGGTGACGGCGTGAAAAGGCATCGTTGGCCTCAACTGCCCAGGTGGCACCTGCATTTTGCTGAAGACCTCGGGGGACAGGAGGTTAAGGCCTGCACCCCCATCGATTAGCATGTGGGTTACCTTTATGTTGCACACCGTTGGGGAGACCACCAACGGGAGGCGGCCTAAGCCCGACGTGTTATCGGGGTGGTCGGAGCGGTCAAAGGTGTTTGGGGTACCCAACCACTACCGGTTCGGGGTCACCGAGCACACTTCACCCGCCATCAGCTTGAACTGACACCGTGAAGAGGGCGTGGAGGTGCCCCCGTTGATGCACGCTACGGCTTCGGGTTCCTGGAACCCGAGACCACCTTCCTCGCTGCCGCGCTTGTCGTCGCCATCTTCACAGCGATCCTTGCGCTGCTTCTTGTTCCTCTCGGCGAGGAACTTCACCGTCCGGCACTCGGAAAGGTCGTGCCGGTCGGTCTCATGTATCTCGGACCACCTAACAGCTCCCCGATCGGGGGCCCTGGGTGGCTTCTTGCCGCCGCTTGATGCACCGCGTGGTGGCTTTCGTGCTTTGGTCTCCGCGGCCGCGACGGGCCCGGACTTGTGCTTCTTGTCCTTGTTCTCCCGGCTCCCGGGGAGTCGGGAGGAGCCTGCGTCGTTGACCGTTGGCTGGTCAGGACGCGGACTGTGCCACGCGCGGGCCTCCGCCGCCTTGGCGCACTTGTTCGCGACCACGAACAGCTCCACCATGGACTGGATGTCGCGCGTGCCCAGCTTCTCAAGCATGTTCTCGTCGCGAACACCTTGCCTGAAGGCGACGATAATCACTTGAGGGGAAATCTTGGGGATGGTGTTGCGAACCTAGCTAAAGCGCTGGATGAAGTACCGCAACATCTCCCCTTTACGCTGCTTGACAATGTGGAGATCGCTCTCCATGTCAAGGCGCTCGAAAGTTTCCTGGAAGTTGGCCACAAACTGGTGGCAAAGGTCCTCCCATGAGCAAATCGAGCTCGGTGGAAGGTTCATGAGCCACGAACGGGCAGAGCCCTTCAAGGCTATGGGGAACTAGTTGGCCATCACCTTTTCGGCTCCTCCAGCCGCTTGCACCGCGGTGGTGTAGATCTGGAGGAACTCCTCCGGGTGGAAAGAGCCGTCGGACTTCTGCGGTAGCTCCGGCCAGAATTTTTCGAGCTAGCTGACGCGGTGAAGGTCAGGAGTAAAGGCCTGGCAGCCCGCTCCATAAAGAGGGGTGCCGACCCTCCCGACCGGCTGCACGCGGGCGCGCACTGGAGAGTAGGCACGACCAGCAGAGGGGTTGTAGGACGATTGGCCCTCGTCGGCCCTTGCCTCGCGCCGCCTCTCCTGGTGGCGCTCGATGGTGACACGTGCATCTTCATCTTACCTCCGTTGGTTGATGCGATGGTGAAGATCTGGGCTGTCCCCTAAAACAGGAGAAGCGACCGAATGGGGGGACCCGCTACGAAGCTCCCTCGCTTCACCATGTGAAAGATGCGGCGGTAGTGGCGGCAATGCCGCTGAGGGGCCCGGTCGGGTGTCGCCAGGTCTTGAGGAGGTATGAGAGCCTCTGGCCACCACCTAACGGCGAGCGGTGTCCACCAGGTTGGCAACCTCCTAGAGCGAAGGGCCCATAGGAGATATACCTTCCACCTAGACTGGAGGGTGCCGGAGGAGGAGCTGCGTCGCATGCAACGCGCCTGCCTCACCCAGCTAATCGAAGTCCAGCTGACGCCGCACCGGCTGTGGAAACCTGGTGACGGTTGGGTCGGCATGTGCCTCACGCTCACGTGCTAGGTGCTGGGACTGCGATGGGATGGCGCCCGCTGCTGAGGTGCCGTCGGACACGGCGTGGCACCGCTGCACACGAGGGGGCGCCGAGCGTGCTGGAGCGGATAGCCGTGGGTGTCCCCGCTGCTGGGGACGCGACTGCCGGCCTGCCATGACCGTCGTAGGTTCGGAAACTTGGCCTCCCCTACCTGGCGCGCCAGATGTCGGCGTACAAACGCCGGCGTCGGTGGTCCGGATGGACCCCCTTTGGGATTCGGCTGGGGAGGCGCAAGAACAGAAGCTACGTTGATCTTGAGTAGCAGGGATGCTAGAATGGAGACCGTGATTTACCCAGGTTCGGGCCACCTTCTTGGTGTAAAACCCTACGTTCTGATTTTTGTGTATATATGAATATATCGAGGATTACAAAGAGCTCAAACCACACAGGTGTTCTTCCTCTCTTTTTCGATCGATCTCTCCTTTCATGGCCTTGGTTCTCCCCTTATATACCCGGGGGTCACCACAACGGCCGAAAGGCAAATACACTGTAGTCGCACCGTTGCTAACGGATTGGGCGTGGGCGACCCACGCCGGCGGTTGAGGATTGGTGTAGCGGAATAGTGCCTGTCACGTCGCGGTTGGAATCTGGGTCATCATGACGTGGTTGGGTCAGAAGGTGAAGACTTCTCGGACCACCCTCTGTCACGGACCATGCTGCAACTACCTTGGCCCTACCGACCAGGGACAGAAGGTATGCGCCTGGGCGCGGCGGCGTGCCCCAAAGTCAAAAGGGTGTTAGTCCGTTCCATCCCTTGCTAAGACCGACAGCTGACGGGACTTGTCACGTGGGAGGACTGAAACTGACTAGGACATCGCCATCTTGTCCACAACGGACTCGGAGTAGGAATGCCTGCACAGACAGGCATTAAATGCGCCTTCGGGCGATGTGTACTGGGTAGGGACCCACGAAGGGTGCTCGGGGACTCCCGAGCACATGGCTTAAGCCCTCCCACTGCCTGGGAGAGGTACTCGCCATCCCGAGTGGGAGCCAAGTCGCCTTGGGTGCTCGGGGAGCATCCTTAAGGGACGACTCGGGGCTTCCCCTGACGGGCGATTGGACACGGTGCTTGGGATTCCCGCATGCTCGGGACCCCGAGCACGCAACTTAGGACATTCCAGCGCTCGTGGGAGGCAGTCGCCGTCCCGAGTGGGCCCCAAGTCGCCTTGGGTGCTCGGGGAGCATCCTTAAGGGATGACTCGGGGTTCCCCTTGATGGCCAAGGGGACACAGTGCTCGGGTTGTTCCCCCGGGCACCTCCTCTTGACTCCCACGCCCCTGGCGATGTGGCGTCAAGTTGGGCCTCTGCCAATGGTCTAGGGGACCCCGTTCCCTGTATCGCCGACAGGCATCATCTGGAAAGGCATCGACAGGTAATACGTCAGTACAGATGTCATCTAGAAAGTCATCGACATGAACAACAAGGACGTTATCTGCAGTTTCATGTCGCACGGATGCACAGCTACTCTGGCGCCGACCCAGTGTGGACGAGTGTGACGTACCTGGTTTTTAGGCCAGATAAACCCCTGTGTATAACATACTAGTCCCATGATCAGTGGCTAGTACACACAAGCACTTGATAATATAGTCATACAATACCGAGTATTTTACACAATAGAGCCATTATGGTCTCAATTACACACCATAGCCGATTGGCTGAATTAAAGTCTACAGCAGAATATTCACATAGATAAGCCCATCAATATGCCTACCCAACAGGCAACTGACTGGGGTAAGGCCCTAGCCTTCGAAATCACTGTCGTCAGTGTTGGAGTAGTCTTCTTCTTCGCCTGGCCATATCAACAAGCCAGGTGAGTACATTGAATGTACTTGCAAGCCTTTCCTCACGGGGGATAATAACGGTTATATTTCATGTACGAAGATATTTAAGAGAAGAGCTCTACCCTATGTTGCAAGTTGAGCGGAAAAGTAAGTTTTCAACTGTAAATAAGTATAATAGATCCGAAAGCAATTTTTGGAAATCCGTAGTAACTCTACCATTCATATCATCACGTGTGGCAGCTCCTGCCACCCTTTTTCACTAAGGCCGATAGCTCCCCCTATCGCCTTCTACCCCTTCCCGGTACCCGTCCGTATTATCCCCTTGTAGCGTAAATTGCACACTATGGACATGTCATGCCCACGTCCTTAATCCCAATGCCCTGAGTTTGCAACCAAAACTTCATCTAACCAATGTGTGGCCTTGCCAGATTGTGTCCATAACTGAGGATGCAGCTATTCGAATAGATTTTAACACTCTGCAGAGGTTATACGGCTTTACCCACAAGATGTAAGTCACCCTTATTGCCGAGCGCTATGGATACACTACACGTGGTGTATTGGTAGGGTTATTACAACGAGACCTTTCACCTGTTTTCGTACTAGAGTTGGACCCGCTAGATGAACTACCCAAATTTACATCTTGCAGACCAAAAGAGGGACTCATCATCTTTGTGTTGAACGACTCCCTACGTTCCGAACGGTGGAGGTTCTCTAGGAATTATTAACCACCTAGTCACTACTCTTCTTACTGCCCACGGGTCCAGACCCTAATATTAGCAGGGTAATAAGCCAAGCCCTTTCCCATATAGGGCACTTGGACGTACGGGGTGAACCTGGTTTAGCGGCACTTAGGTTCGGTCCTTGACTGATTCGAGAGGGACTTCCCATTTCCACCATGCAGCCATGTCCCACATGCTACGTCATCTCCCTGACTCCTCTTACCATTCCCACTCGAATCACAAATATCTCCATTTTGATTTTGTTCTTGATAAAACATTTTTCAACATCCACCTTGGGCGACACAAGTCACCCCAAGGGTTTTATTTTCCCGATTCCCAGAATCAGATCCCATCATTCGAGGAAAAGTTTTGAGTTTATTCTACAGCGGGTCTAAGCCTGGCCTATAGCCCTAATAGCTAGTAGCTCATCGGAGCTACCATGTCTGATGTCTAGTGCTAGGGTTCCAAGGATATGTCATGTCGGATCCTAGGCTTTGCAACTATAGGAAATATCTACCTTTATTTCAACATATCATTGGTACAAACATAGCATGCAAGTTTACAAACAAAATACTTATACTTAACACATATGGGTTTCAACATGGTCAAAGTGAGGAAAGCTTGCCTGGCAGCTCTTACTCTTGTTCCTGGCACGGAGGTGTCCCCGGATCCTCCTGGCGTACGTACTTCACTCCGTCAACTACACGTCGGGAGGAAACCAAATAAGCAATCGAGCAGAGTAACCCCAATTAGGATCCAAATGTTATGCATGCTCGAAAGGGATGAAACTATTACGATGGGATACCAGGTACTTATAGTCGAGTTAGGGTTTTAAGAACGTGTGTCTTTATCTATTCTTCGAATCCTCGTACCTAGGGTTATCGCACTAGGTTCCAATGGGTGGCATGGATGAGGATCAAGGTATAACAAGTACCTAAGTTCTAGATTCTAGGTTAACTAAAATAAAAGGTATTTTTCGAGAGATAGTTTTTATGGCATGAAGCGTTAGCTCCTATACGTAAAGAATTCCAAGCTTCTAGTGCTTATCTTAGCAAGTCTTGATACCTTTAGCCCTGTGAAGGTTACCAGAACGTGATAAGTTCAGAGGTATTATGAAAACATTTTATGTGCTCTGAAAAGATAACACATATATCATATATGTTGTTTTATGGAAAGAAAAGGGTAAGCCTAACTTAAATATTTACTGTTTTAGCTTAGAACTTTTGAAATTGGAAAAGTGTTTGAACCAAAAAGGTAGGGTATTACTTCACCTTTCTAAAACCGAAAGAACCTTTTCAAAAGCCAGTCAAAAACATCCTAAATTGGGCGAATCCGTGAATCCTGGTTTATTTAAATAGAAAATCGGGGCAGCCTAAGGAATTACGCCTTCTACTAAACGAAAATATGCTTCTTATGTAGTGGAGACGAAAAACTCAGAAGGCGCGGTCACTTATTGAAGGTGGGCCGAGAGGGAGGCCACTGGCCCACGTGTTAGTGTCATGGGCTTACTCTTCGGTTTGGCATACGGGGGCAGCCTACCCGCTGATCTCCAGGACGCGGCACTGCTCGGGACGACAGGGATAGCGGCGGCAGGCGGTGCTCTGGTGGGGTCCGGGGAACCCGGCTGCTCTGCTGGTTTTGAGGAATTAAAAAGGGGATTAAGCTCTGGACGATGAGGGAAATCAGATAGTGAGGAAGGTCTTCCCAAATAGGGCCTCAGGTTGCCGGTACCCTTGGTCCAATGGCGACAAAGGTTTGAGCAATTGGTGAAGAGAAGGTGAGCTCACGTGAAATTGGTGATGGCTTAGGGCTTGGAGGGGAATAGCAGGCTTGTCGTGGTGGAGATGAGGCTCCCGAGCGCCTTTTATAGGAATGGTAGCAAGGGGGAACTCGGTGCCCGCTGTGCTCGGTTGAGCTTGCCGATGCGATGAGCTAGAGAATGCTTAGGGGTGGCGCTGTGCTCGACAGGAGCGTCGGGACGGCGTGGTGAGCATGGACGCGCGGGCGGCAAGTTAACGCTGGCTGGGACGGCTTTGCCATAATGTGCACGTAGTCCGACCGCTGAGCTTGCTTGGCTCTGGCGACACAACGGTTCAAGAAGCAACAGGAAGGTACTGAGTTGCGGAGGGGCTTAGGAGGTTGCGTGGCAAGCTGATGCGCGAGGGGTAGTGATCAACCGATGAGCGGCGCGCCGATGTCAGGCAGTGGCATGGGGGAGCTCTGTGGCCGCGCATTGCACGCTGCCGGAGCGTGGCTAGATGTGAGCACAAGCGGCACGCGTGCATTCTAGCTTGTTTAGGCATGGCACATCGTGTCCTCCTTGTCACAGGATGCCTGAGGAGGTGCAAGCAATGAGCAGAGGTGTTAGGCACCGACCGCACTGGTGGACATTAGGAATAGGACTAACGTCAGTCTTGGCATGGTCTTGGGCTGAGTTAATCGAGGGGTATTAGGGTATTTTCCTGTGAAGGATAAATGCTTGAACCAGTCTCTGTTCTGACAGAGGAGCTCTAATAATTTATGGGAGTCTTGCTTTTGAAGTTTGCCCATGGTTCTCGTGAGAGAGGAAATGGGGACAAGGTGTTTGATGGCGACTACTCAAGATTCATGTACTACAGCTGGATATGTTTTCATATACTTGAGTTACTGGTATCATGGGAAGTATGGTGGAATTTTCTCAGATTTTTCTGGGATTTATTTTGGCAAGTTGTAGTTCAATGCTCCTTCCTGCCCTAAGGTTAAATATGTTAATATTTAAATATTTTTTAAATTGGGCTACTCCATATTATTGCATATTTTGGTTAGTGGTAACTTTAGGATGTTCCCAGAATTTTCTTGGAGTTTTTGGAAGGCTAGAAAGGCGTACGACATTGCAGTTAGGGTTTCTACGACTCTTCGGCAAAATTAGAGAGGAGGGGTTTAAGGTAGGTGTCGGCGTAGAGACGCCTCTAGCGGTGGTCCGGAGGGACCCCCTTTGGAATTCGGCCCAGGGGAGTAGTGAGTCTCTTACGAGCCCTGGGGTGTATTAGAGCTTTGCGAGTAAACCCGGTGGCTAAGGAAGTAAAGACGCAGACATTTACCCAGGTTCAGGCCGCCCCGGAAGGCGTAATACCCTACGTCCTGCTTGTTTTTGTATATATTGGCGTATATGGAGAGTATGATGAGTTACAAAGGTGCACACTGTTCTTCTTCTTGCTCTAGCCCTGAGGAAGAACGGTGCTTCTTTGGTACGGAGTAACCTTAGAGAGATCTAACCTAAGGAAAATCGAGCTAGGAAAAGAGCCAACCCTTTGCATGGACCAGGCTCTCCCCTTATATACCCGGGGGAATACCACATAGGTCGGCAAAGGAAAACATGAGCTGTACTTGCGCTGTAGACGACGTGGGCGTTACTGGAAGCGCCCACACCTTTATTTAATGCCCACTTGAGACTTTCGGCCGGGCCGTCGCCTCGCGGTGTGTCGGAGCAGGGGCTCTGACACCTTTGCCTTCGGCGGGCCCCGCGGACGGAGACTTACGGGATTTCTTCTGACTGGGTTGGTAAGTCGTCCTCTCACGGGCCCCATGGGTCAGCCTCTCATGCCGCGCAATTGGTTGCGCGGCGGCGTCCCCCATGGGGTGAAAAGGTTGACAGCGACAGGGCGTGCGGGGCGGCGCGCTTGGTCGGTCGAAGAATCTGTCAGCCCGGGCCCACCCCTGAGAGAGAGAGAGAGGGATAGCTAACAGAGCTTATCGCCTGCACCGGCGGGACCCAGCCTGACCGTCATCATGCCCTCACAGGGCTTTGGGTTCCCCGTCGGAATGACAGGCATTAAATGCCTCCGCCAGGGCGGAGGCTTGCCGGAGAAGCTTGGCGCTGGACGACGTGCATGGACGAGGGCCCCACCAGAGGACACGTCATCCCCCGGGCACTCGGCCCCGAGCGACCTGCTTCGCTAGGAGGGGCGCCAGCTGTCTTCTACAAGCCCCCGAGCAACCCCGAGCGCTCGGGGAGCACCCGCCGGGGGGCCGTTCGGGGCGCCTTGAAGGGGGAGCCCGAGGGAGAGTGCTCGGGGGGCGGGCCCCGAGCGCTCCCCTAGGCCCCTACATCTGCCAAGATGCCGAGCGCTCGGGAGGGGACCCCGAGCGCGCCCTTCGCCTTCTGGGACGCCGAGCGCTCGGGGACGGACCCCGAGTGCTCGCTCAGTGCATGGGCCGTGGGCTCCCGGAGGCCCACGACTCCTTCTGCTTTGCGGATGCAGCCTCTGGAGGAGACCCCTTATTCCTTGGGATTGGCCGCGGGCTCCGTACGACGATCCGGGTGGGGCCCAAGGCCCCAGCGACCGAAGCGCCACGCGTCACCCTCTGCGGTATCTGGTTGGCCTCCGCCGGCGGTTAGGGGTACCCTGGGCCCCATTCCACCGACAGTAGCCCCCGGCCTTATCTCCCAGCAACGGCCCGAAGGGCTGCGACTGGGGATAAGGCCTTTCCTTCTTGGGCCAAGCAAAAGATGCCGGCCCATTCTGATGCGTCCCGCGGAGGGGCGCTTTTAACGCACCGTGCGCGGAGCGGGAGCGGCGCCTAATCCGCACGCGCCACCTGGCCGCGGCGCTTCGGGAAAGATTCCTCGCAATTTCTGATGCGGACTAGGCTCCGAGCATCCTTTTTGCAAAGTTATGCTCAGACTTGGCTCCGAACACTTCGCTTTAATTGTGATTTCGGGCGTGGACTTGGCCTCCGACGCCTTACTTTCACAACTTTTTTCGTTCGAACTTAGTTCCGAACGGTTTCCATCTTAGTCTTTGGTGGCGCATCTGGCTCTTGCTCGCGGACAGCCGAGGACGGCGCTCGGGACGGACCCGAGGCCCCCAGCCCCCGAGAGCTAGACGTGCCGCGTCTTGGACTTGTGTGGCGTGGCTGGCTCTTGCTTGCGGACAGCCGAGGACGGCGCTCGGGGTGAATCCGAGGCCCCCAGCCCCCGAGAGTTAGACGCGCCGCTACTTGGAAGGACTCCTGCCCGAGCTCGGGATCAGCCCCCGAGCGCTCCTTTTTAGCGTGAGGCCCCCAGCCCCCGAGCGCTTGGAGGGCTGAGACTAAGGCTCGGGAGGACAGGCCCTCGGGGCCGCAGGGGTCCAGAGGACGAGCTCCGGACTTCGGATTTTTCCTGCAAATTCATCCAAGACTTTGTGCAAAGACGATTATTGAAACCGTTTAATTGTTAGCAAACGCTCTACCGACGACTGATAGAGTTGCATAACTTTGTTTCTTTTGATGGCTTTCATTTTTACGCGGCAATATTTCCTCATACCTCCCAAGCATCTCAAGGGGAACCGCCGGGCGCGTGCGCAAGCGTGTACGGTACTTGGGCGGCTCATTTGCCAGGCTGGCGCCCAGGGTTAAGGAACCAGGCAGGGTACCAGGGCTTTTGAGCGGACAACCCGAAGTACTTTCCGCGACTTACGCCGATACCTTTAGGTAAATCCATCATGACCTCAGAAGCACTTGGAAATATTGCCGAGCAAAAACTATTTGCGAATATAGTGCTTGGAAGCTTTTAAAAATGGAGATAAGCGATCGGAAGCTTAGCTTATGGATTAAGCTCCATGATTTATCGGAATCTTGGAACTCGGCCTCGATGATGTGGGCGGTACCCGGAGGTTTCGCCTTTATGAACCTGTTCACTTCATGAGCGATTATATAGCTTGACTAGCAAAAGAGGTGTTTTTCCACAGGCTCTCTCAAGACTTGCCCGTTTGTGGGCCCCACAAGCTTTCGAGTCTACCTACCGGTCTCGAGCACGAGGAGTGATGCTAGCCGAGTGACCCGACGTTGGGTAGCGCTCGGGGTTGCTGACCGGCAGAGCGCGAGTGGTCAGGGGCTTATTGGCCCTGACTCGGACGTGCTCGGGGTACAGCTAACTGCCCAAACGTCTTACAACCCGCGGACGGTCATTGGGCTAGCTCAAACGCTCGCACTAGGATCGGCGGGACCTACTTGCTGAGTGGGGGTTTGGGTCCTTGACACCCGCCGGAAAAAGAACTCTTTTGATAGCTAGGAACGAAATGTTGATGTTGAAAAGAGAATTCAATACTGCACAGGGTACTCTTATAGAGGGAATTCATCTTTATATTGATCATACTGCTATTCACATAGCTTGGGACACAAAGGAGCCCCCAAGTGTAGGTGCGAGCGCGAGGGATGCTCGGGCGACCTTTGGCCGGACTGGCGCTCGGGGTTGAGGAACCCGACCGAGCGACCAGGGCTTAGGTGGCAAACCCGAAACTTCCCGAGACTCACTTTCGGCACTCGGGGAGCTGACCCTAAAAGAAAAACTTACCCGGGCCATTCACGGGTAGAACTTTCGCAGGAGCTTGATGTTCCACGCGTTGGGGAGCGGCATCCCGTCTTCAGCGGCGAGCCTCACCGAGCCTGGCCGAGTGACTCGGGTCACTCGGTATGGGCCCTCCCACATGGGAGAGAGCTTATTCCTTCCTTCCCGGGTCTGGACGCACCGAAGAACGAGGTCTCCGACTTCGAGCGATCGAGGCCGGACGCGGCGCTGATGATACCGCCGGAGGCTTTGCTGATACCGGGCGGCGCGGAGGGCCGCTCGGCATCGGTGCTCTTCAAGGAGGTTGACGTCGTCGAGCCTGCGCTGGTCTTGGTCTCCCTCCGAGTACGCCGCGACCCGAGGGGACCGGAAGGCGAGCTCGGAGGAAAGAACGGCTTCTGCCCCGTACACGAGGAATAAAGGGGTTTCACCGGTCGCCCTACTGGGGGACGTCCGGATCGACCAAAGGATAGCCGGGAGCTCTTCTATCCAACCGGCGCCGCACTTCTTGAGCCTGTCGAAGGATCTTGTCTTGAGCCCTCCGAGGACTTGAGCATTGGCACGCTCAACTTGCCCGTTGGCCCGAGGGTGCGCGACGGAGGCGAAGCAGACTTCCGTCCCGAGGGCTTGGCAGTACTCGAGGAACGCGTCGCTCGTGAACTGCGTGCCGTTGTCGGTGATGATGCGGTTGGGCACCCCGAAACGGCTCATGATGCCTCGGATGAACTTGATCGCCGACTGCTTGTTGATCTTGGCGACGGCTTCAGCTTCTGTCCACTTAGTGAACTTGTCGATGGCGACGTAGAGGTACTCGTAGCCCCCGACCGCTCGGGGGAACGGACCTAGAATATCCAGCCCCCAGACCGCGAAGGGCCATGAGAGGGGGATGGTGTGAAGGGCCTGTGCCGGTTGATGGATCTGCTTGGCGTGGAATTGGCACGCCTCGCAGCGTCGAACCAGCTCGAAGGCGTCCTCGAGCGCTGTTGGCCAGTAAAATCCTTGCCGAAAGGCTTTATCGACCATCGTGCGGGATGATGAATGGCTACCGCACTCGCCCTCGTGGATGTCCACGAGCATGTCGTGACCTTCTTCCCGAGAGATGCATTTCATGAGGATGCCGTTGGTGCCGCGCCTGTAGAGGTCCCCATCCACGAACGCGTACCTTGCTGACTGCCGCGCTACTCTTTCTGCAGCGGCTTCGTCTTCGGGAAGGATATTTTCTTTCAGGTACGCTCGGATCTCGGAGATCCAAGGGACGACCTGAGGACAGATGGTGAGCACGAGGTGCTCACCCGGCGGCGGCCTGACGGGAGAATCTCCCACTGAAGGCGCCGCCTGGGTAGACTCGCCTGGGCGCGAGGTTCCCCCTTCGTCTCGGTCGGCGGCCTCGACGGACGGCCGAGAGAGCCTTTCTTCAAAGGTCCCGGCCGGGACCGGCTCCCGAGAGGAGGCCAGTCGCGATAAAACGTCGGCGGCGTCGTTGAAGCGGCGAGGGATGTGCTGGAGCTCCAGACCATCGAAACGCCGTTCCAACCTCCTGACTTCGCTCAGGTATGCTGCCATTTGAGGATCCGAACACTGGTATTCCTTTGATACCTGATTTACGACTAACTGGGAGTCGCCTTTGACGAGCAGACGGCGGATCCCGAGGGATGCGGCGGCGCGCAACCCCGCAAGGAGGCCTTCGTACTCGGCCATGTTGTTGGTGGCGCGGAAGAGCAGCTGTACGGCGTACTGGAGGGTCTCACCGGTCAGAGCGGTGAGAACTACTCCAGCCCCCGCGCCCTTGAGCGTGAGGGAACCGTCGAAGTACAGAGTCCAGTGCTCGGTTCCTCCCCGACCCGGGTCGGAGGGGAGTTGTTCGCCTTCGTCTTCTGGCACCGGCGTCCACTCGGCGACAAAGTCGGCCAGAGCTCTGCTTTTGATTGCGTGGTTGCTGACGAAACGCAGGCTGAACTCCCCGAGCTCGATGGCCCACTCGACAACTCGTCCAGTGGCTTCCCGGTTGCGGAGGATGCGCTCGAGGGGGTAGGCCGTAACAACCAAGACCTCGTGCGCTTGGAAATAGTGCCGAAGCTTCCTCGATGCGACGAGCACCGCATAGAGTAGCTTCTGGGCTTGAGGGTAACGCGTCTTGGCGTCGCGCAGTACTTCACTAACGAAGTACATGGGACGCTGCTGAACATGCACCCGGGATGAAGACTCCCCGGGGCCAGCCCCCGAGCGACTAGCTTCGTTCCCGAGCAAGGCGGGTTGCTCGGGGTCGCTCGGGGCTCGGGGCCCTAAGGTACCTTCGGGAGCAGAACCGCTCGGGAGCTTGGACCCGAGCGCTCCCTTTATGTCCCCGAGAGCCTCGCTCGGGAGCTTGGACCCGAGCGCTCCATCAGGCTGCTCGGGATTACCGCTCGGGAGCTTGGACCCGAGCGCCTTCACTTGGCCGGGGGATGCCGGGAGCTCGGACCCGACCTCCCGCTCGACCACGAGGACTGCACTCACCACCCGGGGCGTCACCGAGAGGTAAAGGAGCAAGGGCTCCTCGGGTCTCGGTGCGACCAAGACCGGAGGTGAGGTGAGATATTTCTTGAGGCCCTCGAGGGCCTGCTCGGCGTCGGGGGTCCACTCGAAGTGGCCCGACTTCTTGAGAAGCTTGAACAAAGGGAGGCCCCGCTCCCCGAGCTTGGAGATGAAGCGCCCCAAGGCGGCCATGCAGCCCGTTAGGCGCTGCACGTCCTTGAGACGAGCCGACGGGCGCATCTGGTCGATGGCCCGGATCTTCTCGGGGTTGGCTTCTATGCCTCTGCTTGAGATTAAGAAGCCGAGAAGCTTGCCGGATGGAACCCCGAAGACGCACTTCTCGGGGTTCAGTTTCATGCGAGTGCCCCGGAGATTGTCGAAAGTCTCGGCAAGGTCCTCGATGAGCGTTTCCTCGCGCCTTGACTTGACGACGAGATCGTCGATGTAGGCCTCAATGTTGCGACCTAGCTGCGACTGCAAAGTTATACGCATGGCCCGCTGATAGGTCGGGCCAGCGTTTTTTAACCCAAAAGGCATGCGGACATAACAAAAAGTTCCCGCAGGGGTTGTGAAGGAAGTTTTTTCCTCATCCTTTACAGCCATACTAATCTGGTGATACCCAGAGTAGGCATCTAAAAAACAGAGAAGATCACACCCTGCGGTGGAATCAACAATCTGATCGATGCGGGGTAAAGGAAAAGGGTCTTTCGGACAAGCCTTATTGAGGTCGGTGTAGTCCACGCACATCCTCAGCTTGCCGTTGGATTTGGGCACGACAACAGGGTTGGCGAGCCACTCGGGGTGGAGGACTTCTCGGATGAAGCCGGCTGCGAGGAGCCAGGCGACTTCGGCCCGGACGAACTCCTGTCTTTCTGGCGCTTGATGGCGCACCTTCTGCCGGAAGGGCCGAGCGTCGGGACGCATGGCGAGGTGGTGCTCAATCACTTCCCTAGGGACCCCGGGCATATCGGACGGTTGCCATGCAAACACGTCAGCGTTTGCCCGGAGGAAAGTGACGAGCGCGCCTTCCTATTTGGCGGCCAGACGGCCGCCGATCTTGACGGTTTTGGACGCGTCTTCTCCCAGGGCCACTTCCTTCACAGGGACAGAATCATCGGGGACAACTCTGACCTTGCTTGGGGGCGGACCCGGGGACTTGGGTAGCTCGGGGACGTCACCGGCGGCAGCGACTTTGGAGAAAAGCTGCTCGGCGCAGGCGACAGAGCCCCGGACATCAGCCGGCACCGTGATGGCGCCGCTGGAGCCCGGCATCTTGACTGTCAAGTAAGCATAATGGCATGCCATCATGAACTTGGCGAGCGCTGGGCGCCCCAAGATGCCGTTGTAGGGTAGCTCGAACTCGGAGACATCAAAGATGATGCGCTCGGTTCGAAAATTGTCCTTGGTGCCAAAGGTGACCATCAAGGGCACCTGGCCCAGGGGCGTGGTGTAGCCAGGGGAGACGCCGAAGAAGGGAAGCGTCGGCTGTAGCTCCGCCCGGGGAACCTGCATTTTATTGAACACCTCGGGGGACAGGAGATTGAGCCCCGCGCCCCCGTCGATGAGCATGCGGGTTACCTTGATATTGCAGATGGTGGGGGAGACCACGAGCGGGAAGCGGCCCACGCCCGAGATGCTCTCAGGGTGGTCCGAACGGTCGAAGGTGAGCGGGATCTCCGACCACTTGAGGGGTCGCAGGGCGCTGGCGCTCGGGGTTGCCGAGCACACCTCGCGCGCCAACAGCTTGAACTGGCGGCGCGAGGTGGGCGTGAAGGCGCCCCCGTTGATGCACGCGACGGCCTCGGGCTCCTGGAAGCCGAGATCGTCACCCCCTCCGCTGGGCTCTTCGCCGGCGTCGCGCTGGCGCTCCTCCCTCTGCTTCTTGTTCCTCTCGGCGAGGAACTTCACCGACCTGCACTCGGAGAGGTCGTGCAGGTTGGACTCGTGGATTGGGCACCACACGCCGGGGCCCCTCGGGGGAGCCCGGGGTGGCTTCCTGCCGCCGTCGGCCCCGCCACGTGGCGGCTTGCGAGGCTTGGCCTCCGCCGCCGCGACAGGCTCGGACTTACGCTTCTTGCTCTTCTTGTCCCCCTTGCCAGAGGGACGTGAAGAACCGGCGCCGACGACCGCCGATTGGTCGGAGCGCGGGTTGTGACGGGCACGTGCCTCGGCCGCCTTGGCGCATTTGTCCGCGATAGCGAACAACTCCGCCGTGGATTGGACCTCGCGGGTGCCCAGCTTCTCAAGCATCTTTTCATCGCGAACCCCCTGAGTGAAGGCGATGATGACCGCTTGAGCAGATATCCTGGGGATGGTGTTGCGCACTTGACTGAAACGCTGGATGAATTGGCGCAACGTTTCCCCCTTGCGCTGTTTGACAGCGTGGAGATCACTCTCCATGCCAGGACGCTCGAAAGTGCCCTGGAAGTTTGCCACGAACTGGTGGCAGAGGTCGTCCCAGGAGCGGATGGAGCCGTGAGGGAGGTTCATGAGCCAAGAACGGGCAGAGCCCTTCAAGGCCATAGGGAACCAGTTAGCCATGACCCTCTCGTCTCCATTGGCGGCCTGGACGGCCGTGGTGTAGATCTGCAGAAACTCCTCTGGGTGGAAGGAGCCGTCGTACTTCTGCGGCAACTCCGGCCGAAACTTAGTCGGCCAGGTGACGCGACGCAGATCTGCGGTGAAGGCCTGGCAGCCCGCTCCGTAGAGGGGGGTGGTAGCCCTCGCGCCCAGTTGGGCGACGGCGCGCGCCGCGGAGCGTGCACGGTCGGCGACGGGAGTGGAGGAAGACTGGCCTTCCTCGGCCCTGACCTCGCGCTGGCGCTCGATAACGACGCGAGCATCTTCATTTTCCCTCTGCCTGTTAAGGCGATGGCGAAGATCCTGAGCGCCCCCCCGAGAAGGGGAGGCGACCGACTGGGGTGATTTGCCGCGATGACCCCGCGCATCGTCACGCGGAGGGTACGGCGGTGCGGCCGCTGAAGGAGTGATGTGGGAGTTCCCGCGCCCCGAGGGGGTGTAGGAACTCCGGGCCGTAGCCTGATGGCGGGCGGTGTCGACCAGGGCGGCCACGTCCTGGAGCCAAGGGCCCATTGGGGACGCGCCGCCTACTGGGACAGGAGGATGCCGGAGAAGGACTTGGACCGCCTGGAGCGTGCTTGCTTCCCCGGCATGATCGAAATTCAGCTGGCGGCGAACTGGTGGGACGGCACCGCCGGCAGGCCGATGGGCGCCTCCTGCGCCCTCGTCCGCCAGAGACTCATGCCGAAGCCCGGGGTCGACCGCAGAGGGGCCGCCAGCCTTGTTCGGGTTCTTAAGCGGATCGTCGCGCTTCGAGGAGGAAGACTCCCCGTTGCCCGTCATGGATGACGCAGGTTCGAAGAAACCCTAAAACTCCCCCTACCTGGCGCGCCAGCTGTCGGCGTAAAGACGCCTCTAGCGGTGGTCCGGAGGGACCCCCTTTGGAATTCGGCCCAGGGGAGTAGTGAGTCTCTTACGAGCCCTGGGGTGTATTAGAGCTTTGCGAGTAAACCCGGTGGCTAAGGAAGTAAAGACGCAGACATTTACCCAGGTTCAGGTCGCCCCGGAAGGCGTAATACCCTACGTCCTGCTTGTTTTTGTATATATTGGCGTATATGGAGAGTATGATGAGTTACAAAGGTGCACACTGTTCTTCTTCTTGCTCTAGCCCTGAGGAAGAACGGTGCTTCTTTGGTACGGAGTAACCTTAGAGAGATCTAACCTAAGGAAAATCGAGCTAGGAAAAGAGCCAACCCTTTGCATGGACCAGGCTCTCCCCTTATATACCCGGGGGAATACCACATAGGTCGGCAAAGGAAAACATGAGCTGTACTTGCGCTGTAGACGACGTGGGCGTTACTGGAAGCGCCCACACCTTTATTTAATGCCCACTTGAGACTTTCGGCCGGGCCGTCGCCTCGCGGTGTGTCGGAGCAGGGGCTCTGACACCTTTGCCTTCGGCGGGCCCCGCGGACAGAGACTTACGGGGTTTCTTCTGACTGGGTTGGTAAGTCGTCCTCTCACGGGCCCCATGGGTCAGCCTCTCATGCCGCGCAATTGGTTGCGCGGCGGCGTCCCCCATGGGGTGAAAAGGTTGACAGCGACAGGGCGTGCGGGGCGGCGCGCTTGGTCGGTCGAAGAATCTGTCAGCCCGGGCCCACCCCTGAGAGAGAGAGAGAGAGGGATAGCTAACAGAGCTTATCGCCTGCACCGGCGGGACCCAGCCTGACCGTCATCATGCCCTCACAGGGCTTTGGGTTCCCCGTCGGAATGACAGGCATTAAATGCCTCCGCCAGGGCGGAGGCTTGCCGGAGAAGCTTGGCGCTGGACGACGTGCATGGACGAGGGCCCCACCAGAGGACACGTCATCCCCCGGGCACTCGGCCCCGAGCGACCTCCTTCGCTAGGAGGGGCGCCAGCTGTCTTCTACAAGCCCCCGAGCAACCCCGAGCGCTCGGGGAGCACCCGCCGGGGGGCCGTTCGGGGCGCCTTGAAGGGGGAGCCCGAGGGAGAGTGCTCGGGGGGCGGGCCCCGAGCGCTCCCCTGGGCCCCTACATCTGCCAAGATGCCGAGCGCTCGGGAGGGGACCCCGAGCGCGCCCTTCGCCTTCTGGGACGCCGAGCGCTCGGGGACGGACCCCGAGTGCTCGCTCAGTGCATGGGCCGTGGGCTCCCGGAGGCCCACGACTCCTTCTGCTTTGCGGATGCAGCCTCTGGAGGAGACCCCTGATTCCTTGGGATTGGCCGCGGGCTCCGTACGACGATCCGGGTGGGGCCCAAGGCCCCAGCGACCGGAGCGCCACGCGTCACCCTCTGCGGTATCTGGTTGGCCTCCGCCGGCGGTTAGGGGTACCCTGGACCCCATTCCGCCGACAGTTGGGAATTAGGGTTTCGAAGCGGCAGAAGGAACATATTTTGGTATAGAGGTGAGGGAGCACGACTTAATGGGTTTGGGCAGGAGAATTAGCAAATTGCCCTTAGGGTTTGAATGCGCATATGCATATACGGCGCGCATGGCGCGTTAGGATTTTGCGCATGTGTGTTGTTGTTATCGGATGCAACATGTTTTATACATTGATTAAGATTGCTAATCTACATGCAATGACATGTTTTCAAAAGGGTAAAAATCGAGGTGTGACAATGAGCCTGTGGGGCCGTGTAAGTCCACAACTGCTTCCTGCTGCCAGATCTGTCGTACCTGCTTTTTAACCCTTGCATTGATCCTTTCTTCAAGGTCTGAAAATATTTCAGCGATGAGCTCCCTTTTCATCTGTTCACGCTCGACTGCCTCACGCTTAGCTTTGGTTCTCTTTCAGCTCCTTTACGAATCAACATCGTCAGGGAGTCCCAGCTTCCATGGAACCGTACAGCCTACGCCACGTGTGCAACCACAATGTTCTTTGTTTCTGAGAGCCGATGTCAGTACATCATTTTCCCTGGCTACCTGTAAAGTCCCTTGAGAGGATTCTTCTAAAAGTTGTAGGATCCTTTGGGCCACTTCCTTGGTTTCGGGCTTCCTGAAGGCGACGGTGCCATCGGTCGAGGTGTTACCCCTCCCTTGGTACTAGTTCCAGGCCCTCCTGTTTTGGATTGTCAAAGAAGGTGTGGAGCGATTTTCCCGAGCTGCCTGCTCGTCCTCTCACTACTGCAGAATGACCCTTTGCTGAACCCCCTCCACTGACGGGCGCACTCTTGCTCGTCGTTGGAGGGTCTCACCGCTGACGGGCACCTAGAGGCCCATCAGCAGAGGAGTCTGACTGGCTGCAGTGGAAGACCTTCACTGCGGGCCCTTAAGTTGCCCGTCAGTGGAGACGCAACCCGGTTGCCATAAATGACGGATCATCTCCACTGACAGGCGGTACTTAAGTGCCCGTCAGCGGAGAGAAAGTCTCCACTGACGGGCAACAACGCGGCCCGTCAGTGGATATGAACAAAGGGTGCCAAGATGGTGTGTTGTTTTCACTGACGGGTGCTACATAAGTGCCCGTTAGTGGATAAGCGATCTCCACTGACGGGCATGTCTATCGTGCCCGTCACTGGTATTTCAGCCCAAAAGCACTGCATCAACAAACATCAATAACTTTTGATCTATAAGTCCAAATAAAGTGATTCTTTTTGCAAAATTTATAAAATGAGTAGATCTAGATAGTAGATCAAGCTTCATAATTTTCTGAATTTCTTGGAATTTCTAGTATTTATTTTATTTTTTATTTTTTCTTGGGAGATGCTTGAGTTACAAAGCAATGTATAGTCTAACTTTTGTGAAACTGTCTGATATTTTAAACACAGCCTCATGAGGTCATCTCATGACCCCATGCCAATTTTCATATTTTTTAGACCATATTTAGAGTTTATATAAAATAAAAATCATTAAGATGCAAGTAAAGGTTTGAATTTTTCCAAGAAAATATTTGAATTTATATATATATATTCTGGATAGGAGCTAAAAGGATACGTAGGTACTTATATATGAATTTTTTTCCATTTAGAGACCTTCTTTAAGATACTTGCAGTTCAAATTTGAAATATATCCAGTAAATAGCTAGATATTCACTTAATGCCTAAAAAATAGCAAATGATTTCAGAAAAATGCCTAATTTTGACATTACCAATATAATGTAGTATGTTCCATGTATGAAAATTTTGGACCATTTTAGATAAATATTTCGGAAAGGTACTATACATGGTACCTCAAATTGGTATTTCAAAAAATAGAAAATATAAATTATTACATAACAAGATGGAGTATGAACAAATATTAGCGTATAATAGTGTAATATCAAGTTGTAATCCAAATCTCAAGTTCAAATGATGAAGAAATTGTGATGTGTACTTCAATCTTCATACTTTCCCTTTGAATGCTGTGATGCTTCCTTGGAGATGCTTGAGTTACAAAGCAATGTATAGTTCAACTTTTGTGAATTTGTCTAAAATTTTAAACACAACCTCATGAGGTCATATAATGACCCCATGCCAATTTTCATATTTTTTAGACCATATTTAGATTCTATAAAAAATAAAAAACCAATATGATGCAACTAGTGACGGGCCCTTAGAAAATACCCGTCAGTGGTGAGGGGTAACTAGTGACGGGCGCTCACCAGGGGCCTGTCAGTGGTGAGGGATAACCAGTGACGGGCGCTCACCACGGGCCCATCAGTGAAAACACCCCTCCACTGACGGGCGGAAACTAGACGCCCGTTAGTGGTAACCCACAACACATATAAGGCACGCGCGGGACTTGGTGAAAAATTCACCAAGTCCCGCGCGTTCATTCGAAAACAACTCGTCCCCGAGCGCCGTCCTCCCCGACCGCTGCCCTCCCCCGAGCGGCCGAGTGGCTCCTCTCCGACCGCCGCCCTCCCTGAGCAGCTCCTCCCCGAGCGCCGGCAGCGCCTCCTCCCCGAGCAGCAGCAGCTCCTCATCCCCGACCACCGCCACCCCCACGGCCGCCGTCTCACCAGTAACGCACTTCTCCCTTTCCTTCTTCCCCCTTGTGCTCTGCGTGCCGGCCATAGCGTCGGTGTTCGTTGCCGTCTCCACCACACCGCGCGACGCCGCCTCCTCTACCACCACGCGCGGCGCCGCCTCCTCCACCCAGCGCCGTGTTGGTCGCCGCCGTCTCCACCACCCCACGCCGCGCCGCCTCCTCCACCACCCTGGCCACGCGGCGACTCATCCCCGGCGCCGCCTCGTCGATGACCCCGGCGTCGCCATCCGCCGGCGCTCCCTCCTGTCCTATGTGCCGGCGCGGGCTCCCCGACCTGAGCAGCGAGCGAGCAGGGTGGCGACCTCCCGGGTAGGCGAGCGAGCGGGGAGGCGGCCTGTCGAGTAGGTGGGCTAGCGGCGGGGCGCGGTGGTCTCCGGAGTAGGCAGGCGAGCGGCACGGGGTGGTGGAGGCTGGGTGGATGAAATGTTGTTTTCTGAATTTTATTTTTTTATCCCTGAAAATATACTACCGACGGGCCCCTAAAGAAAGCCCGTCAGTGGTGAGGGGGAACCAGTGACGGGCGCTCACCAGGAGCCCGTCAGTGGTGATACATTTCCTCTGACGGGCAAATTGAGCCCGTCACTAGTCACAGCCACTACTGACTGGCGGCCCACCCGTCAGTGGAGGTCACCCCTCCACTGACATTCCCAGGCCCAGCCCGTCAGTAGAGGGGGTTTCTGCAGTAGTGATCTTTGTCCCAATCCAACTCTTTGCGTGCGTACCCACCGGTGCCGAGCCTGTGGTGGTGAATGTTGCATGTCTGGTGCGCCTTGTTAGCCTAACTCTACTGCTGAAATTCTTCTGAGTGGCACCTCTCCATGAACTCTGTCCATTGATCCTCCAAGTACTCATAAACATTCTGGGCCTGCCAGTAGGGCATAAGATCCTGCTTCACGTATATGTTATAAAGCTCGTTCTTGAAGGTCTTCCACGCCTTGCTTATCTTGGCTAATGCCTGTCTTTCCATTGCCTCCAAGGAACCTTCAGGGATGTCAAATAAATTTTTGATTGTGTCCCACGGGAACATTTTTACGCTCAGCGGCACTAGCGTCCAGTTGGTGTAGGTTATTCGGATCTTTGTCCTCCCAAGAGATGTGCATACTCTACGGAATGCCGCCTGAGCCTCCAGAGGCAACGTAGGCACACCCGCCTTATTGACATGGGTTATGGTGTAGTGATCCGTGGGCATTTGGTTTTTGCCTCGGCTACCAAGCTTTCGCTTCTGTCCTACCGTTTCATCTGTCTGCTCATGAGACGAGGCCTCCTCGTGTTGTTCAGGAAACAGTTGAGCTGGTTGAGGAGACGAGTCCAGCTCATCTTGTCGAGGAGAGGAGGCTTGAGGCAGTTCACGTTCATCTCTAGACGCCATCTTCAAAAGAGATTATGTAAAAACCATGCTCAGATTAACATGTCAGGATAATGATCAACATATCAGGATGTAATCTCGATGTTCTACATGAGGCCACCCCTTAGTTGGCTTACTACTTTAAAAAAATTCCATCTATGGTTGTGGGACTTTTAAGGATGAAAACATGCATGTAGCACGTAGCTAGACTAGTATTAGAATTACTCGACTTCTCTTTTTGTTTCAGAAACAGGGCAAAAAGGAGCGTACATCATGGATGCTCCAATTTCTTCACGTTTTAACATCTTCGGTTGGTTTGCTCCTTTGTATCTTCATCTTCCAATTGTTCTTTATAAACTAAACAATGTTGCATTTGCCTTCAGAATATATTATAAGATCTGTAGAATGGGAGATGCGCAATATTTTATAATGACCTGTAGATTTTTATTGATGGAACAAGCATCCCATGCAAAGGAACATGTTAATGCCCCTATATCATTCCTTAGAGTTTTGAATCATGACTGTGGCAATATTTCCTGTCATCAGACATGGTTGTGAGGGATGCAGTAGAGCTTTCTGCTTTACTGCATTTGCTAAAGATGATTAGTTTCTGCACAGCTTGTTTTTGTGTACTTGTCATGTCAATAGCCGCCTAGCTGTCTGGTATTGCCTTTTGATCAAGGTGTTTTATGTTAACTTCCTGTCTCATATTGTTATTTTTTTCTAATGATTAGTGTGCCTACTTGCTAGAAACTTTGTTTTTTTAAATCCTAAGAGAAACTGCTATGGTTTTTTCTTAGTTGTGTTCAGTTGGATGCTATTTTATCCTTGACATACCAGAAAGTTCCTAGGCCAGTTCTCGCGGATGTAAAATATCAATCCTTGTGAATTTATTATGGATGTCCTCCAGGCTGCATATGCTTTAATACGAGCTTGTTCTTACACATTTTGGATGATCGTGGCAATTCAAGCATAGTATTAGATGATAGGTGCAAATACTCTTAATACCAACTAAAAAGCATCATCATCAGCCAGATCATGCTGCTTATTATAAGATCGGTTAATACAATTCTATATTCATTTAAAAGTGAACCTAACATATTCTTAAGTTTAAGTTCATTTAAGAATATCAGCCAATTTGAGGTAGTATACTCAGGAATTTCACAATAATAACACAAGAAACAGTTTAATTCTCACGGGAATCAGGATGATCCAAAAAAGCAGCAATCACTCGAGCTAAAATTGTTCAGAAAACACCACTAGCAAACCACCAGCATCCGCATAAGCTAGAAGAGGATTCCGCATGACCTCAAATCAGTACTGGCCGAAGTTAACACATGAATAGCAGTGACTCAAACATGTACAAGTGTACAACGCATGCATGCAACACTGGCTCGCTAATTGATGTTAACATTGACTAAGATGGACGTTGAATAAGCAGAAATATGTATCAAATTGATGAACTTTTCTTAAAGGACAGAGCATAAAAATTCACTTGGGCTTGGAGGCGCTCAGGGAGGAGGAGGCCGAAGGTCGGGGCTGCGTCGGGGAGGCGGCGGCAGCAGTCGGGGGAGTGTCGGGGAGGAGGGCGGCTGTCGGGGGAGCGTCGGGGGAGGTGATGTGCGTTGGGAGGCAGCCGCGGTGGTCAGAGGAGCGTCATGGAGGAGGCCGGCAGTCGGAGAGCGTCGGGGAGGAGGCCGACGGCAACGGGAGTGTCAGGGATGAGAAGGGGGTGACGGCAGTGTGTGGCGGCGGCGGTGTGCTCGGGGAGCTAGGGCTTAGGAACAAGAGGTGGCGAGGCGGCATGGGTTTGGGAAGAGAGGAGGCCGAAAGGGTATATATATCCCTCGACAGTACAGACGGCCATCTTGCTAACCAACCAATATTGTCCTCTGTTGAACTATTAGTGATTCGCACCTGCAACCAGTTGTTGAAGCTGCGGTTGTGCTGTCTCATGATCCACGCCTTTTTACGGCCTGTATTCTCTCTGCGTAGCTCGTCCTTATGCATGGCGATGTGCGGGGATAATTCCGTCATGTGTTGCAAGAACGTGAAATGAGCTTGAGATAACACGGCATAGTCAGCAGTGAGCAATTTTCTCCCTACGGTTCCTTTCCCATCCAGTCTCCCCTCATGCCGAGACATAGGCACATCTATTGGTTTGAGCTAGTCCATGTAATCGATACATAACTCAACTGCCTCTTCGGTTGTGTAACCTTCGACGATGCTGCTCTTCGGACGAGATCGGTTCCGTACATAGTACTTGAGAATTCCCATGTACCTCTCAAATGAGTACATCTGACATAGGAATACTGTCCACAGATCTTTATCTCTCTCACGAGGTGAACGATAACATGGACCATGATATCGAAAAACGATAGAGGAAAGTACATCTCAAGATGATATAGCGTCTTCACCACATCGGCCTACAAACATCTAGTATTTCAGGATCGATGACATTCTGAGAAATTGTGTTGAAGAAGTAGCACAGCCTAATGATTGTGTCTTGGAGATAGATCAGCTAGATATTTTAGATTGCAATAGGAAGCATCTGTATCATCAAGATATGGCAATCATGGGACTTCATGCAAGTAATTTTAAATTTTTCATTGAAACAAGTTTTGAGATGTTGGCGGAGTAAACGAATGGAACTTTCACACTATGCAAGCACCAGCACAATTTGGTTCTCTCGGCTTTTTTCAGATTATAGCAGGCTGGAGGAAGCCTCATTTTACCTTTTTGGGAGGGCTCAGGTGCCAAGTCAGGCCTGATATTCATATCAACCAAATCAAGCCGTGCATTGAGGCCTTCCTTCATCTTGCCTAGAATATTAAGTAAGAGACCAATCAAGCTGTTACACACGTTCTTCTCTACATGCATGACGTCGATGCAGTGGCGAACATCAAGGTGCCACCAATACGGTAGCTCCCAAAATATTGATCTTCCACATGCTGCCAGCCTTCATTTTTTCACGTCCCTTTCCATGCACAATATGAATATCCTTAACCATATCGTACACCTCTTGCCCACTGTAATGCCTTGGACATAAACCTCTCTCCCTCGTCCCATCGAATTGTTCCTTCATACTGCGGTACAGGTGATTCTTGTTAAGGAACCTACAGTGCCGCATGAACACCGTTTTGCGCGAGCATGGCAGCCACATGCTTGCGGTACCATCTAAGCACTGAGGGCAAGCCTTGTCTGCTTCTTTACTCTAGCCCGAAAGGTTACGGAGGGCAGGCAAATCATTCATCGTGCAGAACAACATGGCGCATAGCATGAAATTCTCTTTTTTTGTACGCATCCCATACCTATGCCCCTTCGTTCCACATTGTTTTGAGATCTTGCACCAATGGTCTTAGGTATACATCAATATCATTTCTAGGTTGCTTCGGCTCTTGGATAAGCAACGAAATTATGATGCACTTCCGCTGCATACACAACCAAGAAGGTAGGTTTGTACATACAGAGAGCAACTGGCTAAGTGTTGTGTCGGCTGCTCATGTTGCCAAATCGATTTATTCCGTCCGTGCTCAATGCAAACCTTATATTCCTCGGTTTCGCACCAAAGTCTTCGAAGATCCTGTCGATGTTTCTCCACTAGGTAGAATTGGCAGGGTGTCTTAGCTTTCCATCTTCCTTACAGTCCTCCGAGTGCTAGCACAATAATTTGGTCTCTTTTGGATTCACAAATAAATGCTTCAGACGTGGAATTACAGGCAGATACCACACCACCTTGGCGGGAATTCCTTTCTTCACCTCAGCGCAATGCTCGTGTTCATCTGATTGACTCTTATGCTTGTATCGAGATACTTTGTACACTGGATATGAATGCAAGTTTGATAAATCTTTATGGTAGAGGTTACAGTCGTTCGGACATGCATGTATCCTTTCTACCTAAAGAACCTGCTTTGCTTGGTACATGTTTTTAGGCAGCTCGTTTCCATCAGGAAGCATGTCCGATAGGAGACAGAAGAGCGTTGTGAAACTCTTGTCTGACCAGCCACAGTTTTCTTTCAATTTAAGCATCTCAAGCAGGGATGACAGCTTTGTGTATTTTGGCTTGCAACTTAGGAACAAAGGTTTTTTATAGTCCTCAATCAAGCTTATGAATTTGTTTAAGTCTCTTTCAGTATTAAAGTTCACGTCTGCATCATGCAACATCTAATCCAACCTATCATCGTTGTCTGCACCACCACATTCATCGTGTGCACCACCACGATCATCGTCTGCGCCTACTTCCTCGTCATCTTCTCTCATTTTGTTGACTTCGGGTTCTTCGACGATGCCGATGTCTTCATGTAACATATTTTGCTCTTCACCATGTTTGGTCCAACACGTGTAGTTCAGTTTAAAGCCCTAATAATCAAGTGTGCTTGGATCTGTAAGGTTGATTTCTGTTTGAGGAATGATCTCTCATTTCTACTATCGCAACAAGGACAATATATAAATTTAACACCCTTCTTCAACCTATCCTCCTCGGCAGTTCTCAGAAAAGTCATCACACCATCAAGATACCCTTGGTTAGTATGACAACCATACATCCAGCTACGATCCATCTAGCTACACGCGTGCAGCACAGAGAGTAAATTAATGTTAAAAGATGGCCACCTAGCTTTTCATAAAAAAAGGAGCTTCCTAGCTAATCAAGTAATATTCATTACTGACCCATCACTAACCATGCATTAACCATAGAAATGAGAATTAATATAAACATAATGATTATCAATACATTATATACATGTATACCTAAAATTAAAGTCATATGTATATCCAACTAATTAGATATGAGCTAACATTAATTAAATTCTTATCGACAAATACTACCTATACAAAAATCCATGTAATAAAAGATCTACGCAATTTTATCTAAAACACTACATTTAATATATTTTACTAATACATAAACCCAATTATGCAAAACTCACATAAAGTAAGTAGCTTATTATTAAAATAATGTAAAAGACCAACATTTTTCTTTATTTGGAGCTTCATATACGTAGCTAGATTTAAACATTCCTATGAACAATTCTACATTCAACAAAATGTAGATCCAGCTAGCTCAAGATCCACCATAAACAAACCTAGATCTAAAGTAAAAATTGAACAAAATCTAGATCTAGCTAGCTCAAGATCCCATGAACAAATCTAGATCTAAACCAAATTAGAACAATATAATTCTAACCTTATGTTTTAGACAAGCTCCTTCACCAAATAACCTTGAAATCTTTCAAAAACCGCCCCCTTCTCCAGTTCCTATTTCAAACACACTCAAGCCCGACACTGTTTTAGACAAGCTTTGTTTCAGACAAGCTCGAGCCCGAGGTGGGTATTTATTGCGCTAATAGCACAGATGGCCGTCTGTAGGGAGCCGTCTGTGTTATTGTCCGTAGTACAGATGGCTCCAGTTGGGAGCCGCGAGCCTGTAGGGAGCTGTCTGTGTTATTGTCCGCAATACAGATGGCTCTAGTTGGGAGCCATTTGTGTTATTTATACAGACGGCTCCCCTGGAGGACCGCCTGTACTGTAGCGTCCCGCTTCTTCAGAAGCGCTAGTAATCATTTTCTCAGATGGTTCGCGTTGCCAACCGTCTGTGATATGGATAGTACAGCCAGCTCATGGGATGGGTCTGTATAGGGGTGTCCCATTAAATGCATTTTGTATTAGTGCCTACCAGTAGTAGTGTCTTATGACTAACAAGTTACAGAATTATAGATGCACCTCACAATAGTTGACAGTCGATATTAGTTAGCATATATGTTGACATAATGTATGTTACTTATGGCACTCCACTTAATCATACATGATCTGTATAAAGGTAAGGTCATGGTGTCCATATAGGTCTCACCTGTTTTCAACTTGATCTTATCTTACTTTGCACTTGGCAAAATTTTGTAAGATTGAGTAGTTAGACTTGGATCCATCACGACCTGATTAAAAGGGTGAGACTTCATGATGACCAAGTATAGAAACTTGAGAAACTTTATTTTTAGGTACATTAGACGTGAGGAGTGTTGATCGAATTAAGGCCAAATCTGTGTTTCAATAAGTGTGTTGATTCTTCTCACTCACAATGACCAAGATAAGTGTAGCACTTAACTGTTGTGTACTGTCTAATAATGTAGCCACTTGTTGGTTACATCTTCTATTGAGGGAAGGAGAAGGTTTTTAATTTGAACTATGTACATGAAGTTTGTTGATTGTCATTAATCATCAAAACCCACTTAGAGGGCCTATATGCACTTTCACCCAGACCCTCCAGATAGTTCTAGACCCTCCTGGACAATTCTGGACAGTTTGACTTTGTCAATTTTGAACACTATTTTCCGTTGCACTCGTATAAGATTTTGCACTCTAGCTTTTCATAGCTTTAGTGTAAAGTTTTTATAAGTGATTTTTTAGTGTTTGACATTCACCCCCTCTCTGTTGGAAGCCATCGATCCAACAGATGGTGATGATGATGTTGCTACTATGGAACTTCCTTCTATCATTCAATGTCCTCTCTTGATGGTGGTGGCGGTGGTGAATGGTGGAGTAAGAACGGTAGAACGGATCTGCAGATTGGTTTCTCCTCTCTATGCCTTTCTCCTTGGGTCTTCAGGGGATCTCTCCTTAATATCTTGGCATGGGACTTGTTCCACCGACACTGATTGTACACTCCCATTAGAGGGGTGTACAATCACACAGTATGGTTAGGGTTACTGTATCGTGGCGCCGCCAAAGCCACCGGATACTCCGCTTCGCGTGAGGTTTCTTCTGTTGGCTTTATCTTCACACGTAGATTCTGTTGGTGTGACTGGGTCCTGTGAAAGAGCTTCCATATTATGAGATATAAAAAAATCATTCTTTTGATCTCTGGACCTAACATATGTGGATTATCTGCAAAATCACAACTTATTTAATAAAAATAGCAAAAAACTATAAATAGAAACAATGAACATGATGCAATATTCTTAATAAACATGATTGATGAGCCCATTTCCAACTCATATGGACACGAGCCGTCTGTGATATCTATATATGGCAGACGGCTTTGGTCCACAAGCCTGTTGGAAGTATGCCCTAGAGGCAATCATAGAGATGATGATATTTCCCGTATTCATGATTTATTAAAGTAATGTCCTTGAATAATATCTATAAATACAGATTAGTAAGTACGTGACTTGATTGTGAAACACTGTATTGGTATACACGTTGTTTATTCTATACTGATCCCTAGTCGACGAGATGTACGAGTAGACTAGCATATGTATTGGTTGATGATCATGTTTCACGGATCATAGATAAGGAGATATCAAACCAATAATATGGACACGTGTTGGAGAACATGGGGTAGGATCGACCCACCATGAGACACAGCGAGTACGTCGTATTCTTTGTCATCTGTTGGTCTCAAAAAGCAATGTATATGTTATGTCCTTAGACTTGAGATTGCCATGAGTACTCAGGATGAGGAACAACCTGCTTTGGGGCTACCAAACACTACACCGTAACTAGGTGGGTTATAAAGGTAGTTTTCGGGCTTGTTGCAAGACACGCTGCGAGACCTTGTCAATCAAGAAGGATTTGCCCCCCCGAGAACAGGAGAGATGTATCGAGGCCTCTCGAGTGATCGGGTCTAGAAGTGCGAGCATGGCCATGCTACTTGGGTTAAGAGTTAACCTAGTCGGGATTTCGAGTCACGGTAATCGAGAAAGATGGTCAAGTCACCTGACAAGGATGATATGAGCTCACCTTGGGCTAGACCGGCATCAGGAGGCAAAGAGAAACACATATGACTATTGTAGAGGTTCGTCCGACAAGACTTTATGCACACTTGGGAGTTGGCAAGTCCTGCTAGGTGCCGCTACCAACTATTGACCGAGTAGAGTACTTGGGTCATATCCATGTGCGCATGAACCTAAAGGGTCACATGCTTAAGGGGTAAGGAATATGGATCAGATCAGATCTGAGTCCTGCTGAGTCACGAATCCTAATGGGAGTCCAGATCGGTATCTAGTGTAGATACGATTCTTGGGACGCCTATATAAATGATGAGGAGATGACGAATCGAGGGGCTAGACTTAGGTCAATTGTTGATCATACGTCAAGTCATACAGTGGAATCAACAGTAGGTCAATCGATATTCTAGCGACACTCTGAAACCCTAGCCACGGGGCCGTAGACACGAGATCAGATCTCACCTTGAACCTTGGCTGTCGTCTTCTTCGTACACTCAAGCCGCGCCGCCGGAGCTAGCGCTCCAACGCTCGGTGTTCCTTCCCTGGACATGTGGATACCTTAGAGGCATTGTACTTTCAACGCTAAGCTAGGACGATCCGCTACTGGAATGCTGTTGAACAACAAGGGGCGACTATGTCTACTTTCGTGACATTGACTCTGAGTAGGACTCCGGTTTTGACTACGTTCGCGGGAACAACTCCGACAACGTCCACGATAACACGCTGCATCAACTCTGCTTCTACTACTCTATGCATTGTAAGTGGTAAGTTCAATCCAGTGTTCTCTGACTTGCAGTGCTTCCTGGGTAAACTCGGTAGAAATTTTGACTTTGTGCTAGCGTAGCCTACCTCGTTTCCCGTCAGTGGTATCAGAGCCATCCTTCTAAGTTTTAGATTCGGATTGTTCACAAATGTGAGATGTTAAGTAATAAATTGGATCTTGACGATGTGTCGTATAAATACACCGTATACGATGGCCTTATCCATATACGAAGACCTAGGGGCCTTCTAAATACATGACACGTATCTAGAAAAGATTCCTGGAAGTCTGGAAACTACCCGTAGGGGTCTCCGACAACCCTACGATTAAGGAAGTCTATCTGAAAGAGCATCTAGGCCCCAAGTTGGTTTTGATGGTTAATGGCAACTCAAACTGGAATCTAACGTTTACATGAAGTGTAAGCAGGTTTACAGGTTCCAGGAAGAAGGGTCATCGAGGGAATGATGACCATCAAAAGGTACAAGGGGTGAGTTCCAGGACTAAGGAATGGCCGTGCTAGGCAGCTGTGCCACAGCTGTGAAGAAGCCGGTGCTGTGCAAGGAGTTGCAAGCAAGGTGATGGTGGCTTGATGCGTCAAGGACCGTGACTACAGTTGGTGGGCAGGTAAAGCCTAGATTTGCTAGTTTCTTTGAGTCCATAGGAAAAACCCGTACTATCAAGAGGGATGCAATCAGTATCAGTTGTCTAAGGAACTTTTGCTCAATGCTCAGAGGGTTAGTGTGTAAGTGGTAGAAAACCCCAGGGGCTAGAGTCAACGGTGTGACACAGTGTGTCATAGGTGGTCTAGTGCTCTAAGACTCAGGTACTTCTCTGGACCAGGAGAGAGCTTGTAAATGCTAAGGTAACTGCACTGCGATAGCTGATCTGGTGAATCAGAGGGCTGTCGGAGGTTCTCTCCTTATAGGTTTCAGAGAGTGTTGTATGCTGAGGGCATGTCATGTGCCAAGACCGGGCTGAGTAGCTAGGCTGCGTCAGTTAAGGGTTCACCTGTGTGTGCCACCGGTGACACAGGTGTCGGTCTGCCCGAGCCGTTATAGTTGGGCGGAGTGGTTGGCTGTGTCACCGGTGGCTGACACCGGTGGCTCACTAATCCTACGTGGCAACAGTATAACGGTCGGGTGCCTGTGAACCCTATAAATAGGGGACCAGGGGAGGACTTCGTCCTCAACCTTGCAAAAACCTGTGAATCACATACGACCGTTGCAAAGCCTCCAACCACCGAACAAAAGCCAAAAGCCTAAGTGATAGTTCGGGTGAGTGTGTGAGCTTTGAGCAAAGAGCAAAGGTTCCTCCAAGAGATTGCTACTGGTTCATCTGTTACTCTTGGAGTGTCTGCTCGTAGACGGTTGTAGGAGTTGCTGGTACCACCCAACCTTGTGTGGGCTGGACCAGTAAGTTTGTGAAGGTGATTGAAGTCTACCTGCTGCAAGCAAAAGGACTTCCACAAGCTAAGGAAGAGGCCTAAATGTTAGGTACTCGGAGAACAAGCACGATTTAGTGCTGGCGATCTCTTCGGAGTAGCTTCTCCAACGGAGACGTACCATTCTACAAAGAGTTGGGAACTTCGGTGAAAAACACCCTGTCTCTCTGAGTACTTACTTACATTGCTTCTGTTTACCTGTTAATTGCTTGCTTGTGTGATCTTAGTCTTAATCTGTTCATCTGTTAAAGATCATCTTTACACCCGTGTTACTCTAGCTGTGTCTCAGTTGCTATATATCTTATCTCTCACCTGAGTCAGTTACCTGTTACACAGGCAGATAGATTTCTACTTATTTGCTAGGTCTTAGACCACCTGTGTTAGGCACCTGTGTGACAGCTGCATGCTATTTAACACCTTATATCATACCTATGTCACTCACCTGTCACACAGCTAGCTGATCCTAGCTTCTGTCTAAGGCATAACTTAATCAATCAAGTTAAAAGAAGTAATTTTTATTAGCCTACTATTCACCCCCCCTCTAGTCGGCACCTTCGGTCCTTTCAATTGGTATCAGAGCGGGTTGCTTTTTGATTTGGCCTAACAGCTAGAGTTAAAGGATGTCGGGCTATGAGGGTAAAATACCTGTCTTTAATGGGACTAACTATGCTTTCTGGAAGAGAAAGATGCAAATGCATCTTATCGCTATCGATCCAGATGTGTGGAATATTGTTTATACAGGTTACGACTTGGAGAATCCCACAACACCTAGCATCGCTGATAAGAAGAACATTCAGAACAACGCTAGAGCTGCAACAGCCATCTTCATGGGCTTACAAGAGCATGACTTTAACAGAGTTAGCACAATGGATTCTGCCAAGGAAATCTGGGATACTTTAGAGCAGATTTATGAGGGCAGTGATACTCTAAAGAAGTCCAAAAGAGGTCTACTGGAATCAATCTTGGAAAGATTTGAGTATGAGCATGGTGAAGACATCAACTCATTATTCTCAAGACTCACCATCATCACAAACCAGCTGAAGGCCTTAGGCTCCACCAGAGTTGAAGATGAGGATGTGATTAAGAAGTTCCTCTCAGTGCTTCCAAAGGCCTACAAAACCCTTGTCCTTTTGATGAAAGAAAAGGATGGGTTTGACAAGATGAAGCCCACTGAGGTGTTAGGAAGAATTCTAACACACGAGATGGAACTTAGGCAAGAGGGCAAGCAAAGCTCTTCTTCAGCACCTAAGAAGAATATTGCCCTGAAGACCACTGCTCCAACATCACTTCCTGAGAGTGATAGCAGTGAAGAACTTGACGAGGAGATGTCCAGTGAAGAAGAAAATGAACTCATCCTTCTCACAAGGAACTTCAGAAAGTTTTACAAGAAGAAGAAGCAACTTGGATCAGGTGACAGATTGAGAGGGAAGAAGCTGTCCAGAGACAACAAGTGCTTCGAGTGTGCCAAGGAAGGCCACTTTGCTGCTGATTGTCCAAACAAGAAAAGGACAGCAGCCACTACAAGAAGAAGAATGACTTCAATGGGAAGAAGAAGACCTTCAACAGTAAGCACCCAACTTATTCCAAGAACAAGGCCACTGCCAGAGCCTATGTTGGACAGGCTTGGATATCTGAGGATTCAGGCTCAGAAGAGGAGTCTGAAGAAGAAGACCAAGTTGCTGGGATCGCCATCAGTATGGCTGACACACCCAGCTGTGACACAGCCATGTCACACAGCTCCGAGTCAAGTGCTGAAGCTGACTATCTTCCATCCACTTTTGCCCCTTTGTGTTTCATGGCCAAAGGTTCTAAGGTACTTACTGAGGATGACTTCCCTGATTATGTTGAACTAATGGGCATCCTTGAAAGAACAGATAAGACTTATGGCAAGGAGAGGAAGGAGAATATATCCTTAAGGGACAAACTCAGGGAGCTAAGTGAATCTTATGATGAGGTTACTGATGACAGGGAAAACCTCAGGCTTGACCAGGAAAAACCTGGAAATAGCTCATGAAAAGCTCAAGGCAGCTCATGAGCTTCTGATAAAGGAGCATGAGGAGCTCAAGGAAAAACATTCTTTGTGCACTGATATTTCTTCTACTATATGCACTGATGCTCCCTTGCCTACTCCTACTGTTATTGAATCATGCCTGAACTGTGCTAGCCGTATAAATGTTCTAACATCTACAGGTGGAGTCACTGATGATTCAAAAGAGGCATCAACCTCTACTGCTACTAACTTTGTGGATGCAGATGAGCATAACAAGCTCAAAGAAGAGCTTGAAGAGCTTAAAAGGCTCATGAGGAAAGGCCTATGCACTGCCAATATTGGCATGCAAAATTACCAGCTCATCAGAGCTGAAATGCTGAGAAAGAATGAAGGCCGAAAAGGCTTGGGTTACATTTCATCTGCACATAAAGATAAATTGCCTACTGCTACTAACTCTAATCTTGCAGAGAAATTTGTAAGACAGGCAGGTACATATGACAACAAATTTGTTGGCCATGTGCAGAGAATGAGGAATGCAGTAAACATTCCCTCTAACCCAGCCTACGTCCTGCAGAAAGACATGAAAGGGAAAATAGTGGCCAAGTACATTGGTCGCAGGCACTTAACAAAATGGTTGCCAGCTATTTGGTGCCCAAGGCCATAGTTGCCTATGTCACCGGTGGCTCACACAGCCTTCTACCCACCAGTGTCACAGGTAGATCAAACAGGTCACTAACCCTTGTTGCAGGAGACTGTCAGCCCAAAAGGATTAAAGTCATATCATCTATGGCAGATGCTACTAACCTTAAACACAAATATACTATCTATACTTCTGCAACTGCTGCTTATGGTAAAATTGCAAAGGGAACCAAACGAGTTTGGGTCCCTAAACCCCATAACTAATCTTGCAGGATACTGTCTCTAGTGGAACTGAATGGGTTGTGGACAGTGGATGTACACAACATATGACTGGAGGCAGAGAGGAGTTTGTAGAGATCACACATGAAAACCTTCCAAGTAAACATGTGATCTATGCAGATAACTCCAAAGGAAAGGTAAATGACGTTGGTAAAATTGCCATATCTGAACATCACTCTTTATCTAATGTAATGCTTGTAGATCAGATAGGCTATAGCCTCATGTCTGTGTCACAGCTGTGTGACACAGGTATGAAAGTCACGTTCTATCCTGATGAGGTTATAGCTTCCAAACTGTCTGATGACTCTCAAGTGTTCAGAGATGCAGGTCTGGAAAGCTATACACAGTAAACTTCAAAAAACAGCTTGTAGCAGCTCCATGGTGCCTAATGGCCAAGACCAGTGTTCGCTGGCTGTGGCACAGGCGGCTAGGTCATGCAGGGATGAAGCTTCTCAACAAACTGAGCAAACATGACTATGTCATTGGCCTTGAAAAGGTGAAGTTTGAGAAGGACAAGCCCTGCAGCTCATGTCAAGCTGGCAAACAAGTTGGAGCTGCCCATCGTCCCAAGAATGTCATGACCACCACCGCACCTTTTGAGCTCATACACATTGACATCTTCGGTCCCACTACATATGAAAGCTTAGGAGGTAACAAGTATGGATTTGTCATTGTAGATGATTTTTCTCGCTATACTTGGGTGTTCTTTTTGAAGGAGAAGACACAGATTTACAAGAAATTCAAGCACCTCATTGCCAGAGTACAAAATGAGTGGAAGGTAAACCTTGTCAAAGTCAGGAGTCACAATGGGACTGAGTTCAAAAACTCAAAGGTGGAAGCATTTCTGGACAAGCATGGGATTAAGCATGAGCTATCAAGTCCATATGCTCCACAGCAAAATGGAGTAGTGGAAAGGAAGAACAGAACCCTGATAGAGATGGCAAGGACACTGCTGGATGAGTACAAGACTTCACCAAGATTTTGGGCTGAAGCTGTCAACACTGCCTGCCACTCCATCAACAGGATATATCTACATCCACTACTCAAGAAGACTCCATACGAGCTCTCACCAACACAAAGCCAAATGTCTCATACTTCAGAGTATTCGGTTGTAAGTGCTACATTCTTAGGAAGGGCAAACTTCTCACTAAGTTTGAAGCTAAATCTGATGTTGGTATATTCCTTGGTTATGCTACTAACTCCCATGCCTATAGAGTTTTTAACACCTCCTCAAAGGTTGTTGAAGAATCTATAGATGTGGACTTCGACTAGTCTTATGGCTCCCAAGGAGAGCAAGTGCCTATAGAGTTTTTAACACCTCCTCAAAGGTTATTGAAGAATCTATAGATGTGGACTTCGACTAGTCTTATGGCTCCCAAGGAGAGCAAGTTGCTAATGATGTAGGGAGCAAGGACATTAAAACGAAGTCAACTAGTGAGATCAGACCTACTATCAAGGAAGAACTTGTCTCACCAAGTGATCAAGAACTACCTTCTCCATCACTAAATGAAGACACTAGAGATGAAGATATCGAGCTCGAGTACAACCCAGCCAATGATCTCTTGGATGCAGAACACCTGTCTCAGCCAGCTGTGTCGCAGGAAGAACCAGCTGTGTCACAGGCTTCACCATCAGCTGTGACACCGGTGGTTGACCCTGAACCCCTTGTGATCAGCAGGCTGCAGAAGGATCACCTTGTAGACAATATCATCGGTGCCATTAATAGGGGAGTGACTACTCGTTCTCGAGTTGCAAATTTCTGTGAATATTACTCTTTAATTTGCTTCCAGTGTTGAACCCAGGAACATCAAGGAAGCTCTCATGGATGCTGATTGGATAAATGCAATGCATGAAGAGCTCAATCAGTTTGAAAGAAATCAAGTTTGGTCCCTGGTGGAAAGGCCCAATGATCACAATGTGATTGGAACAAAATGGGTCTTTAGGAACAAACAAGATACAAATGGACAGGTGGTAAGGAACAAAGCCAGACTTGTGGCTCAAGGGTTTACACAAGTGGAAGGTCTGGACTTTGGAGAAACCTTTGCTCCAGTAGCAAGACTTGAAGCCATCAGGATCCTCCTTGCTTATGCTGTACATCATAACATCAAGCTTTATCAGATGGATGTGAAGTCTGCCTTCCTGAATGGTAAACTCTCTGAACTTGTTTATGTTGAACAGCCACCTGGCTTTGAAGATGATAAGAAACCACACCATGTCTATAAACTACACAAAGCACTCTATGGCTTAAAGCAAGCACCTAGAGCATGGTATGACACATTGAAAGAATTTTTGATCAAGAATGGATTTAAAATGGGCTTAGTAGACACAACTCTATTCACTAAGAAAAATGAAAAAGATTTATTTGTGTGCCAAATATATGTCGATGACATAATATTTGGCAGTACTAACCGTTCCATGAGTGATGAGTTTAGCCAGATGATGACCAAAAGTTTTGAAATGTCTTTGGATGGAGAACTCAAGTACTTCCTAGGACTTCATATCAAACAACTCAAGGAAGGTACATTCGTTTCTCAAGAAAATTCACCAAGGACATCATTACCAAGTTTGGCATGAAGGATGCAAAACCTATTCATACACCCATGCAAACAAATGGTCATCTGGACTTAAACATCGAAGGTAAGTCTGCTGATCAGAAAGAATTTAGATCAATGATAGGATCACTGCTGTACTTGTGTGCATCTAGGCCAGATATCATGTTGAGTGTATGCATGTGTGCTAGATTTCAAGCTAATCCTAAGGATTGTCACAGAGTGGCAGTAAGAAGAATTCTGAGATATTTGATTCAAACCTTAGGCTTTTGTCTTTGGTATCCTAAAGGTGCAAATTTTGAGCTAGTCGACTATTCTGATAGTGACTATGCAGGGTGTAAGGTTGACCGAAAAAGCACCTCTGGTACTTGTCAATTTCTAGGACATTCCTTAGTGTCCTGGTCATCCAAGAAATAAAACTCAGTAGCCCTTTCCACTGCAGAAGCTGAGTATATAGCTGCTGGTAGTTGTTGTGCTCAGTTATTATGGATGAGGCAGACCTTAAAAGATTTCAACGTATCTTTTAATCAAGTACCCCTCTTCTGTGATAATGAAAGTGCAATTAAGTTAGCCAACAACCCAGTACACCACCAAAGATCCAAATACATTGAAGTGAGGCACCACTTCCTGAGAGATCATGTTGAGAAGGGAGACATACAGCTGTGCCATGTAAGGACTGAAAAACAATTAGCTGATATATTTACCAAGCCCTTAGATGAGACTAGGTTCTGTGCCCTGAGGAGTGAACTGAATATCATTGATGTCTCTAATCTTCAGTAGAAGGATTGGCTTGGTGTCTAGCTCATATGTTTTTGCCATTTCATATGTCTTACATGCTCATCTGTGTTAAGCACCTGTGTCACAGGTGCATGTGTTATGTGCTGAGAATTGAGTATTCTTTTCTGCTGAATGTACACTTATGAGTGTATCTATTTTTCAAAAATCAACTCATGTCAGCTTTAGTTATGTCTGATTGATTTCTGGCAAACTGACATTGGGAAGATTACATAAGGACATTCTGATAGTGTTTCAATGCTTTCTATCTTATCCAACTCTTTCTATTCTGGAGTTCTAGATGAAATATCTGTCACCTGGGTCATCTACCTGTGTCTCAGGTGAATGCTTTTGGACTCTTTAGGTCGTAGGGTTTTTCGTTCCACATACCTGTGTCACAGGTTATCTTGTCAGCTATGACACAGCCAAGTCATACCCCTTCGGCATATATAAGGCGCCCCTGTGTCTTCGCAGAACTCACGTTCAGCGCAAAACCCTAGCTTTCGCCCCACGCCAAAATTTCTAGTTCCCATAGAAATCTTCATTTCCACCCCTCGAAAGTCCTTCAACTCATCAGAGAAGACTTCCCGAGGAGCTCCAGCATCAATTCATCCGGGCATTCTCGACTTTTCGATCAAAGTAAGCATCTGCGAAAACCCTTTTATGCGCCCAGCAGTGAACATCTTAGTGCATCTGCTTAATAGCTAATTTCTATGGTGCATTGTTTCGGTTTAGGGTTGCTTATGCTCATGATCATCCACCAGAATCTATCTAGGCAAATTCTGATCATCAAATTTCTGCCAAACCCTAGTTTCCATAAATCTGTCGTCCGCCTCTGCACGTAGCTGTGTCACCGCTAGGATCTCACCTGTCACACAGGTGCATCTATTCAAACAGACAGAGATCTCGGTAATTCAGAAACACTCACCAGTGTTAGTCTTCCTCTCACAGGTGTCTCACACAGCTACCTTGTCTGCATCTTAGGAACTCCTCTTATCTACTTCTCTCTTATCTATCTTGTTTCTCCAGATGTCTTCAGATTCTGAAAGAGCTGATAGTGGTATGAAGTGGTCTGATCCAGAGGAATCTTCTAAGGAAATAGTCATCTCAGACTCAGACCAAGAAAGAGAGAGATTGAGACAGAAAGAGGAGGCTGCAGAGAGAAGGAAGGCAAGCCAAAGGGCTTACAGGCAGAGAGTAGCTGCTAGGAAGAAAGCAGCTACTTCTAAGACTGGATCTCAGCGTGCTCCACCCAAAAGAACGAGATCCTCAGCTACAGTTGAGCATACATCTTTGGGAAAAGAGGCTGTTAAGAAAGCAAGAAGATAGCAAAGAAAACCTCAAAGCCATCCATTGAAGATGTAGTATTGCCAAGAGGCACACTCACAATCAGGGAACCAATCCCAGAGCCTAAAGTGTCTCAAGAAGATCTTGAGTATGATCAGATGATTCTTGATGAATTGGATAAGCTGGCAGCTCAGATGAATGCAGCAACAGATGAAGAGACCAAGAAGAAGCTGTCTACTATCTACACAGCCAAAAGCTTCGAGCTTTCAGAAGCTGCAAGGCCTGTTTCAATGGCCATTCCTGTTCCTATAGAACAAGATAAAGCAATCTTAAGGGAAATTGCAGACTTGCACAAGCAGTTATAGTCAACCTCTTCTCATTCTGCTGCAGTAGAGATCAGAAAGTAAATCATTGAAAAACAGGATAATCTCTCAACAAAATGCCTGTTAGAAGGATCTAAGGATCAGAGGAGTTTATCTCACACTGATGCCAGAGATAGGCATCTAATTTATCAGATAGAAGAGCTGCAGAAGAAAGCAAATTCTTTGCCCAGTGGTCTTGATAAACAACATCTATTGGCTGAGATCAGACTCAAGAGAGGTTAATTATCTCCAGATTTCAGAAAGCCTACTTCTTCAGGTCCAGCACAAAGTGTTCAGAAACCAGGACTCAGTAGGGATGATGTTGAAAGAATCCTTGCTCAGGAGATAGATGAACTGTTTGCTAAGATAAGAATGATGCCACCAGGTGCTAAGAAACAAGCTTTGCGTGCTGAGCTCAAGACCAAACAGGGGATGCTCTCTGGTGCCATTCCTATCCCTCGAGCTGCTATTCCCCTAGTAATAACTTCAGCTCCATCTGCCCAAAGAGAAAAAGGTCTGATACAGTGGAAATCACTAAGGAACCTTCAGCAAAGAAGCAGCCTGAACAAGAACCAGAGGTCGAGATAATCTCAGAAATAACCCAGAGCACCAAGCCATCTCTCAAAGATCAGCATGATCACCAGAAGCAAGCTCTTCAAGATTTAAAGAAGGAGATGCCACCACCGGTGCCACCGGTGGCTAGCCCAGCCAAGTCAAGTCTGTGAACATACCAGAGGAAAGGCAGAAAATCTCAAAGTTTCCTCAACACAGTATTGAATCTATTTCCTCCCTGGATGTCCAGAAGCAAATGTCTCCATCTCAGTTTCTGGTGTCTGAAGCTGAAGAACAAGTTGCAACAAAGGCTCAAGTGCTTTCATCCCCAAGAACAGCTTCAGTGGAGTCTCCAGTAGTCACAAAACCATCAAGTCCACAACTGTCTCAACCAGTTGTGTCACAGGTAGGAGAAGAAGCACAGGTCCAAGAACCTCACCGGTCTCAACCACCTGTGCCACCGCCAGCTGACCCAGCCCCTTTAGTTCAAGCACCTGTGTCATCACCTGTGGCACAGGCAAGCAAGTCAGCTGAGCAAGAAGAAAGGTCTGAGAGCTCATCAGATGATGGCAGAGGTGTGTCTGTTACTCCTCCACGGCCAAGAGTAGCCAGAGCTGATTCAGATGAAGATTATCAAGCAGAGACCTCCTCTCCAAGTGCTAAATCAGCTGAAGAAGAAGAGGAAGAAGAGGCAGAACATGAGGACAGCTCTCCCAGTCCCTCAGTTGGAGAAGAAGATCTAGAAGACAAGTATCATTACATCTTTTCTCATGCTCTGAGGACTGAGGCAAACCAAATGCAATTTATCTCAAGAGCTACTGCCAAGAAGCTTCCCAAAGGAGATCCCAAGAAGCCAAGAAGCAAAATTGCCTCCATGAGCCCAAGTGCTTTCACCAGAATGAGGTCAATCTGCCCATACTTCAGTGAAGACAAGGAATTTCAAGAAGCTTCTTGCACAGACCCTAGATTTCACACTGATCTTCAACGGGGTGTCTACCATGAAATCCTTACTTCCAAGAGATTTGTAGATTGCAAGGCCATAGACCGGTCGGCTCTAACTGATCCCAGACTAAGGAGTCTTCAATCTTTGATTCAAGCCTCAGGTCTGGAGTTCATATGCAATCTCCAACAAGAATATGACCCAGAAATAATCAAGGAATTCTATGCCACAGTCTGGGTAGAGCAAGAAACTCAAGATGTCATGCTATGGAAGACAAGAGGCCAGCTGCTCTCAATCACAGCTCCAGAATTCAACAGCCTGTTTCATGCACCCATAGAGCCTGGTATGCCCAATTTTTTCAAGCTAGAGCCTGTCTCCAATGCTGACAGAAGAAAATTCTATCCAAGGAACTTTACATTCCCTGCCAATGCCCCTTTAGATCATGTGTACTTCAAGGGCATAACAATCATAGCAAAGCATCTAGTCAAGATCCTTAATGTCACCCTCCAGCCAAAAGGTGGCAATACATATGTAGTATACAACTCAGTATGGCAGGTGCTGGTGCACATAGCAAAGAACATTCATTTTGATGTGGCCAGATACATATTCCATGAGATAGATACTGTACAGAAGGATAAGAAAGCTAAGCTGAGGTATGGATCGTACATCATGTACATGATCCTTCAGAGGACAGGTCTTCTGGATTCAAACTTCGATATGACAGTGAAGACCATCAAGACTCAGCTCAGGCCTCAGGTTGATGACCATCCTGATGAGGTGGCTGTGCCAGCTTTGTTTGGTGATTCCCCTGATCCAGCTGTGTCAGCTCCCGGTGACACAGCTGCTCCTATAGCTCCTCAAGCGCCTGCTCCCTCAGTACCTGTGCCTCCAGTCCAAGTCTCCACCGGTGTCACCGCTGATCCTCCCACAGCTAGCCCAGCTGAGTTAGTATCTGTGATACAGGTAGCTGAAGATGGCACTCTGTCCTCCTCTCTGTTGTCTCAAGCAGCAGCCAGAGCTTATCAGAACAAAGTAATGCCAATCCAGTTTGCAGCTTTGCGCCGAGAGAACCTTTAGCTCCGATCAGAAGTCACCAGTCTGCACTCCAAAGTCGATCAATTGCAGGCTCAGATGTCTGAAGTTCTCTAGCTGTTGAAGACAAAGCTCTGAATGTGTCTCTTCCTCACCCCTTCTTGGTGTTTTAGTGTCAAAGGGGGAGAGATTCATACATAGGGGAGTCATAGGGGGAGAGTTTCATACAAAGGGAGAGAGAGTTGTAAGAGGGAGAGAATAGAGAAAGGGGGAGAAAGCAAAATTATTTTCTGGTGTAATCAAAGGCTTGTTCTATTTCTGATTCTTCTGCCTTGATTACAATTATTACTAAGTCTTATTTTGCTCATGTTGCTCTGATGCTGAAATATTTCAGTATGTCAATTGTGTTGCTCTGATGCATATATCCAGTGCTCTAATGCATATGTTTAGATTGTTATTGCTCTGATTAGTCTGTTTGCTCTGATTTATATACTCATGATTAATCATATGCTCTGGTCATTGCAAATGCATCAAGAGAAAGATATTTCAGTTCAGCTCAGTATTCTCTGATACACTTATTATTCTGAACTGATAAAAGTGTAAGTTGTAAGAACATGCTGTCCATATCCAGAATCATAACCTGTGCATTGGCAAGTTAAAAGCAAATCTTTTGTGCACAGCTTCAGGGGGAGTGTATTCTCTACAACCTACACATATATCTTCTATTCAAATTTGTTATGCGAATTTGTTGAATGGGTTGCCACTAACCACCAAAAATGGGGAGACTGAAAGAGCATCTAGGCCCCAAGTTGGTTTTGATGGTTAATGGCAACTTAAACTGGAATCTAACGTTTACATGAAGTGTAAACAGGTTTACAGGTTCCAGGAAGAAGGGTCATCGAGGGAATGATGACCATCAAAAAGGTACAAGGGGTGAGTACCAGGACTAAGGAATGGTGGTGCTAGGCAGCTGTGCCATAGCTGTGAAGAAGTCGGTGCTGTGCAAGGAGTTGCAAGCAAGGTGATGGTGGCTTGATGCGTCAAGGACCGTGACTATAGTTGGTGGGCAGGTAAAGCCTAGATTTGCTAGTTTCTTTGAGTCCATAGGAAAAACCCGTACTATCAAGAGGGATGCAATCAGTATCAGTTGTCTAAGGAACTTTTGCTCAATGCTCAGAGGGTCAGTGTGTAAGCGGTAGAAAACCCCAGGGGCTAGAGTCACCGGTGTGACACAGTGTGTCACAGGTGGTCTAGTGCTCTAAGACTCAGGTACTTCTCTGGACCAGGAGAGAGCTTGTAAATGCTAAGGTAACTGCACTGCGATAGCTGGTCTGGTGAATCAGAGGGCTGTCGGAGGTTCTCTCCTTATAGGTTTCAGAGAGTGTTGTATGCTGAGGGCATGTCATGTGCCAAGACCGGGCTGAGTAGCTAGGCTGCGTCAGTTAAGGGTTCACCTGTGTGTGCCACCGGTGACACAGGTGTCGGTCTGCCCGAGCCGTTATAGTTGGGCGAAGTGCTTGGCTGTGTCACCGGTGGCTGACACCGGTGGCTCACTAATCCTACGTGGCAACAGTATAACGGTCGGGTGCCTGTGAACCCTATAAATAGGGGACCAGGGGAGGACTTCGTCCTCAACCTTGCAAAAACCTGTGAATCACATACGACCGTTGCAAAGCCTCCAACCACCGAACAAAAGCCAAAAGCCTAAGTGATAGTTCGGGTGAGTGTGTGAGCTTTGAGCAAAGAGCAAAGGTTCCTCCAAGAGATTGCTACTGGTTCATCTGTTACTCTTGGAGTGTCTGCTCCTAGACGGGTGTAAGAGTTGCTGGTACCACCCAACCTTGTGTGGGCTGGACCAGTAAGTTTGTGAAGGTGATTGAAGTCTACCTGCTGCAAGCAAAAGAACTTCCACAAGCTAAGGAAGAGGCCTGAACGTCAGGTACTCAGAGAACAAGCACGATTTAGTGCTGGCGATCTCTTCGAAGTAGCTTCTCCAACGGAGACGTACCACTCTGCAAAGAGTTGGGAACTTCGGTGAAAAACACCCTGTCTCTCTGAGTACTTACTTACATTGCTTCTGTTTACCTGTTAATTGCTTGCTTGTGTGATCTTAGTCTTAATCTGTTCATCTGTTAAAGATCATCTTTACACCTGTGTTACTCTAGCTGTGTCTCAGTTGCTATATATCTTATCTCTCACCTGAGTCAGTTACCTGTTACACAGGCAGATAGATTGCTACTTATTTGCTAAGTCTTAGACCACCTATGTTAGGCACCTGTGTGACAGCTGCATGCTATTTAACACCTTATATCATACCTGTGTCACTCACCTGTTACACAGCTAGCTGATCCTAGCTTCTGTCTAAGGCATAACTTTATCAATCAAGTTAAAAGAAGTAATTTTTATTAGCCTCCTATTCACCCCCCTCTAGTCGGCACTTTCGGTCCTTTCACTATCCCTTAATTGGAGGAAGATGGAGTCCTACTCGGACTACAGTTTGTACCCGATACGAAGGCCCCCCTTTATACCTATATAAGGGGAGGAGGTGACCTGTGGAAAAACATGGACAATAGATTCATCAAAGCCTATTTAGATCAACAGAAGATGCCATACTCCACCGCAAGCCAGATCGAAGAGCCAAGGGATTACAAGATCTAGTCGTAGATCCAATCTATATTGTAGACACCACCCAATCATAATCGCTACTCGAGATCAATACTAGAACACAGGACGTAGGGTTATTATCCTAAAGGAGGCCCGAACCTGTCTAAATCCTCATTGTTGATGCCTGATTTGATACGCTCTGATCCCTACCTCTATTTCATTAGTATTCATAAGATCAACAATTTATCGATCGTCAATAGCTGGCACCGACCGTGGGGATCTAGGCTCCATCGACGATCAAATCTTCGTCAACTTCATCACCAACTCCACCGTCAGGTATGTCTCCATCGGGCTTCTCGGATGAGGGGTTCTACAATAACTTTACCTGCCCGTCCGATGAGCAGATGCCGAACTGCGTGGAGTTCAAGGACAATCACTCTGATAATTCATCCAGCAGCGATGCGAGTCGTGGCATGAATGCGCTCGCCAAACAACTTGGTATCGGGATCCCGTCACCCGATCACCACAACGCTCAGGACTTGCCAGAGGTCTCCTCCAAAGATCGGTCCCCAATGGACGTGGATTCATCTAGCGAGATCTATCCTCGGATAGTCTATGTTATCAGAGCTAATGGCGAGCCAGTCTTGTCTGACCCTGCTCAGGGCAATGGTGTCGCACAAAATCTGGTCGATAACTGGCCAATCAGGCAGCAGCCCGTAGTGGTCAACAACCTAGTTATCGATCTAGCCGGTCATTCAGAGTATAGCTCCCCAGGTTAATTATCAATCTAGGGCAGCCCGAAGGCTTTTGAAGGTAGAAGCTCTGACAAGCAAAGGTGCAAGCTGAGGCATCGCACTTAGACATGGCTGCCATCAGCACTACAGGCGGCAGGTAGTACACCACCCCTTCTCGGGACGACTCCCAACGGGAAGGACGAAATCCTCGGAACCAATAAAGTCAAGAAGATGTCCAAAATCGACAATGCTTCAGGCGCTCACCAATCCACGGTCATCCAATCAACGATCTACATCACGTTATCAACGCACGGAGGAATTCAGAGACACACGACAACGGATCACCGACTAGGTGTTCTAGCCGGAGATCCCCTCGACATCACGATCGCTCCAGTTGCAGCTGTGGTCGATCACCAACTCTGATAAGCAAGATGATCAAACCTGCGTCATCAACGGGTGCCAGTCTTTCTCGATGGAACTCAGGAGGGTGCACTGGCCATCGTGATTCAAGCCCAGGTCCATCAAAAAATGAGACGGTACGACAAATCCTGTTGATTTTTTGTAGGTTTACACGACAACCATCCTAGCCACTGGAGGAGATGAGAAGGTGATGGTGAACTACCTTCCAATGGTGCTCAAAAGGCCAGCTAGACCTGGTATTTAACTTGTAGGCATGATCAATCAACTCTTGTAAGCAGCTTTACGAGCAGTTCGAGGGCAACTTCTAGGGCATGTACGAACGACCCAGCCAGAAGAACGATCTCTTCCAACTACTTCAGATTGAGAAGGAAACTTTGCGCAAGTTCATCCGATGGTTTAGCAACATCCGCAACACCATCCCAAAGGTAATAGATGCAGATGTTATACAAGCGTTCTCTCGTGGATGCAGAAACCGCAGACATACCAAAGATCTTGCCATCAACAAACCCCAGACGGTCAAGGGGCTGATGGATATCACCGATAAGGCTGAAAACACAGAGGAGGCACTCATCTTCATTAGCGAGTGGGAACAGGCATCTTAGGACCTCAACACAGACTTGGTGGCAGCTCTTCACAAGGCAAGCACAAAAAGAACAAACTCTCTCAGGTAAACAATGATAAGAAAACTAAAATCAATGAGGTTATGGCTAATTTCTCTGAGAAGTGTCCCAGGCCACCCCGGGGGAAGGGCCGCCCACCTGCCAACAGCGACAAGTGCTCCGATAAGACATGGTGCAGCATCAATCAGACAGACGCCCATAATCTCTTCCAGTGTCGAACTTTCTTGAGGCAAGTCAAGATCAAAGCTGAGAAGCTGCACGGCAAGGGCAAGCATGTCACTACCCAGAGTCGAGACTCTAGTGAGACTAACAACTCAAAGCAATTGAAATTCCAAGACCCCGCATGCATGGTTGAACACATGTTTGGAGGCTCAGCCTCCTATGAGTCCTGGAGACAGTACAAGACGATAGCTCAGGAAGTGTTGGCAACGATCCCTCGCACCCGCGAGGCGATCAAGTGGTCTGATAAGGAAATCACCTTCGATCAGAGTGACTGCCCCGAGAACTTCATCTGACCCAGTCGATTCCCGATCATGGTCGAGCCTGTCATCCACAACTCCAAAATTTCCCGAGTGCTGATGGACGGAGGGAGTTCGTTCAATATCCTCTTGACAAACGCACTCGAAGCAATGCAGATCCCGAGATCTAGCATCAAGCCAGTGTCACAGTCCTTCCACAGTATCGTGCCTAGGTCCTTGGCCACTCCGATAGGACAAATCACACTACCTGTGAACTTCAGGACGCCAGAGAATTTCCAAACAGAGAAGATGCTGCTTGATGTAGTCGACTTCGCAATGGCTTATAACGCCATCTTGGAAAGGCCTACTCTGGCCAAGTTCATGGCTACCGCACACTATGCTTATTAGTGTGTGAAGATTCTAGGACCTCAAGGCGTCATCACCATCCGAGGTTGCACCAAGGTGGGTCAACACTGCAATAAGTGAAGGCTGGAGATGGCAGAACAACACAGACCCGACAAGGAGCCCAAGAACTCGAAGCCCAAAGTAGCCATCAAGTCCCATGTAGAAGTCAAGTCGTTTCCTCTGGACCCAGCAGAGCCATCCAAGTGCATCCGGATCGGCTCCACCCTGGGTCAGTAATAGGAACTCGAGCTCGTCGCCTTCCTCCGGGCGAACGCGGATGTGTTCGCATGGCAACTGTCCGACATGCCCGGAATCCCCAGGGAGGTGATCAGGCACAGGCTGGCCGTCCGACAAGACGCAAAGCCAGTCAAGCAAAAGCTCTGGCAGTTCACTCCCAACCGGAAAGAAGCCATCAAAGTAGAAATCGAGTAGTTCTTAATGGCAGGATTCATTCGAGAAGTCGAGCACCCCGAGTGGTTAGCTAACCTAATGCTCGTCAAGAAGGCAAACGGCAAGTGGAGCATGTGCGTGGACTTCACCGACCTCAACAAAGCCTGCCCAAAGGATGCTTTTCCTTTACCTAGAATAGATAAGATAGTCGATTCCACCTCCGGGTGCGACTGTCTAAGCCTTCTCGATGCGTACTCTGGTTATCATCAGATCAGTATGTATCCAGAAGATGAGGAAAAAACTTCCTTCATAACTCCTTTCGAGGTATTTTACTATATAAAGATGCCATTTGGATTAAAAAATGCGGGTGCTACTTATCAGCATGGAATGCAAATCGCTCTTCATACACAAATCAGCCGAAAGCCTACATTGATGACCTCATCATGAAATCAAAACAGAAAGACAACCTTCTCCCTAACCTACTCGAGATGTTCAATAGTCTTCGCAAAAACAGAATCATGCTCAAACCAGAGAAATGCATATTTGGGGTCGACGCAGGGAAGTTACTAGGGTTTTTGGTGTCGCAGTGTGGAATCGAAATCAATCCAGAAAAGATCAAAGTAATTGAAGATATGCAATCCCCCAAATCAACTTGAGAGGTCCAAAAGCTCACGGGGTGCATGGCGGCACTCAGTCGATTCATCTCATGTCTCGGAGATTGTGGGCTACCACTTTTCAAGTTACTACAACAACATGACGGTTTCAAATGGCCACCGGAATCGGAAGACGCTTTCCAGAATCTAAAGAGGTATCTTTCATCCCCCTTAGTGTTAATCGCACCCAACCCAAAATAAGATTTGTTGTTGTACATCGCGGCCGGTCCCTGAGTCGTTAGCGGCATGCTCATGGTCGAACGAGAAGAATCCGACAAGTGGGAAAAGAGCTAGAGATCAGTATACTACGTCAGTGAGGTCCTACACAGACCAAAAAAGCACTATCCACAAGTGCAGAAGCTGCTTTAGACTATTCTAATGTTTTCGCATACGTTAAGACATTATTTTCAGGCTCATAGGGTCACAATCCCATCAACCTTCCCGCTCAGCCAGAGTCTTCACAACAGGGATGCGATCAGCCGGATCGCCAAGTAGGCGGTCGAACTCGGCCAGTTTGACATCCGCTTCATTTCGAGAATAGCAATGAAGTCACAAGCCCTCGCCGACTTCATCGCCGAGTGGACCAAGCCCGAGCAGATCCACAACACCGACAACACTCAAGATGAGGTATGGAAGTTATTTTTTGATGGATCACTCACTCTCGCAAGCTCGGGGGCTGGCATAGTACTTGTATCCATGACAGGAGAATGCCTGCAATGCGCATTGCAGATTGATTTTCTAGCTACTAATAATGTGGCCGAGTACGAAAGGTTGCTTGCAGGACTCCGAGTAGCTCAAGCTCTACAGATGATCCCTCTATCGTGGCCATTCGCAATTTGGGGCCTAGATATTCTGGGGCCCTTCCCGGTAGCACCTGGGGGCTTCAAGTTCCTAATCGTCGCAATCGACACCTTCACCAAGTGAATCAAAGCTGAACTAGTCGTGAACATAACCTCGGAAGCCGCCGAGCGGTTCATAATGAAAAACGTCGTCACACGATTTGGCATCCCGAGTACGATCATCATCGACAACGACACTCAGTTCTCAAGCATAGCATTCACTGAGTACTGCGAGGGCATCAGCATCAAGATTTTTTTTGCTTCAGTGGCTCACCCGCAAGCCAATGGACAAGTCGGGCAAGCCAACGGCCTCCTGCTACAAGGACTTTGCACATGCGTCTTCGATCGCTTGAACATTCACACCAAAGGCCGGGCTTCCGAGGTACCCAACGTCCTCTAGGCACTTCGAGCGACAATCAGTAGGGTGACAGGTGAAACAATGTTCTCCCTAGTCTACGAAGCTGAAGCAATGCTTCCCCATGAGGTGAAGATATGATCTACCCGAGTCGAGCTCTACGCTAACAAGGATGAAATCCCACGTCGAGAAAATGACCTCAACAACCTCGAGGAGAAAAGAACCCAGGTTTTGGTGCGATCTACCAAGTATCAGCAAGACCTGTGATGCTACTACAACCAAAACATTCGAGAACGAACCTTCCAAGCCGGATATCTAGTTCTACGACTTGTTCAGAGTCAAGGCAACCACAATAAGCTATCTTCGAAGTGGGAAGGACCCTACAAAGTGGTCGAGTGCACTCGACCTAGGTCATTTAGGTTAGCGTTAGAGGACGACCGTGTCCTTAGTAACTCTTGGAATATCAACCAGCTTCAAAAATTTTATGTGTAAGTACTTAAGGTAAAGTTTGCATATAAATATATAAAGTTTGTGTTACCCATGAAGTTGCGAGAATCTACTTGTATGCTTGTTTGCCTCCTATGCTTCTCGGGGCTCAGCACCCGTTTGCGGGAATACTAAGCGATAAGCCGCACTTCCGGGTACAACTACCTGAGACGCGCACCTGACTCCACTCGGGCGAGTAAATTCCAGGGCTAGGAAACAAGTCGTAAAGGCTGTATTCTACGACCCAAGGGGTAGCAAAAGCTATTTCAATTCTTTTATTTACAAGTCTTTACACAGCTTTATGTTTTGACTGTCTATCCAAGATTTCTTCCCAGACAAACAGTCGAGAGCTTAACGGGACACCGTGTACTAAGAGCTAAAGATGGCATATTTTGCTAAGTACCAAGGTAGAATCGGACGCGGTGAGTATGGTATCTTAAACTTGTAGTCATGGGATGTGAAGGGAATCCCTTATCACGTCTACCAAGTGCCTGGGGACACAGATTCCCCCGCTCACGTCTGGACCTAAGGCTTGATTTTTGTAGCGCCTCGACTAGTGATGAAAGGATATATACTTGGAGCGAAAGGATATCTACTACTGAGTACGATACGTTATCGGAAGTGCTCAGTGTCATAATTTTGCTATGTCCCACACTCTTACATCTTGCACAAACTCAAATTCAAATAAGATGCTTGTGATTTAACCAAAGCTTGTTCAAGTCTTATGTACAAAAATGCAGGATACAGGAAAATAAAGATACAAAGTCAAAAGAGCTACGCTGAGAAGACGCGCACCACCAGCATCATCGCCTTGACCTTGGCCTTAACCACGGCATCATCTTCTTCATCCAGACCATCGGCAAGTATGGAGGGGTCCATATCCATGTAGCGATCCTTGAGGATCGGTAGGGTCCGGGCAATGGTGTTGGTGGCGCACTCTTGGCCCTCCTTGACAAGGTGAGCATTGAGGGTAGCCGAACAATCGTCAAAGACATGGGTGGCCATGTCCTTAGCGAATTCGGTGGCACCCTTCTGGTCCGTTGGGTCGGAAGTGGAGACTTCCTTCCCGACACCGATCATAAGGTCGTGGACCAAGTCGAGGAGCGCGATGATGGCAGACTCTGACAAGGAGGCTTACACCATGGCCGCAAGGGCTTTGGATTTTGCCTTCTTAGTGGCGTCCGATAGGTGCTTGACCTCGGCCTCCAACTCAGCAACGTGCTTCGAATGGGTTTCTTGGGTGTGCGCCAAGTCTTCGGCAAGCTTCACCTTCTCCATCTCGCTCACGGCCTAACACTGCTTCAGGTCCATGAACTTGAAGTGGCGATCGTAGACCGAAGCTCGGATAAGCTGCGAAATATAAAGGGTTAGTAGACACTCGACTAGTCTATACGATTTTGGCACTAACTTCCTTGGTAGGATACTTACATCGAGAAGGAAGGAGCCGATCAACATCAACCCAAAACCACCCGGTTCGTTCACCTCCACGACAATCTGCTCCCAAGTCATGGTGGGCGAAAGGCCGCGGAGGCTAGGTCCTGACAAGGAGGTCCCAGGCACATCTGCACTCGGGGGCTGGCCACCCTCGAGCGCCAAGGGTTCAGCGCAACGATGGCAGATTCCTCGACCATGCCCGTCGCCGCCATGACTTCGCTTTCGCTCAGAGGGGCGTCTCCAAGCACAGCCAAGGCGGAGTCGGAGGCAGCCGCCATCGTCAAAGCCACCTTGTCATCAGACTTGACAAGCCTGCACGACAAGGGTATAAGAAACAAAGACTGAAGCAAGGGTATAAGAAACAAAGACTAAAGCAAGATTAAGGAGTGGTCACAAGAAAAAGAAATTACTTGCACTTCTTGAGGATGAACTTCGGCTGGACCTCGATGGGTCCAGGTTTCTGTTTCGTTGGCGTCTCCACCCAAGTTGGAGTCTTCTCGGATGCGTTAGTCGATTGAACCTTGGGTGGTTCAGTCAAAGTCTCGACCGCGGGCACGGCCGCTGTCGGTGCCCTGGTGCTCAGAGCCACGTTGTCAAAGACTCGAAGATCGTATGAGTCCTCACTATCGTGCGCTCCCGTGTGCTTGGCTTCTGTGTCGGGAGCCCCTTGACCTAGACGCTGCAAAGAAGAACAAGAAAACCCCTAAGTATAGGCTACTCGGGATGAGAGCAGAAAGCAATGCGAGGGCAGGTCCAAAAGGCTTACCGACAAGACCGCCCTCTGCTCCTCTTCCGGCATATCAATCATCGAAGGCAGGATGAAGCTTCTGCCCTTCTTTGAGGCGGCTTTAAGAAGGGCTTTCATCCTCTTCGCCACCTCCGAGTCGGAGAGGTCTGCTGCAAAGTCCAATAAGGGTTAAGCTTGAAGACTGTACGGAACTCTAAGTGCTCTAAGCTACTTGAGAAAAAGGCATACCTTCCTCCTCCTCTTGGGAAGGGTCGTCATGCACCGACAGCTCCTAGGCACCTGAGATCCTTGATCATAAAGGAATCAGGCAATGCTTGATGAAGTCTTCGGTGACGTCCCATGCTTGCAGACCCTGTATCTTCAGGTTCTTGACTTCTCCGACAAGGGTCCACAGCAGCAGGGTATTCCGGGGCTTGCTCGTCTAGTTCTCCATCTGGTACGGGATCAAGCCCAGAGAAGACATGCCTCCAAGGGTCGGTGGCTAGCAATAGAACCACTTCTTGTAGCAGCTGGACCACGATTTCTTCACCGGGTGCTCAAGGTATTTGCCGGCAAGCCCTTCCCAGAGGCGGAATCCGGCGCCACCTGCGATTCTGCCTTGGAAGCTTTTTTACAGATAAAATGGCCTCCAGAGGTCGAACAGCGTCCACATGCCAAGCCCTCCCTCATGCAGGTGTGCGAAGACGGCCAGCATGGCTATCGAGTTGGGGTTCAGTTGAACCAACTTGACGCCGTAGAACTCCAGGACCTGGAGAAAGAAGAGGGAAAGGGGGAATTTCAGGCCGCACTTGAAGAAATCCCTAAACACCACCGTCTCATTGGTGTTTGGGGTCGGGACTTCCCTGGCACAGCACAAGGACTTGAGGAGCAATGGAGCCTTCACGCTCCAACTTCTCCACATGGTCCTTGGTGGCCTCCGAGACCACCCAGGTCGGGACCTCGACGCCCGCAACTTCGCCACCTTCGGTATCATCATGCACCACCTTGGAAAATATCTTCCACCCCATTGCTGTTACGGTGAGTGGTGGCGGAAGGTGGTAGGGCGCAACGGGGTAGTGGAAGATAAAGTTTGCTGTGGTGCTCGGGGCTTTGGATTCGCAAGGATGCAAGACCAGGTGCGGGGCCATAGGGACTTCGGACAACAAGGTTAGGCTACTTGACTTCCAGTTTCATGGGATGTTGGAGAGAACTCCTTATCATGTCTATCGAGTGCCTGGGGACACATCCACCCTCGCTCGCATTTGGACCTAAGGCTTGGTTCTCGAATCTCTCTGGGTCGCAACGAGATGATTCTTGCCCGAGTCGAAAGAAGAATTTGGAAGCGTTGGCAAGGTACGTTATCATTAGCTTTGAAGCTAATCGACTGCCTGAGTTCTTTGGTTAAGATGCAAGTATCGTATATCAGAAGATAGCGGTAGCACGTTGGGCTCAATATCAAGGCGATCTTTGACGAAGCGGGAAGGTGTCCTAAAATTGCAGCCACGGGACGTGAAGGGGATCCCTTATCGCGTCTACCGAGTGCCTGGGGACACAGCCTCTGTCGCTTGCATCTGGACCTAAGGCCTGATTCCTGTAGCTCCCCGACTAGTGACAAAAGGTAGTTGACCCTGGACGAAGGAAGGAATTGGAAATATTAAGTGCAACATGTTATCAAGATCTTTCGATATCACGAGAACATGAATCTTAAGCAAAGGAAATGGAAGATAGCTGTAAAGCTTGGTGAGGTCCATGACCCTACCCGGGAACCAGAGTTCAAACTCGGAGAGGCGCCTTACCAGGATGATTATCCTTGGTTGGGCAGATTGCCTCAATCTGTCACTGCCTCATTTCACATACTGATGGGGGCTTGACGATGTGTAGTATAAATACACCATATACGATGGCCGTATCCGTATACGATGGCCTTATCTATATACGAACACCTAGGGGCCTTCTAGATACACGTCACGTATCTAGAAAGTATTCCTGGAAGTATGGAAACTACCCGTAGGGGTCTCTGATAGTCCTACGTTTAAGGAAGTCCATCCCTTAATTGGAGAAAGATGGAGTCCTACTCGGACTACAGTTTGTACCCGATACGAAGGCCCCCTTTATACCTATATAAGGAGAGGAGGTGACCTTGTGGAAAAACACAGACAACAGATTTATCATAGCCTGTTTAGATCAATAGAAGAAGCCATACTCCACCATAAGACAGATCGAAGAGCCAAGGGATTACAAGACCTAATCGTAAATCCAATCTATATTGTAGACACCACCCCCTTGTAATTGCTACTCGAGATCAATACTAGAACACAGGATGTAGGGTTATTATCCTAAGGGAGGCCCGAACCTGTCTAAATCCTTGTTGTTGATGCCTGATTTGATATGCTCTGATCCCTACATCTATTTCACACGTATTCGTAAGATCGGCAGTTTACCGATCATCGACAGATCTATTGTCATCCTGAGGGTCAGTCTATTCAATAGATTGATTTATGCTGGTCGACGTGATTGATCGTGCATGGTATCTGCTTCACAGAAATAACGTTAATGAGATTAATCTGAGTGATTTCCAAGATCAGATGCACAGATCAGATCTGTGTCTCTGAGTAGGTCGTGCGATGACTAGTGAAGCAAATTAGAGACACAGAGAAATGAAATGGTGCACAATGCGATTGTGTGCGTGCTTGTCTTGCTATGTTTACTTCTATACATCTACAGTGGTAGAAATAGGAAGATCCCTCACATAATATTAAGAAACATGCTCTTCCAATTAGCTGCACCATCACATGTCTTATGAGATTAATGGTGGGCCTATGAAATTAGGATGCCATTAGTTTTCTTTGATTAGATGGGTTCGTGTCAGACACTTACATGCATAGCGTTGGTTAATCTTGACAAGGTTATCATAATGGTTATGGACCTTGGGCATAAGGATCGGATACATAGATATGCTACCCGATAACAAGAGTTGTATAGAGATACGATTAGCAAGTGTTGCATACCAAATTCACCTATCTCCTAGTCGTGACGCTAAAGCTCAATATTCATTCAATGAGAAAGAAAGACAGGAGGGCAAGATTCGTCGTGTCGGGCAAATTCATTCTGGGGAAAAAGGTGGAAGGGTGGACTAGCTTTTTGTCTCTTTTACTGCTGGAAGTTCTCCAAAAGTATGAAAGGCTGGAGGGCTTTGTACCAACCATTCTAGTGTGGTTGGATTCTGTTCAATAGCCCAAGGAATTTCCACACATCTTTTGTTCATTCTACTTCTTCTCCCAGAGGGAAGACCCGTACTTCCCCTGATAGTATTCCTCATAGTCAAGAATAACTTGACTGAGTTTTTCCGGCCCTGATTCCAGGCCTTGTGGATCGGCCCACAATTTATTGATTATTTCTCGCAGTTGGATTCTATCCTCCAATGAGGATGATTCGAACTTCAATTCTTCTATACCGTTATTTATTGTACTAGGATGGGCCTTTTGTTTTGCTGTATTATTTAAGGATTCTAAGTCTTGATGATTGGTTAAGAATGGATCTTGAATCACTAAGTATCAATAGAGGGATATTGATTTTAGTGGGAGAACCTTATATTAAATTGTTTAATACAAGTGACTCTTTCATGAATACATGTCTTAGTGTTTTTGTATATATTTATGTTGTAGATTATGGCATCGACTAGCACTCCTGCTGCACCCAGTTTTGCTTTCGTTCAATACTTGAAAAGGAAAAACTTAATGGAACAAATTATGTAGATTGGTCCCGCAATCTGAGAATTGTTCTCAAACAAGATAAGAAGGAACATGTTCTAGAAAACCTAATTCCAAATGCACCTACTGAGGATGCTACCATGGCGACTTGGAATGGCTATAAGAAGGCGTGTGATGAATCTCTTGATGTTAGCTATCTCATGTTAGCCACCATGAACTCGTAGATTCAGAAGCAGTTCGAGAACATGGAAGCATAAGATATGATCGTAGGGCTTAAAGGCATGTTCCAAACACAGGCTAGGACTGAAAGGTTCAATGTCTGTAAAGCCTTGTTGGAATGCAAGTTGTTGGAAGGATGTCCTGTGAGCCCACATGTAATCCAAATGGTTGGGTACATGCAAAGCTTGGAAAAACTTGGTTTTCCCATTAGCCAAGAGTTGGCTACTGATATGATTTTGGCTTCGCTCCCGACAAGCTATGGTACGTTCATCTCGAACTACCACATGCATGTCATGGACAGAAACATTGCTGAATTGCATGGGATGCTTAAAATAGCAGAAGAGGACATCAAGAAGTGTAGTAATCATGTGATGATGGTACAAAAGACTGCTAGCTTCAATAAGAAGGGCAAGTCGTGGGCTAAGAAAAGGGGTAAGGGCAAGGCTCGAGATGCGATCTCGAAGCCTAAGCCTTCACCTAAGCCTAAGACCGACCTGGACTCATAAATTTAATGCTATTACTGTCATGGCCGGGGTCACTGGAAAAGGAACTGCAAGAAGTACCTTGCGAGTCAGAAGAAGAGTTCTTTGACAGGTATGCTTGATGTTGATGTTAGAAACATATTTCTTGCTAACTCTCCTGATAATACCTAGGTATTTGATACTAGATTGGTTGTTCATATTTGCAACTTGATGCAGGGACTAACGAAGAGTAGAAGAGTAGCAAGAGAGGCGAGGTCGACCTTCGGGTCGGGAATAAAGCATGAGTTGCTGCGTTGGCCGTTGGCACCTTGTCGTTGTGTCTACCTTCATTATTTACTATGGAATTGAATAAGTGTTATTACGTTCTAGCATTAAGTCAAAACATTATGTCTGCATCTTGTTTGTTAAGAGACAGCTATAGATTCATTGTTGCACTACAAGAAAGTTATCACATAGAGACGTCAAATATGAGACGCATTTGTTTTTGTCTCTAAGATAGGGGGCAGCTCAACGTAGGGACGTTTCTTTAGACGTTCCACATAACGTCTCAAAATTTCTATTTATTGGCTAGTCAAATAAATAAATTTGCTAATTCGTGGGCACGTAGGGACGAATCTTGGGACGCTTTGGATTTCGTCCGTACAATTAACATTTTGAGACTGGAGAAATTAATTTTGCGCTGGGTCAAAAATCACTACGATGATAATACGCGTGTGAAATACAAACTGGACGGAGAAAAAAAAATCCCGGGATAAATACACTCCGGACAAAATATAGCGGAAGCAAAATTCGAACTGTTAGAACAGAATTATGTTTCACGCGAGGCTCCTGGCCATGTGAATGGCAGCAGGTTCCTGGTCTAGTATAGTTATGAAGGTATATATAGCACAACTCTGTACAACCTATTTGCCAAAAAAAAACTCTGTACAACCTGTCTGTTTTTTAGAAAGAAAAAAAACCCTTCTGTATCTCCCGTATCGGACAAACTCTTTAGATGATATATATATCCACCCAAAACGAACGAAACCACCCTGAGTTTCCGATCTGATTCTATCTCTTCTCGGTGCAGACCAAACCTAGAATATTTTCGCGTGACCAAAATCTCTTCCGTGCGGCCGGCCGCTGTCGGGTTAATTTCTTCCTTCTTGGCATGCCTTCTTAATCTGAATCTATCATGTGGATCGCTGTATACACCAAGCTTGTCCGTTGCTTTCCTGTAGAGACCGGACAGGATGGATCTTCTTCCTTTTTACATAGTTTCTTCCTCATTGCTCTCTTGTCTCAATCACGTGAAGCTTTGTTGCCTGTACATTGCTTAAAAGTAGAAGAGATCAATTGTTTAAATTTGGTGGTACATAATTCGCAAATCTCCAGATTATTTAGTGATTAAGTGCCTCTATTAGCGATATGTTCAACCCAATTCGCATCTGATGATAATCAATTTTAGAGATATATAGTGTTTTGCAACTACTGCTAATTCAGTATTTGGTGAACTCTAATACTTAACTAAATCTTGTTTCAGTCAATAGGTCGTGTGACAGAGTAAAAACACCCTATCTAAGCTTGGTAGTACTAGTTAGTACTTACAGCTTTACCTTTCTAATTTAAAGCTAGACATGGTGACAAGGGTATTGCTAGTGTCAGGCCTGAGTTTTCAGAAAAGAGAATGAAAGAGCTTAGTTTAGATTTGATTAGACAACATATGCAGGAAAGTACCAAAAGCGACAATAAAGTCAAGTAAGCCAACAAAAGTGAATTTAGAGAAAAATCTACAGAAAAGGCTTTCTTCATGTATTTATAACATAATGTTTCAGTTCTAGTATTGCAAGGTCTTTTATCGGGGAGAAAACTTAGACAGTTTCAGTAATAATAGAACAACTCACTGCGTTTTTTACATGATTTCAGAGAAGACGACAGGGGGGAGCTCAATTTTGCAAGGCTGGACGCTGACAGGTTAATTTCTATTTTCTAGGTCTGGTTTGTGTTTAATGTGAAGCTTGCATGTGGATTGAATTTTACAACTTGCATGGGTGTTGCTTTCTTGACATGATTTTATTTGATTTGCTTTTATCCCCGCAGCATAGTGAAGTGTGATGGATCGGGGATGGATGAGTAAACCCAGAGCAAGCGTTGAATATAAACATGGTGTCGAGGAATTCCTTTCTTTTGCATACCGTGATGTTACACTTGGTGAAAAGATCCTTTGTCCATGCATAAATTGTGCAAACAAAGCAAGACATAGTTCCGATGAAGTGAAAACCCACCTACGGTGTGATGGTATTCTTCAAGATTATACTAGATGGGTTTTCCATGGAGAGGAATGGGATGCACCATCCGTTGCATTTGCGCACGTATCAGAGAACAATAGGAATTTTGCTTTTCCTGGTATTCCTAGGAATAATGTTGTACAAGATGGCCACAAAAGAATGGATGACATGCTAGGTCTCATAAATGCTGTATATGGTACTACTTTCAGTAACAGCTATGAAACACTATCAAGGCCATCTGATGTTGCTCAATCTGAATTTTCCAATATGGAACCTGATGTGGCTGATAGTTGGGATGCTCCATATGAAAAAGGTGATGCAAAGAGAGAAAGCTTCTTACAGGATGCGAACATAAAGTTGCACGACGGATGTGAAGCCTTTTCAAGGTTGTCATTTCTAGTCACCATATATCACTTGAAAGTCTTGCATGGTTGGTCACAAGAATCATTCACGGATCTACTTGGTGTATTGTCTAATTTACTTCCTCATGAGGCAAAGTTACCAAAGAAATACCATGAAGCCAAAAAGATCATCCGTGGTTTGGGGCTTGGCTATGAGAAAATCCATGCATGCCCTCAAGACTGCATGCTTTTTAGAGGGGAAAGAGCTAACCAAGAGTCTTGCCATGTGTGTGGTACATCTCGTTGGTTGACTGATAAGGAGGGAGATGCTCCAATTTTATCTAAGAAGAACAGGAAGATACCAGCAAAGGTGTTACGGTACTTTCCTCTAATACCAAGGCTCCAAAGGCTCTTTTCAACTACCAAAACATCTGATGACATGCGTTGGCATGATGAGGGACGCACCAAAGATAATTTTCTGCGACATCCAGCTGATGGTGAGTGTTGGAAAGATCTCGATATCAGATATCCCAAATTTGGTGAGGATGCCCGTAATGTACGCCTTGGTCTTGCAAGTGATGGTTTTAACCCATACAGGAACATGAGTTCAAAGCATAGTACCTGGCCAGTGATGCTTATTCCATACAACCTACCACCATGGATTTGCATGAAACAAACATCTTTAATTTTGTCAATGATCATTCCTGGACCACATTCCCCTGGAAATGATATTGATATATATTTGCAGCCATTAGTTGATGAGCTACAACAACTTTGGAAGGGCGTGGACACATATGATGCTACCACGGATGATAAATTTCCTCTCAAAGCTGCACTATTATGGACTCTGAACGATTTCCCTGCATTAGCTTACCTTTATGGTTGGACTACAAGTGGTGAATATGCATGCCCATCTTGTGCTGCACTTACAAAATCCAGATGGCTAAATAAAGGGAAGAAATGGTGTTTTATGGGTCATCGACGATGGTTGCCAGAGGATCATGTATATCGACGTAGCGGGATGCAGTTTGATAAGACTGAAGAAACAGAACTCGCACCTAAAACTATGACTGGCAGCTCAGCTTTGAATATGTTGCAGGGCAGAGTGTTTGCGCTAGGCAAAAAGCTCAAAGTAGCTACCGAAAGAAAAGGCAAGAAAAGAGGCAAAAATGATAAAAATGGGAAAGCACATAGTGAAGGTCAGAAACGTAAGAGAAATGTGACCAAGAAAAAATCAAGTACGCCTAGTAAGCGTGACAAAAAGAAGCCGGAGGATTGGTTTAAAAAAAAGTCAGTATTCTTTGAGTTGCCCTATTGGGAGCACAACAAGTTAAGGCACAATCTTGATGTGATGCATATAGAAAAAAATGTGTGTGACAATTTAATCGGGACATTATTGGATATTGATGGCAAAACAAAGGATGGCTTTAATGCACGATATGACTTGGAGGAAATTGGAATTCGAAAAGACCTTCAGCCTTTTCCAGATGACAAAGGAAAAGAGACATACCGCCCCGCACCTTTCACTATGTCTAGAGAAAAGAAGGAAATTCTTTGTTCAATAATCAAGAAGCTTAGGACCTCTGATGGTTATGCGTCAAACCTTTCTAGGTGTGTCAACATGAAAGATTGTACATTGAGTGGTATGAAAAGTCATGACTGTCATGTTTTGATACAAGAAATTCTTCCCGTAGCACTTCGATCTTGTTACCCCAGCAAAGAGGTCATGACAATAGTTATCCGGTTGGCTAATTTTTTTAAGAAGATATGCTCCAAAGTTTTAGAAGTCTCTGAGCTTGATGAACTACAAGAGAGTATTGTGATGACACTTTGTGATATGGAAAGAATATTTCTTCCATCATTTTTTACTGTCATGGTGCATTTAATGGTGCACTTAGTCGAAGAAGTTAAACTTGGTGGTCCAGTGCACTACCGTTGGATGTATCCTCTAGAAAGGTATGCAATTTCAGTTTGATTTTCTATCTTCAACAATTCATGAAAATAACATTTTTTTTACATATAGATCATTTGTTCGGCTAAAGTCATTTGTACACAATAGAGCTCATCCAGAGGGTTCAATTGCTGAAGGATATATTGCTGATGAATGCTTGACCTTCTGCTCAAGATTTCTAGAAGGAACTACACGTTTTACAAAACTAGCTAGAAACCTAGACCCTCCAGATAACACAAAGGATATGTATATGTTTGGGAGTGTTGGCCAATCAATTGGAAAGGGCACCATAGTAAGCCATTTCGATAACCACCTTCTTCTGCATGCACATCGATATGTCTTGCGACACTCTGATGAGCTTAAAGATTTGCGCAGGTATGTATTACTTCTGTATTTACTTATTTTTTACACAACTTGATGAAATTGTGTTATTATGTAATTGTTCTACCTGTTGTAGAGAATTTCTGGACCATGAGAAGGGCAAACAATCCCCGGTAGCTAATTTGAAGGATGCTAACATTGAAAAGTTGATTAATGAACACTTTGCTGACTGGTTGGAACAAAAGGTACATTTAATCATGCTTCTACCAAATGGACTTGCATAAACCATGAACTAAACATAAATATTTTTTATACACAGGTTTTAGAACATGATGGACGGGGATTCAGTGAAAAGATAAGAGCACTGGCTGCAAAACCAAATAAATATGGTGTGCGTTACAGTGGATATATTATTAACGGTTTTAGGTTCCACACTATTACCCGTGAGACTGGGCGCGTCACACAAAATAGCGGCGTAGTGAACATTGCAGCGGATGGAGTTAGTTATTATGGCAGATTATCTGACATTTGGGAATTATCATATAAGGATTATAAGGTTGTGCTCTTCAAATGCGATTGGTATGATGTTCATCATAAAGCTGGCTTTAAAAAGGATGATTTTGGATTCCCTCTTGTAAACTTCTCTCGGAAAATACACACCGGTGAGGAAATAGAGGACGATCCTTTCGTCTTTTCTTCTCAAGTGAAACAGGTTTTCTATGTGGAAGATCCAAAACATGAAGGATGGAACACCGTGGTTGGAGGCGGACCACCACGTGATTATTTTGATATGGGCGAGGAGCAATCATCAGACGAATCTGATGATAGTAGTCGGGATGAATCATCAGATGAAACATATTAGAGCAATGTGTTTTTAGCACATTGTAGGCAAATAGAGTGGATGAATTTGCTTTCTTGCTTAGAGATCCTAATTTATACAATTGTCAAACAAGTTACGTAATTGAAATATTTGACTTTTTCAAGGTATACACTTACAGGAAAGATTGGATTGTAAAGGTAGAGACATACATCATAAAGCAACAGTAGATCAGCAAAGAGCGGAATAAGAGATACACATCAGAAAGGTAGAGATCATACTTTTGTTTGCGGTGCAAATGCATTGAGACCAAAGACAGAGACTCTGAGAGCTCCTTATGCGTCAACGAGCAGATTCTCTGACTGCAAATGGCAGATAAAATATCCATGAATTAGGAAATGTACCAAAAAGCATCCAGATAGAAGATAACATACATCAGGAACTGGGCAGGATAATTGGACAAACCTTCAGATCTCGATGGTATACTCCACGAATATGACAATAATCAACTGCATTTATAAGTTGGTGGAAGTATCTTATCGCAGCATTATCTCTAACTATGCAAGGTCTGGTTTAGAATTAGCAAACAAACGATACAGACCCTGCAGTATATCCGGTAATATCTGCAGAAGGATAAACAAAAGCATGTGAACAACACAGAATTTACAGGATTGCCGTTTATGTTCATAATGTAACATGAACTGAACAGAAACACTTGATTCAAAATTGGTTATCGTGGTGGGCCAGTCTTATTTGGCTATTTCTTAGTACTGAAATCAGATGTTGGATAGTTTCATCACCATGAGACAAATGTTTAAGAGAAAAGATGAACTAATTTTCACCATAATTTTGGCTTATCTTTGCAAGAGTAGTTGAATTTGTGATACTGCAGGATTAGGCATATTGTAGATTCTATTCTTCAGTACTGAAGTCATATATGTGAAAGCAAGTTACATACTCTCAGAGATAAACTTTGTGATACTGCAGGATTAGGAAGACCATTATTTTATTTTTTGTGCAGGAGTATAAAAAACTAATGCCTTTTGACAAGGACAATAAAAGAGTTCGTTTTACATCTACTGATAATTTGATTTGAGTGAATGAAACTGTCGATAGGCTTTTATATGTAGCACCTCAAATTACGAGTCTCCTGGAACCAAGTTGTTTGTCGAAACTGAAAATATGCAGCTGCTACTACTCTGAATAAACTCAACACATGTAAAATTTGGATGTGCAGAAACCATGGGGTGAATTTTAAATATATTGATACATAGACTTTCAAGTCTAACGAATGTACAACATCAGCATGTAAAGGATGTACCACAGTTAAATGCAGACGGCAGATTAATCATCTGTACAATAGAAAATTAATACATCAACATATGGCTTCTTCTCATAGCATGAACTGACATATACAGTTGACAATACCATCTCCATAATATTCGGTCGAAATGCTGGATGGGAGGAGTCGAAGCAGCGTTTGGTTGGCGGGATGAAGCGTACCGGGCGGCCGGCCGATCCGAATATTCGGTCGAAATGCTGGATGGGAGGAGTCGGGAAATTCGGCCGACTCGCGCGGCCCCGGCGGCCGCCCCGCACGCGTAAAAAAAAACGAACGTCTCGCGTCGCCCTGTCCAGGGGCGACGGTCTCTTTTTCCGCGTAAAAAAAACACGGTCTCTCGCGTCACCCTGGCCGGGGGCGACGGTCTCTTTTTCCACGTAAAAAAAACACGACGTTCTCGGCGGCGAAATTTGAAATTATTTCTCAATTTTTTAAAATCATGTATGAGTTCCAAAAAAATCTAAAAAAATTTATACGGTTTATAATGGAACGAAGTGTACATACGTAAATTTTCATAAAATAATATGCATTTTTGTGAGCTGTGTAAAAAAAACAAATTCTTACGGGAAAAAATTAAACTGCGCTACACTGCATGCGTCGCCCTGTAGCAGAGCGACGCACTGTAGCAGTCTGTAGCAGTTTAATTTTTTTCCATTCGAATTTGTTTTTTTTATACAGGTCACAAAAATGCATATTATTTTACAAAAATTTACGTGTGTATACTTCATTCCATTATAAACCGGTATAAATTTTTTTAGATTTTTTTGAAACTCATACATGATTTTAAAAAATCGAGAAATATCACGTATATTTTGATATTTCGAATTTCGTCGGTGTGCGAGACTGTCGCCCCCGGCCAGTCCGACGCGCGCGACCGTCGCCCGCCCAGTCCTTCCAACCAAACAAGAAACTGGTACGCAAAGGGACATTGCGTCGTAGTCAAAGATCCTCACCGTGGCACGCCGACCGAGAGGAAGAAAGAGTTGATGTGCGTGAAAGGCACGAAAGCATAGAGTGGCCGCCTCATCGGCCATGGATCACATCGGTGAGACATTGCCACCGTGGATGAACTCTGAAGAACAACTTCAAGAGTATTGACATAACGCGCGTGGAGCAGCTTGCTCGTCGCAAGTCTGTTTTCCTCTTCTCCTCTCCCCGCTACAGTGCCCGTGAGAGGCGAACAGGAGAAGCCAGGTTTCTCTCGTCTCACCGCCAGCCAAAACCGTCGGTTCCCTCCCTCTCCGCTGGCTGCTTCTGCGGTGGGAGAGTGGGGGAACCGCGGCTTTGCGTGTCCGGCATGTAGATAGTAGTGTCCCTTGCGGCGTGGCGACTCGGACAAGCTCGGGGCTCTCCCCGACCGATGTTCCCCAAAGAAGGCAACCTCGCCATGCACGGCGGGTGTGATTAGAGGTCCACAAAGCAGCGGTGACTGCGAGGGTGCTTCTCCGAGTCTTGGTGTGCTGGTTTCATCTCCTTCCCCTTCGGCGTCTTCGACGGCGGCGGTTGCAGGAGATGTTTGTGGGCGTTCTGCACAAAGATCTCCAGGGCCTTTCTTTAATTTTCTATTTTAGCGAGGTCTTTAGTGCAAAGTGTCGGAACAGCTGGTGTTCTGGAGTGTTCCGACTCTCAAGAGGAGGCGAGGTGTCGGAAAATACCCCTATAAATATTAATGTACTGGGGGAATTATCCTTATCATCTCCATTTCGCTAGTATCTCCGGAATCGGAAACAAAATCAAAACCCCCAAAAACGAGTACGAATATGAATATGGAACATGGAAACGGTCATTTGTCAATAAACAATAGCGGCACAATACCTTGATTTATACCGCATCGTGAACTTTTCTATTCTTTTAACGAATTTTCGTCTCATTTCCTTTCAGACCGAATTTGCGTGACGGCGAAAGAGGAGTGGCAGCACGGTCGGGGCTCAGGCTGCTTAATTTGGATTTATTGTCTCATTTGGACGCATATTATAAATAGTGTTTTTTGAGAATTATTTTAAAACATTATTTTCACTCGAAATTAGTAAATTAAAAGCTTTTTTCCTTCGGCGCTAACTTCGTTAGTTTTGTCGCTTAAGAAAAATATTCCCGCTTATTTTTCGTTCTGGCGCTAACTTTATTTGTTTTACCGCTTGAGGAAATATTCCCGCTTACTTTTAGCAAAAAACATTCCGTAATATATATACTATCGCTCACATTTTCCCCTCGCCGCCCCGTTAGTTGAACTGCTCATCAAAAGATCGATCCGCTGCCGTGTGCTTCCGCCCAGGTTCGTGCTACCTCAAATCTCTCTCGTTTGGATGCTATAATTTCCACTATTAAGTCAATCTATGGACGGCCGCTTAAGGCGACGCCGCCGGTGCTGCGGCCTGTGGGTGATGCGGTGGGTGCGTGCGTGTGCGATGGGAGGGGTATCCATCAGATTAATTCCTGTGGGTGATGCGGTGGGTGCGTGCGTGTGCGATGGGAGGGGTATCCATCAGATTAATTTAGGTGCTATTATATTTTGAATTTCGGTTTTCTCATCACACGGCTGTATACATGCGTTGCCTCAGATCTGTGCTTGTACTCTTTTTCAGGCCGTACTTCCACATCCTATTTGTAGAGCACACAGCCGTGTGAAAGCAGGGTCGATGGTAAGACTAGGAAATTGGTCAGAGGTGACACATTAGTTATTGCCTGTTCTTAAATCAAGGGCTCCACGCACTAGCACCTACTAGTTGTATAAGCATGCAGTTTCATAACCACAACTTGTTAGTTCAGTTTTTTGCTCAGCCCATATGTTAAAGCAACAAAAAAGTTTACAGTACAGAAAAGTTGACTGATTTTGAATTAGCTTACTGAATTACGAGTCATGTTTACAGTACAGAAAAGTTGACTGATTTTGAATTCCTTTAAGAAAGATATTATGTCGAGTATACCTCGACGACTGCGAAAGATCAATTTTCCAGAACAGGATGCAGAAAATGTAGAGCTCAATGAAGATGGTTTACAAGGTCCTCCAGAGATTGATAATATATTACCAGAGATGCCTCATGAATCTACAAGCCCAATAAAGATAATTTGTAAGTTCTGAAATATCTTCTCCAGGATACATATGGTTGTCATTTCCCGCCATTATGTGCATCATTGTGGTATTCCTACATGCAGGCCCAGTGGAGACATGAGACAAATAGTGGGGGTATTTCGAAGTAAATTTTTGTCGAATTTAAAAGGAGGAAAAATTATTGTGGGGGACCGATCAAAATGGAGTTCCAAATGAAAGGTCTGGTTCCATTCTTAGCAGTTATCTTACTGAACTAGCACAAAATTCGACAATAGCACCATTGCATATTCCAAGATGGGACAACGAGATGTTTGAGCCAAAACAACAGGAGATGATCAGACTTGTTGAGGTAAAATTTCACAACACGATAACATAAATTATTATGTTCATTAACACTTTAAACAATATACTTTGCTTGCTGAAGGTAAAGTTCGTCTACCCTCCCGAGACAATGCAACTTACACGAGACTGGATCCTAATGACACTTGCAAAAAAGTGGAGAGCCTACAAATCACGCCTGAAGAAAAATATTACAATCGTAACACAAGGTCATTGGATGAAATTTTGAAAGATGTTCCACCTGGTGTTAATGAACATCAATGGGTTACTCTTGTCGGAATCTGGTGTCAGGATTCCCACATGGTACTACATCTTTATTTTCTCATGTTTAAACTAGATTCTGAAATCAGTTTTCTAATATTAGTATTGTTTAAATCTTCCTTAATTGCAGAAAATATGTCTCAAAAATTCTAAGTGTGCAAAGCTACAGAAGAACTCGCACACAACCGGGAGAAAGGGCCATGCTCGGCTCCTAAAAGAGATGGTCTAAATTTGTTATTGGAAAAACTAAAGATCTTCAAATAGATATAAGATTACTAAACCATGTAATTTACTTTGTTTTACAGGAAACTGAAAGGAATGGAAAGGTCAGCAAGATTGAACTATGGGATCGAGCCCATAAAAGAAAGGACAACAATAATGATTCTGACAATGTTAACTCATTGACGGTATGACTCTACTTATTACATGTGTTTAGATAAGAAATGTAATGTAGTTCATCATATAAATGTTGTGTTTATTTCATAGGATACAGCTCATGCCGAGTTATCTAAACGAAAATTAGATGACAAAGAAAGTGTTCCATCCAAAGATGATAGTGAAGCGTCTAAAAGTTTACTTGCAAAAAGAACAAAACTTCGTGGCTTTTATCATGATAAGTATTGGAGCCATGTAAAGGTTTCTCAAGGAATGATTTTTGTGGACGAATCTGAGCAAGAAGAAAATGTTCAGTTCAAACTACGAGCTATTGAAGATAATGTAGAAAACATCAAAGATGAGTTCCAAATGATGCGTGCGTTCATGGCAAAAAAGTTCCCAGGAGAGGATTATAGAAATGTTTTGGAAGCTGCAGAAAATAATGAAGTTAGCACCTGAACCAATCTCTTTATTGTGGAAAGATAAATTGATCATCATCTATATAATCTTATCATGTTCTTGTTGCAGGTTGACCTTGATGAAAGTGCTGACAATACAAATATCCAAAATGAAACAAATAATGATATTCGAAAATCACCCTGCAATATGCACACTTCATCAAATAATTTGCAGGTGATGCAATAGTTTATTATTTAATATTTTCTTTATTAACAAGTATTTAATGGAAGATCCTTCAATCCTTAAAGCATCATTTGTTGTAAGCAGGAATTGCTTCCTGGGATGTGTACTAGAATAAAAGAAGGCTATCCAAATTCATCCGTTCCACATGAGGACATATTACTAAGGTATGTTAACAGCTTTTACTCAGTATGAAACTGTGCCTACTTTTAGCATGAACTTAACTGGGCTTCAACTGTAGGAAGCACACTCGGAAATTTATGCTAATAAACATCAGGGTGTTGTACCACGTGAGCAGGTTACTAAGCAGGTATATGCTAATGTGGATGTGCATTTGGAATCGGCGTGGTTGTATTGTTTTCTACAAGTAATATTATTGATTATGTTTGTTCATTCACAATTGCAGCAACCGAGTCCTGAAAATTATAGCAAAGAGAATTATGCCAATTCATCTTTAGGACGTCAGCGCATAACTGCTATGGTGCAAAAGAACTTTCACTCAGTCATCAGACCATATATAAGTTTGTATTTGTTATGTATAGCTCATGTGATCTTTGGCTGCAGAAAGCAACTAATGAAAACTCCACTGAAACCAATCAAGGTTGTGATGTATCATCTTTCCCACATAATCAACTTGCTAATCAGGTATATGCAAACAACCTATCTAAACCAACGTGGTTTGTTGTTTCATATAAGTAATAGTGCCATTTTTAAATGTTGTATTTCTTCAAGTTACAGGATAAATTTGAAGTCCATTTGTTTTCGGCAAACCCGAGAAACAGAAATAAAGTTGTAGCGATAGGATCTTTGGTAAGTGCCGATAAAACATATGTGGTTGGAGGAAACATGCTTGGAGATGAATTCTACGGAGTTCTTATTAAACATCTTACACCGATTGCGCATGAAAAATTGCCTAGACCATATAAAGATATTCAAACTGTCAGAGACGCCTTGGGTCATGTTATCGCTTGGCCTAGGTTCTATGTAAGTACATTTTCATTTGTACAAGCATTACATTCTCTTGTCAGTTTTGATGCTTACTTAATTATTTATTTATAAACTTTGTGCGTTCTAGGTCAAGAAGAAGAAATCTGGCTCAAACCAATCAAACAACAACCTGGTATGTTACATTCTTCTGATTTTTGTTTTTCAGGAAGACTAAGGAAATCAGCAATGATTCGGTCTAGAGACCCAATCACTTAACTAATTTTGCACACTTGTACTATACATATATCGACTGTTTCTAATAGGACAAGTTACTAGTATACCATGCCTCTTCCATTTCTTCTCTGTGACAGACATGGAACTATTGGTACTGTTTCTCCATCCCATGTACATGTGAGCAAAACCAACAATCAAGTAGGCAGCATGTTTAGTACTCCGGTATGGTTTCTAAGGCACTTCCTCTTGGAAGCATGAATAGAACGGATGTCAACACAGATTTATCAAGTGACTTCAGAGTTGATAGCTCCAGTTAAGTTCAGGAGTTGAGCATGGAATTCCTAACCTGACAACACATGTACATAGTCCATCTTTAAATACATCTAATGATTATGAAGATATTGCCAATACATGTAAGTCAGGCAATATCAGGTTCTAGACATTTTATCCCACCGGCAAAAGGATGCAAGTTGTAGCCGAGAATAGCAGATCTTTGTAACGCAGGATTACTACTCTCAGATCCATTTTTATTTTAATCAACTGAACTTGTCATCTTGCACTCTACTAGCTTATTCCACAGAATGACTCACTTGGGCCGTGACTTGCTTTCAGGTTAATTCTGGAGCTAAATAGGACTAAAATGAATGAAGATGGAGGGGGACAAAGTTTTAGTTTCTGCCTAGATAAATCTCTAGAGGGATTTTTACTATCATTTTTGAGATACAATTGATGCTATATAGGATTTTTATGATTTTTCTGTTCATGATCTTTCCCGATGTATCTGTGAATTATTTATATGGATATTTGATTCAGTTCCGAATTTCGTTTGGCGTTAATGAATTTGTTTCGGTTTGCTCTATAATTTTCGGTGTTAGCTTGTTATAATGGTCTTGCCTTGTACGATCAGTAGGTGCATGAACCTAAGTATGAAGAAAAAAATCAGTTTTATCAAATAAATTTCTGAATAAAAATAGATTATCTCAGCACGTATCAAATGAGAGACGCTATGTCCAAAATACAAGTAAAATACATACTGTACATACTGCCGTGAATACGTATGTACATACTGCCGTGAATACATATGTACATACTGCCGTGAATACGTATGTACATACTACCGTATATACGTATATTACCCAGCTATACGTAATGTGTATGGACTCATGTATACTGTACACACGAATAAAGCATCTCAAAACATATATTGAGACGCAAACTTGGCGTGTCTATTAAAACGTCTCCACACGCATAGACATGCTTTCGAGCGTCGCTACGGAGCGTCTTTATGTATTTAGACACGCTTAGCAAGCGTCCTTATGTTACTTGAGACGGTGCATAAGAAGACGCTCCAATGACGCTTTATGAAAGCGGCTGTACAACCCTCTAAAGATGAAATATCACATCTCTAGCCTCCAATCTTAGCGTCTCTACATGTCTGCCGTGTTGTAGTGTTGACAACAATGGTTGTTGAATATATATGGATCAAGTGTTTTATGGCTATGCACCCGTTGCGAATGGGTTGTTTATCTTGAATTTGAGTGATGCATCAATCTATAATATAAATGTTAAAAGGCTTCTGCCTAATAATTTGAATCCTACCTATTTTTGGCATTGTTGTTTGGGGCATATCAGTGAGAAGCGCATGATGAAGCTCCATAGAGATGGTCTTCTAAACTCATTTGATTTCAAATCGTTCGAGACGTGTGAGTCATGCCTACTTGGGAAATGACCAAGACACCTTTCACGGGTCGTGTTGAAAGGGCGTCCGACTTACTGGAACTCGTACATACGGATGTATGTGGGCTGATGAGCACGATAGCTAGAGGTGGCTTTTAGTACTTCATCACTTTTACTGATGACTCGAGTAGAAATGGTTATGTCTACTTGATGAAGCACGAGTCAGAAACTTTTGAAAAGTTCAAAGAATTCCAGAGTGAGGTACAGAATCAGCATGGCAAGAAAATTAAATTTCTATAATTGGATCGTGGAGGCAAAAATTTTAGTCAGGAGTTTAGCAATCATCTAAGGAGTTGTGGCATCATTCCACAGCTTACGCCTCCGGGTACGCCTCAAAGGAATGGGGTTTTCAAGTGGCGTAATCGAACTCTGCTGGACATGGTTCAATCAATGATGAGTCAATCAGGACTACCAGTTTCATTTTGGGGTTGACAATGATTAGTATAGTATCTCGTATACGAGGAGGTATCCGTATACGATTCCCTGGATTATCGGAACAGAATATATCCGGTAAGGATTCCCAGAAGATAAGGTAACCCCCCGTAAGGAGGGAGGACATCCCTTAAACTAGAAGTCAATCCCGACGTTTAAGGAAGCTAGAGTCCTACTCGGGGATAAGTCCATATCCGGTACGACTTAGGGAGCCTCCTAATAAAAAGGGCCAGCAGCCCTATAGGGGAGGGCGAGCCTAGAAGGTCTTAGAACCCAAGAGTCTAAGAGGTCAAGTTAAATTGGGGACAAGCCTGAAGCCAGAAGCCATCCAGAGGCCCTAGCGATCCTCCATGAGAAGACCCGCCGCGTCAAAGGAGTTGAGCCCTGCGGATCTAATAGAAGTAGCCTCCGATTAGGTTTAGGATAGCCACTAACATACACATCTCTTGTAAGACATTCTTTGATCAATATATATGAACAGGACGTAGGGTTATTACCCTGAGGGAGGCCTGAACCGATACAAAAAGGGCGTTCCTTGTCATCAGATTCCCTCGGCCTTGTGCCCTAGGGGTCCCAAGCTCAGGATCAGCGTGACGGTTCACAACATCAAAGCTTGCCGGCTACTCCCCGCGGGAACGTGATCAGAGATACTTATTGTTGGGTAGGGACCCCTAGGGCACAAGGCCGAGGGAATCTGACGACAATGAACGCCCTTTTTATACAGGTTCGGGCCTCCCTCAGGATAATAACCCTACGTCCTGTTCATATATATTGATCAAAGAATGTCTTACAAGAGATGTGCATGTTAGTGGCTATCCTAAACCTAATTGGAGGCTACTTCGATTAGATCCGCGGGGCTTGACTCCTTCGAGGCGGTGGGTCTTCTCGTGGAGGATCGCTAGGGCCTCTGGATGGCTTCTGGCTTCAGGCTTGTCCCTAATCTAACATGACCTGTCCTCCCCTATAGGGCTGCTGGTCCTTTTATAGGGGGCTCCCCGAGTCGTACCAGATATGGACCTATCCCCGAGTAGGACTCTGACTTCCTTAAACGTCGGGATTGACTTCATAGTTTAAGGGATGTCCTCCCTCCTTACGCGGGGGGAGGGGGTTAACTTATTTACTAGGAATACTTACCGGATATGTATTCTATTCCGATAATCCAGGGAATCGTATACGGATACCTCCTCGTATACGGGATACTATACTAATCATCATCAAAATCCATGCATCAGAATCAAGTTTGGGACTTGGTTGATCCGCCTGATGGTGTTAAAACCATCAAATGCAAATGGGTCTATAAGAAGAAGATTGATATGGATGGAAATGTTCACATCTATAAAGCTCAAATTGTCACAAAGGGTTTCCAACAAGTTTAAGGAGTTGACTATGACGAGACTTTCTCATCGGTAGTGATGCTTAAATCTATTTGGATCATTCTAGCTATCTCTGCATATTTTGATTACAGGATATGGCAGATGGATGTCAAAACAGCCTTTCTTAATGAAAATCTGACCGAGGATGTGTATATGATATAGTCTGAGGGGTTTGTCAATCCAAGTAATGCTGGAAAGATTTGCAAGCTTCAAAAATCCATTTATGGGTTGAAGCAAGCATCTCGGAGTTGGAACATTCTTTTTGACAAGGTAGTCAAAGGGTTTGGTTTTGTCAAAAACAAAGAAGAGCCTTATGTTTACAAAAGGGCTAGTGGGAGCATGCTTGTATTTGTAATCTTATATGTGGATGACATATTGCTGATTGGAAATGATATTCCTATGCTAGAGTCTGCAAAACCTCATTGAGAAAGAGTTTCTCCATGAAGGACTTGGGAGAAGCCGCATACATCTTGGGAATAAAGATCTATAGAGATAGATCGAGGAGGCTAATCGGATTAAGCCAGAGTACATACATCGACAAGGTGTTGAATCGGTTCAACATGCAAGAGGCTAAGAAGGGGTTCTTACCTATGTCACATGATATAAGTCTTAGCAAGATTAAGTGTCCTACGACTACTGATAAGCGAGACTGCATGAGTAAGATTCCATATGCTTTGGCAGTCAGATCTATCATGTATGTCGTGTTGTGTACTCGACCAAATGTTCCATATGCTCTAAGTGTTACGAGCATGTTCCAGTCGGATCCCAGTGAGTGTCACTGGACAGCTGTCAAGAATATCCTTAAGTACTTGAGAAGGACTAAGGATATATTCCTTATCTATGGAGGTGAGGAAGAGCTCGTTTTAAGGGGTTACACCGATGCAAGCTTCCAAACCGACAAGGACGACTTTCGTTACAATCTGGGTTTATCTTCATTTTGAATGGAGGGGCAGTAAGTTGGAAAATTTCTAAACATAAGATGGTTGCTAATTCTACAACGGAGGCCGAGTATATTGCTACTTCAGAAGCTGCAAAGGAAGGTCTCTGGATTAAGAAGTTCATTACTGAACTAGGTGTGGTTCCGAGTGCCTTGAATCCAGTTGACGATGATTAGTATAGTATCCCGTATACGAGGAGGTATTCGTATACGATTCCCTGGATTATCGGAGTAGAAGACGAATCCGATAAGGATTCCCAGGAGATAAGGTAACCCCCCGTAAGGAGGAAGGACACCCCTTAAGAAGTCAATCCCGATGTTTAAGAAAGCCATAGTTCTACTCGGCCATAAGTCCATGTTCGGTACGACTCGGGGAGCCCCCTATAAAAGGATCAGCAATCCCATAGGAGAGGACAGGTCTTACAAGTCACAAGGTTTTTCCACCTAGACAAGCCTAAAGCCAGAAGCCATCCAGAAGCCCTAGTGATTCCCACAAGAAGACCCGCCGCCTCGAAGGAGTCGAGCCCCGTGGAACTAGTCGAAGTAGCCTTCGATTAGGTCTAGGATAGCCACTAACATACACATCCCTTGTAAGATATTCTCTGATCAATATATACGAACAGGATGTAGGGTTGTTATCCTGAGGGAGGCCTGAACCTATAAAAATAGGGTGTTTCCTTGTCGTCAGATTCCCTTGGCCTTGTGCCCTAGTAGTCCCTACCCAACAACAAGTATCTCTTTCTCACGACTACCGTAAGATCGGCGGTTCACCAATCGTCGACAGATGGCGCCAACCGTGGGGACCTCTTGGGCTCAAGCCGTCAAGGAAGTATCAGAGTCGGCAAGATGTGCAACTAGCCGCGATCAGCCCATGATGCCGACTGCACAGCCCTCCCCGGGTGGACCCGAGAAGGAAGAAGCAGATCTGGTGGGGGATCCGATCACTCTCACGTGACGTTCCGGGTACTTAGATATGGGCTTCTATGATAACTTCGACTAGACAGATCTATACCCAACAGCCGACCGCAGAGAATATACCTCTGGCGAGTACTCGAATTGCGAAGCTGATCACTTCAGGACTGAGTGCGCTAGGGCCTTCGAGGGAATGTTGGTGATTACCGATGATGCCCAGGCAGGAGCGACCAGCCCAATGTCCGGACTATCGCCTGTAACTTCTGATCACGCAAATGATCAAGATCCTGATAACAATATTCCTCCCGAGGAGGAAGACACGATGGAGTGGAACTATACCTCACCTGATCCAGACCCTCGAGTGGTTCTCGCTATCCATGACGGCCAAGTAGATCCTGAAGGTCAGGATCAGCATGGGGGCTCACAACATCAAAGCCAGCCGGCTACTCCCCGCAGGAACGGGACCATGCTGACAGCAGCAGACGGTACCCCTCAAGGAACGGGAGTATATGTGTCCCGAACTGCACGAAGGCTCTCCGACGTGCACAATCTGCTGGTACGACCAGCAGCGGCAGATTTGATGACACCTGATGGAGTGCAGTGGCTACAACGATTGGGAGTTGAACTACAGCAAGCCCAAGCCCAAGCCGAATCTTCTCAACTCCAGTCAGTGACACACAGCTCCAATCTAGGGAAGACCTCTCTCCAACGAGATGAGACAGACGGAGAAGGACGACATCCCAAGACCAGGTCTCGCCGGGAGGAACAGCACGTCGACCTCCGAGACATGCTCAACAAGCACCGATCCCAAAGGTGCTAGCGAGAGTACTCTCCTCCCCGGAGAGACCACAGGCATGGTGCTAGTAGCTGGGGACGGCCTCTGACTCCTAACAACGGTAAGAATGCGCCTTATCAGAGAGCCATCAACGGATGCCAAGCACTGTCCCAAGAGCTCTGACATGTGCGCTGGCCATCTCGCTTCAAGCCTGGGGCCCTGGAGCCGTACGATGGCACCACGAACCCCGCATAATTTTTACAGATCAACACTACGACAATTGAGGCCACAGGCAGGAATGAGAAGGTCATGGCCAACTACCTCCCGACCGCTCTCAGAGGAGCAGCCAGGACCTGGTTGACGAACCTTCCCCCAGGAACGATCCGCTCCTGGGGATAGCTTTGCGACATGCTACTCAGAAACTTCCAAGGTACCTTCACGCATCCCGGCCGAGTCGACGACTTGTTCCTAGTTGTTTAACGCCCAGACGAGACCCTCCGAGAGTTCACCAAGCGGTTTAGTGCTGTTCACAACACTATCCCCGAAGTGACGGACTCGGACATGGTTCGCGCCTTCGTTCGAGGCAGCAGAAACGAGATGTACACGCACGACCTAATCATGCATCCTCCGAAGACTATGGCACAACTAATGGACTTAGCCGAGAAAGCGGCCTGTGCTAAAGAAACCCTACGCTACATCAAGCAGCAGCAGAGCAGACTGTCCAGGTCTCCCCTCCGGACCAGAGACAACTCTGCGAAGACCAAACGCAAGAAGAAATCCTTCGAAGGGAACGGGGAGAAGAGGTCCAAGACCGATGAGGTATTGGCTGACCTCCCCGAGAAGCGCACCTGGTGGCCACGTCCCAAGGACAAGCCAACGACCTCCTCCGACAAGTCAGGAAAACTTTGGTGCGACTTCCACCAGACCAATTCGCATGATCTCCGTTAGTGCCACATCTTCAAGAAATACCTCAAGAAAGAAAGAGAGAAGTTCGCGGGGAGAGCCCGCAGGTCATGAACAACAGTCGAGACATGACTTCCGATGACGACTCCGTCCATGAGCCATTCCTCGAGAAGTCTTCACGAGTGTACCATGTATTCTCGTGCAATCAAGTGGTCAGAGGTCGCTATCACCTTCGACCAGACCGACTGCCCCAAGAACTATGTTCGACCAGGACGATACCCGATCGTTGTCGAACCAACGATCAACAACTGCCGAGTGGCCCGAGTGCTCATAGATGGGGGGAGCTCCCTAAACATCTTGTTCGTGAACGCCCTCAATGCGATGCAGGTGCCATGATCATCGGTCCAGATGGTGACACAGGCCTTCCATGACATCGTCCCAGGTTCGTCGGCCACGCCGATCGGGCAAGTCACACTTGTTCGCACGAAATTGGATCCGCGGAACACCTAGGTAATGGGAGTCGCCAACCGCACTTACGTGTGCGATAACCGGATGCTTTTCGAGCAAAGCAACAAAGGATAACTATCGTACTTACGCGTACGACGAGCGATTGCTTTTCGAGCAAAGCAATAAAGATCTTCTTACTTACGTGAAGAAGAAACGACTGTTTTCCGGCGCAAAACAGCAAAGATCTACTGCTAAGAAAAGATAAAAGATAAAAGATTGATTTGATCGATTGTTGGATGTGTTCAATCGGCCGTCACCCTTTACATATTTATAGGGCGGCTGGTCTTCCCGTAGGAGATCTGGACTCCTAATCCTAACTGATTACAGATATACAATCTTTCCTTATTTAAAAGGATCCTGATCTATTATACATATAACTTTCCATCGCTCAGGACTCCTTCCCGAGTACGAGACATCTTTCCATACGAACCGAGAGTCCTTCTGAGTTCGTAATCAATTCTTTCCTTTCTGAAACTCCCTTCCTAAGTCTCCGTGTCGGATAAGTCTTGGTGATTCGTCGGGTTGATTTGATTGCATCGTGGCTTGATTCTGCTGGGATCCGGCTCTGTCCGACTTGTGCCTTCTCGGGGACTTGAGTACTCGGGGACACCAGTACTCGGGGATACGGGCCCGGGTACTCGGTACTCGGACGCGCTGGTACTCGGAATTACCAGTGCCCGAGACTACTAGTACTCGGGTCCGCTAGTACTCGGGAACGCCAGTACTCGGGCGCGCGAGTACGAGTGCTCGGGGTCGATGGTGCTCGGGGTCGATGACGCTCGGGGTCGATGACGCTCGAGGTCACGAGTGCTCGGGGCTTCAATAGATTCCTGCGAACACTTTGTATCTTCGGGATGCAACGGGCACTCGGGGGCACTCGGAAAGCACCGCGAGCACTCGGTATCAAGGATACCGCGAGCGTCCAAACCACTCGGCTGTGTTAATCCTGCATTTAAGAGTGAATGCTGCATCCATACTGTTAACCCCTTATTTCAACCTTCGGCAAACTTAAATACTTAATCTGGCCCACTGAATAAATCCTTAAGCCAAATTATGCTGCAAACACATGCCCCCTGCTTTTTGGCACAATTGCATTTGCCAAAAACACCTTGAACTACACCGTTGCTTAGGGCGATACTTATAAAGACATATCGGCCATAGATTTTGTTAAGCTACTTGCCACATACTCGGGTAATACCTTTTCAGATATTTCCCATTAAGAGCCTTAGATAGCCATTCTCCTTGCAAAGATTCTACAAGATAAGAGTTCCCTGGAACGATCTCGACAACCCTATATGGACCCTCCCAACTCGGCGACCATTTGCCGAATTTGCTGTCCCGAGTTCCAATAGGTAAAATCATTTTCCATACTAGGTCTCCTATCTGAAACGATTTTTCCTTTACTCTCTTGTTGTAAGCCTTAGCAACTCTCAACTTCTCCTTTTCGATTTCTCGTAAGGCTTTCAACCTTTCTTCCGAAGCGTCATCTATCTTATCTATCATTAGGTGGCTATAATCTTCAGCCGACAAGTCGTCTTGCCTGGCTATTCTAAGAGCTTGTAACTTAACTTCTACGGGTAACACTGCCTCCTGCCCGTACACCAACTCGAATGGTGTCACTCGGGTTGCCCCACGCTTCGATATTCGATGGGCCTATAGTGCTTCCGAGAGGACTTCATGCCACCTTCTCGGATGTTCCTCAATTTTCTTCTTTATTAACTTGATCAAAGTCTTATTGCTAGACTCGGCCTGTCCATTAGCTTGGGCATAATAAGGCGACGAGTTCAACAACTTGACCCCGAAGGACTCGGCAAACTCACTGAACTGGTGAGACATAAAGGACGCACCCTGATCAGTTGTCAGAGTTTGAGGGATACCGAACCTATGAATGATATGCTCTAGAACAAAGCTAATTACTTCCTTATGAGTCATATTTCTTAAAGGAACTGCTTCGGTCCATTTAGTGAAATAATCTGTAGCTACAAGGACGAAACGATGGCCTTTCGACGAAGCAGGATGTATTTCTCCAATGAAATCTAAACCCCATCCTCTAAATGGCCACGGCTTTATAATAGGGTTCATCTTAGCCGCGGGTACTAACTGTATATTCCCGAACTTCTAGCATGCTTCACATCCTCTATAGTACCGAAAACAATCTTCTAACATAGTCGGCCAATAGAATCCTGCCCTCTTCAACAACCATTGCATCTTGGGAGCCGACTGATGTGTTCCACATATCCCTTCGTGCACTTCTCCCATGGCTACCCTCGACTGGTCGGGATCTAAGCATTTCAATAATACTCCATCTATTGTTCGGCGATACAACTCGTCGTTAAACAAGATGTACTTTATAGCTTGCCGCCGAACTTTCCTATCTCTCATTTGACTCGGATTTTTCAAGTAATTAACTAAAGGTGCCCTCCAATCGTCGACTTCCAAACTGCTTAACGACTCGGCAGCCTGTGTTAAGCTGTTGCCCCCCGAGTCGGTACTGGATCTACACGAGTCGGCTTCGACTTCCAGCAAGTCGGCCTGGCCTTTGGCAGCAACGAGCATCGGCTCTCTAGATATGAAAAACTTCCCTCTTCTGACTTGGTATCCGGATGCTTGCTGTGCCAAATAGTTGGCCTTAGAGTTTTCCTCCCTGGGGATGTGATTGATACTAAACGTATCTAAAAGCTTGATTATATCTAAACATCGGTCTAAATAGCTATTCAACAACCTATCAAAGCATTGAAACTCTCCATTGACTTGCTGAACTACTAGCAATGAATCTCCAAAAGCATCTACATCTCTTACACCTATATCTATTACGCTTTGCAAACCAAACAACAGTGCCTCATACTCTGCCTGGTTATTAGTGCAAGGATACTCTAGTCGGACCGATGACTCATAAATGACATTGTTTGGTGAAACTAAAACACTACCAATGCCTTGCCCACTTCCACAAACCGATCCATCAAAGTAAAGCTTCCATGGGCATATGCTAACATAATTAACATCTTCATCATTAACCCTATGATCCACAATGAAGTCGGCGACAACTTGACCTTTCATGGCACGCAACGACTCATATGTTAAATCAAATTCTATTAATGCATAAGCCCATTTTCCAATTCGTCCGCTAAGAATCGGTTGTTGCAACATATACTTAATCACATCGACTTGGCAAGACACTATGCATGTACTCGAAAGCAAATAATGCCGAAACTTGGTGCATGCATAAAACAAGGATAAGCATAGCTTCTCGATGAGTACGTACCGACTTTCGGCGTCGAGTAGTCGGCGACTTACATATGCGATGATGTGCTCCTTCTTGTCGACTTCTTGAGTTAGCACCGCGCCGAGTACTTTATCTTGTGCAGCGATGTACAGTCGGAACGAAACTCCCGACTTAGGTGCTCGAAGTACTGGAGGGCTCGACAAGTATCTCCTGATACTATTGAAGGCGTCTCGTTGTTCTGCCCCCCAGGTGAACTCGGCTTCGTGTTTTAACCGAAGTAAAGGGACAAACGATTCAATCTTACCCGCCAGGTTAGATATAAATCGTCTTAAGTAATTTATCTTCCCTAATAAACTCTGCACATCCTTCTTGCATGTCGGCTCTCCTAACTTCCTAATGGCTTCTATCTTCTTAGGGTCAATCTCTATACCTTGTTCATGAATTATGAACCCTAAGAACTTTCCAGCCGATACGCCAAACGCACATTTGAGCGGGTTCATCTTCAACCCATACCGACGCATCCTTTCAAAGGCTAGTCGCAAGTCGGCCAAGTGGTGTTCACAGCCATCCGACTTGACGACGATGTCATCAATATAGACTTCTAACACAATGCCTAAGAGGTCATGGAAGATTAGGTTCATAGCACGCTGATACGTAGCGCCTGCATTCTTCAAACCGAATGTCATGACAACCCACTCGAACAATCCGACAAAGCCGGGGCAACGAAAGGCAGTTTTGAACATGTCCTCTTCGGCCATAAAGATTTGGTTATATCCGGCATTGCCATCTAAGAAACTAAGCACTTTGTGTCCGGAGGCGTCATCTATCAACATGTCGGCTATAGGCATCGGATACTCATCTTTAGGTGTGGCTTTGTTCAAATCCCTGAAGTCTATACATACCCTAATCTTCCCGGTATTCTTCTTCTCGACCGGCACGATGTTTGAAATCCACTCGGCATACCTGCATGGCCGAATGAACCCTGCCTTCACCAGTCGGTCGACTTCCTCTTTGATGCGATCATACAAGTTAGGATTGAACCGTCTAGGTGGTTGCTTGTAGGGCCTGAAGCCGGTCTTGATAGGTAACTTATGCTCGACCAGGCTTCGACTCAACCCGGGCATTTCTGTGTAATTCCAAGCAAAGCAATCTACAAATTCTCTGAGTAGCGCACATACCTTATCCTTCTGGCCGACTTCCATATTGGCGTTGATAAATGTTGGTCGAGGTACGCCTCCATCACCAATATCGATTTCTTCAAGTGGGTCGGCCGATGAGAACCCTTGTCCGAGCTTCTCCATGTCGTCAAAATCTTCGATAGTCTCATGCATGTCGTTCTTGCCCGAACGATATTCCTCGGTGCGCTTTTGTAGCCATTTAATGCTATCTTCTTTATTCATTTATAAAGACAAATTATTAAGCCGAGCTATACAAGCCGGCTGTGCTTGTATCGGTACAAACCCGTCTTTACCAATACTTACATAGTCGTAGTCGGATAAATTCCTACCCGATAGGCACTTCATATCACCGTGTTGCCAATCGACCGTGGTCTCGGCTAAAGCAATGCAAGCCGAGTTGTCTACTTCAATTACTTCGACATCCTCATCTACCCACTGGATTAAGCACTGATGCAGGGTAGAGGGGATGCAGCAATTGGCGTGGATCCAATCTCGTCCCAAGAGCATGTTATATCGGCCTTTGACGTTGACCACGAAGAAGGCAGTCGGTAGGGTTTTGCTTCCGACTGTAAGCTCTACCGATAGTATGCCCTTGGCTTCGGATAGTTCTCCTGAGAACCCGTTGAGTCCCATGTTTGTTTTCATTAATTCGGACTCCTTTCGGCCTAACTTGGAGAATACCGAAAGTGGCATGATGTTGACCCCAGCGCCGCCATCGACGAGCATACGGCCAATCGGTCTCCCATCGATGTGGCCCTTGATGAATAGAGGCTTCAAGTGCTGCCCATGCTTCTCCGGCTTCTCAAATATGGCATTACTCGGACCCAGCAGAAGCTCTGCGACTTCTGACTCGGGAGCGCGGAACTCGATAGGCAACTCGAACACCATATTGATGTCCATGTCGGCGGGTGTTTCTCTGACTTCCTTGCCGGCAGCATCATCTTCTTCCTTTGCGATGCGCTTCTCCTTCCAGGTCATCTTTGGAGGCTTCATCGGTCTGGCTTGGTTGAACCATTCGTCGCGCCTCTTTTCGACGAGCTCCTCCCTGAGCTCGAGTGCTCGCAGCCGCTGGACTCTCCGCTTCTGAGAGGGCGTAAATCCTGTGGGGCACCACTGCGGCTTCGGCTTCGTTCCTGGTTCAACCGACTTCATCTTCTTCGCCTGCTGGTTTGGCGTAGACTCGACGTTTGTCTTCCGCGCGCCGGGTCCCGCTGCATTGCTAGATTCTGGTTTGTCCGAGTCATCTATGGTGCCAAACCGTACACGCCGGGTTCCCGCTGGTGGCGCCGAGTTAACTTGCGGACTTATCAACACGGCGGATCGCTGTGGCCGACTTCCTTCGGGAACTCGGACGGCACCTGCTTTCTTCGACTCGGATTGGGTCGTCGTGTGATTTTCGAACTCGACGCGCTTGATCGGTATCCAGACCCGCTCAGTTGGCGAGTTGCTCCGCTGAACTTTCCTTGGAGCTGCCAGCCGACTTGGTACGTCGGGTGCCTTGCACCGAGTAGCGAGTTGGTTCCATGCTCGGGTTCCGGGCTCGAGCCGAGTTCTCTTCCCGTGGGGCTGTTCTCTGCACCCAGACCCGGACGGAATCCAACTCAGCTGAAACATGCCGATTGGCCCAGCTGGATACGGTGTCCAAGGGTTGAAACCCCATGGGGGACACGGCGGGTAGAAAGTGTGTGCGTTTCCCCAGCATGCCGGACCTGTGGCGAGGTATGGAGGTTGTATGTAAGAACCCTCCTGCCAACACTCGGAACCACCAAAACCTCGTCGGGGAGGAGACCTGGGGCGCTTGGCTCCTCCGAGCCGAGTGAACACCTTGTTGGTCGTGTATTTGTCCAACAACTGTTGCACTGTCGGCTTTGACTTCGCGGCTTGACTCTTTCCTCGATTAACCTTCCAGACTCCGACTTCTGGATTCTTTGGCTTGATCATCTTCGGAGTCGGCAAGGAGTTCGAGTTGATCATTTTTGGAGTAGGAGAGGGACTTGGCTTGATCATTCTTGGAGCAGCGCTGTCGTCAATGATGACGTTCTTCCCTTTTGTCGACTCGGCCTGCTCCGACCGAATTAACACTTTCTTCTTCTCCAAGTCAATTACGTTGATTGGGAAAGGATCACTGTCAAGTTTTACCTTGGAGCTTTGAGCAAACGTCAATCGTCCGTCGTTAATGGCCGATTGCACCTGTCGACGAAACACGTTGCAGTCATTAGTAGCATGAGAAAAGGAGTTATGCCACTTACAATATGCTCTTTTGCCCAATTCATCCACCGATGGGAACACGTGCCCTTCCCTTACTCGGATCATATTTCCCTGCAGGAGCATATCAAAAATCTTGTCGCATTTGCTAATATCGAAAGTATACCGAATCTCCTCTTTCCGAGTGGGTGTAGGCCTGAGAGCTGGACAGGCAAAGGGTTTTGACTTAGGAGTATTAACCCACTCGGCAATACATATGTCAGCATCGTCCTCACTGTCCGAGCTGTTTTCATACGTTATGACATTGATTGCCGACTTCTCTTTGACTTTGCCCTTAGCATCCCCGAACCGGCTATACGTTTTGACTTCCTTAGCGCGGTTCTCCTGCACTACAGCCCTTTGAGCGACTTGGCTAATGCTTAGGAATTCTTGGCCCTCTAGTCGGTCCTTAATATGGGCGAGCAAACCCGCAAAGGCGAGGTCGGCAAGATCTTTCTCGTTTATATTTAGGCTAAAGCACTTGTTCTTAACCTCTCTAAATCTCCTAATGTAATCGCAAACCGGCTCATTGTACTTTTGTTTAACCATCATCAGATCCGAGAGTCTGAGCTCGGTCTCACCGCCGTAAAAGTAATCGTGGAACTGCCGCTCTAATTCTGCCCAAGACGTGATAGACCTAGGAGCAAGTGAGGTGAACCATGTAAAGGCAGTACCCGACAATGACAAGGGAAAGAGCTTTATTCTATAGATATCTGATGTGCCGACTTCACTACTCTATGCTAAGAATTGCCCTATATGCTCGAAAGTCGACCTATTGTCCTCCCCTGTGAATTTGACAAAATCAGGGATCCTGAACCCGCGGGGGTATGGCATGGTGTCGTAGGACTCGGGGTATGGCTTTAGGTACCCACGAGATCCATCCTTAGGTATTACGCCGAGTTCTCTGAGTACTGCGGCGAGTTGATCTTTAAAGCTCATATCGACTAGCGGGGTACGTGAAGTCGGTTGTGGTAACTCGGGTTGGACTTGTTGCGGGTTAAAACACGTCTCCGGGACTGGCCCATGGGGAACTCCGGTGCCAAGAGGTGGGACAGGTGGTGTGCCGTACGCGACTGTTTGATAGTATGGTTGTGGGATGTTCGCACTAAGGCTTAAACTTTGGTCGTGATTGGAAGAACTCTGGGGCACCGAAGTCGGATTGACAGAAGTCGTGACCACGGGGGGCGACGTCTACCCGATGATCGACTCTGTCATGGTCAGGGTACATCGGCTGTTTATTCCGATGTTCATTGTTGACTTGTAAGACTGTAGATCTAACCTGACCTGGCAGACTACTCTGTAAGTCCTTAGCAATTTGCTCTTTCAACTCGTCAAATCGGCTATTCACCACTCGAGCGAGTAATTGTGCCGATTTGTCCATCTCGATGCCATATTTGCTGGCTACCGACACGTCAATTAGATTAGCGATTTCATCAGAACAAGTCGGTTTACTTACTTCGGGTTTGGGCGCAGGAGGCGGACTCGGCACGACTACCTTTTTGATGACGCCGTTTCTCGTCTTCTGGTAGCCGGCCAACTTTTGCCGGAGTCGCTCCGCCTACTCCTCTTCGAGTTGTCGTTCGATCTCTCGCCGTTCATCTTCAGATAAGTCGTCAAGCGTGACGGCGATGATGTTCTCCGGGTTGACGATGCTTCCGTCTTTGGAGTCGGGATTCATCGTGTAATCTTCGCTTCTCGTCCCCAGCGGAGTCGCCAATTGTGTTCGCACGAAATTGGATCCGCGGAACACCTAGGTAATGGGAGTCGCCAACCGCACTTACGTGTGCGATAACCGGATGCTTTTCGAGCAAAGCAACAAAGGATAACTATCGTACTTACGCGTACGACGAGCGATTGCTTTTCGAGCAAAGCAACAAAGATCTTCTTACTTACGTGAAGAAGAAACGACTGTTTTCCGGTGCAAAACAGCAAAGATCTACTGCTAAGAAAAGATAAAAGATAAAAGATTGATTTGATCGATTGTTGGATGTGTTCAATCGGCCGTCACCCTTTACATATTTATAGGGCGGCTGGTCTTCCCGTAGGAGATCTGGACTCCTAATCCTAACTGATTACAGATATACAATCTTTCCTTATTTAAAAGGATCCTGATCTATTATACATATAACTTTCCATCGCTCAGGACTCCTTCCCGAGTACGAGACATCTTTCCATACGAACCGAGAGTCCTTCTGAGTTCGTAATCAATTCTTTCCTTTCTGAAACTCCCTTCCTAAGTCTCCGTGTCGGATAAGTCTTGGTGATTCGTCGGGTTGATTTGATTGCATCGTGGCTTGATTCTGCTGGGATCCGGCTCTGTCCGACTTGTGCCTTCTCGGGGACTTGAGTACTTGGGGACACCAGTACTCGGGGATACGGGCCCGGGTACTCGGTACTCGGACGCGCTGGTACTCGGAATTACCAGTGCCCGGGACTACTAGTACTCGGGTCCGCTAGTACTCGGGAACGCCAGTACTCGGGCGCGCGAGTACGAGTGCTCGGGGTCGATGGTGCTCGGGGTCGATGACGCTCGGGGTCGATGACGCTCGAGGTCGCGAGTGCTCGGGGCTTCAATAGATTCCTGCGAACACTTTGTATCTTCGGGATGCAACGGGCACTCGGGGGCACTCGGAAAGCGCCGCGAGCACTCGGTATCAAGGATACCGCGAGCGTCCAAACCACTCGGCTGTGTTAATCCTGCATTTAAGAGTGAATGCTGCATCCATACTGTTAACCCCTTATTTCAACCTTCGGCAAACTTAAATACTTAATCTGGCCCACTGAATAAATCCTTAAGCCAAATTATGCTGCAAACAACACTCTCGGTTACCTTCGGGACACCGGAGAACTTCCGAACAGAGAAGATCCTGTTCGACGTAGTCGACTTCGAGATGGCATACAATGCTATCTTAGGATGCCCAACTCTTGCCAAGTTCATGGCAGCTACGCACTACACCTATCAGTGCATGAAGATGCCTGGCCCAAAGGGTGTCCTCACGATAAAGAGCTCCCCTCAGGAAGCTCTACTCTGCAACAAGCGTAGCCTCGACCTCGTAGAAAAGCATCAACTCTCGAGTAGGGAAGTAGACTCTGACACCACTACGCGCTTCCCCGTGTTAGCAAGACCTGCACCGCAACTGCGAGCGATGACTTCAGAAAACACCCCATCCAAGTCAGAGAGCAGGTTCTACGACTAGTTCAGAACCGGGGCAAAAAGGGCCTTCTCCTTAGTAGGACAACAGCTCCACAGGAGAAGTCACCCGGTCCAGGTCGCTCGAGTTAGCAGTAAGAGATAAGTCGAGTCCCCTTAGAGAGTTCCTCGTGCAAGCACCCTCTGTAAGATCGCATAGTCGTCACCCCTCCGATCGTTAGTCCATCTTGGTTGCACCAGCTCCAGCCTCACGTCGTCAAGCTACAAATAAGCCGATGATAAGACGCTCCGGGCACCGCCGCCCAGCACGCGCACAAGAGTTCCCAGAGCAACCAACGGCGACTCGGGAAGAGAGGATGATGTTTTATTTTTAATTTTTTCCTAGCAGTCTTTTCTTACAATAACTTGTAAATGATGCTTCAGTCAGTTTACAGTTTTTTAAATATCAAGTTCCTAGTTTGGTATTTATTTTTTTAGACTGTCTATCTGAGAAACTTCTCGAATAAGACAGTCAGGGGCTAGATAAGTACGTGACATCAGGCAAAAAACTGGCGTACACATGCGTGTACCAACAACCTGACCTAAGCGGAGGGAAAATGATGCCACGCTAACCACTGACGGTCCCGAAGCACCCTCTACTGACGGACAGGGGGCCCGTCACCCTGGAAATGTCAGTGGAGGGGGTCACTCCACTGACGGGCAGACGGACCATCAGTAGTGTTTGTTACTACTGACGGGCGCATAGGGACCGTCAGAGGAGACCCCCAGTCGGAGGCACTTGGTTCTAGCACTACTGACGGGCGCGTCATAATAGCCCGTCAGTAGAGGTCGTACTCCACTGACGGGCTCTCCGTAAGTGCCCGTCAGTAGAGATATGTATTCCTGCTAACAGAAAAGGCTTTGTGTTAACTCATAATCACATTTAGATTATTCATAATAATAGGCTATAGCATTACATTATTCCTAATCAGGCTGTACCAACTATTCATTCACAGAGTCAAATCTCTTAATCACATAACACATTTGTAATCACATAACGGTTGGCACTTAAGACATTCATAATCACATATATAGTATGTACACTCCAATGACGGTCACAAGTATGAAACAATTGTTCTTCAATTACAGAAACAACGATTCTATTGATGCCCGCTTAAGTTTGGCTTCGGAAATTGGGGGCCGACGTAGAATTCACCCATCGGATTGATGACTTCAAGGTTGATGAGTCTGGCGAAGACTTTTTGGACGCGAGCAAAGTCCTGTCGCCAGTCGTACGTCTGACTTCCCAGCTCGCTCCAAGCCTTCAGTTCTTTCATATCTTTCCAATGCTTGTTCTTGTACCGGACAAAGAGGTCCATATGGGCGCAGGTGTAGTACCCACATGTCACGCTATTTTCTGGCTGAACTCTACAAGGGAACTTGTAATGGTGTACCATTTTTGTCGCTTTTACAGGTATTTTAGTATGCCTCGAGAACTTGGCTCTGAAGAAAGCTGTATCCAAAATCTTAGTTATATTGGTGAAGTCCGCTGTCTTTTTCGATGAGGAGTCAAAGTAAAAAGCCTTGGCCCAGCTTGGAACGATCACAATTAGGACCCAGTGGTCGCTGCGTAAATGTGAACAAATGAACATAAGCAGGCGGAGATACGTACGTAAAAAACAAAAAAAACTCCACGGTGCTAAGTTTAGGACTTACGGAGGGTTATAGGGGGCTAGTATGTACTCCTTGTCCTTATGAACCACGAATGCATGCAACAGGCATTTTTCAAGAAATCCTCGACCGTCCGGGGTCCCGGCATAGCCTTCGTTCATGCATATCGGATCGACTATGCCAATATTGGAGTCCTGAAGACGTCTGCACTCTTGCGCTTGGTAGAGAGCCCATAGCCTGATCATCGTGGTGTCGAGCCTATAGAGGTTGTACATGTTGAATAGGTCTTCAAAGTTGATGTCGAAGGTGTCTTGGTCATTTTGCATGAAGAAATTGTATTCCCTTGGCACCTTCACCTTCCTATATTGGCAGAATGTATCAGGATCTCTGGACATCTTCAGGTAATCTTCATGCAGCGTCTTCATGTCCTCCGACAGATTGTCCAGCTCATCCTGTGGGAGCATGTCCTCACGTGGTAAGTAAAATTCTCGCCAGAGACCCTTGGTTCGTGTAGATAATTTGGATGATGATGTTGAGAAGGATAAGGATTTCTGCCTCTGCTCCTTTCTTTCCTTCTCGCCGGTGCCGGCCCGTCTCTTTTTGCTTTTCCTCCTCTACTGTACCGGCTCCGGGCTCTTGCCTGCCGCCAACGCTGCTTCCAACGTCCCAGCTAGTGTGGCGGGAGAGAAAATCTTCCCCCTCCGTTGATCCAGGGGGTCGCCTTGAACCTCGGAGGGCCTTTCCGACACTTCCGGGGACCGCAAAATCGGTGACATGTGTTGGTCCCCGACAAGATGGTCCTCCAGGTCTTTAAAGGACGGAGGTGATTGGTTGAGCCCCAACGGAGATCGTCCGATTGATGGAGAGGGGTTGTTGGACGAGGGGCCCGTGCGAGGAGAGGCCGTCGCGGTTATAGTAATCTTGCTCTTCAGCCACTGGATGAAGCAGTTTTTGCACTACCCTAGCTTCATCAGCTCCTCTTCGGTGGGGACAGGACTAACACCTCACTGTAGTCGTTGAGGACGAGGTCCACCTGCACCTTCGCATGATGCTCCCGCATAGGAACATAGTGCAGGACTGCCCCCTCCGGCGTTGGGAAAACCTGGCCGTGCGCCACCGGGACCTTCATGCCAGGAATCTGCACCGTGAGTGTGCATCTAGTGGCTTCCTGCAAAACAGAGGATAGACGTGCCATCCGCACTGGAGTCAGGACAATGAGATCAGCTTGTACTATAACGACTCGTTTAGCGGACGAGACTCACGGTGATGCTGTCGACGGGATTCACCGAGTAGGGGCCGCCGTCCGAGGTGGATGCACAGCTACTCCATCCTGTAGGCTGGTTAACGGGAAGCATGCTCTGCTGGCCTTGCGCTGCGGCCACTTGTATACATAGCCACGTCTGCTCGGCAATCTCCTGCATTTGCTCCCGCAGATTATCCATAAACTCCTGGCTGTCTCTCCGGGGGCGGCGGCTCCCCTCGGGGTTTCGGGGAAATACCTTGTCCCATTTAACGCCATCCCGACGCCTACTACACGGCCCCGATGCTCTGGTTTCTGTTGGGCCTTCGCCAGATCATCGTTCCATCTTGGGAAGCTCGTGACGGAGTCCTGCGAGCTTCCAGGCTGCTGGCTCAGTTCTGTCTGAAAGTTAAATTACTTGATGAGAAGACAGCGTATTTGGATGCAACGTAATTAAGTACGAAAAGAGACTGGGTTGAGTCGTTACCAGCCAGTCGGCCACCACTTGCAGTTCCTCGGACTCATAAATTGGTGACCCCGTCACAGGGTCAGACCTTGTGTGCGCCCTCATGTACTCCCTAGCGCGTGGCTCCCTGAGATGCGCGAAAGGAGGTGCTTTCCCCGTCGCGGCTAATTTTTCGTCCTCTCTGGCCCACTTCGGTCTCTTCCCCAGGTATCCATGGCTACCGAGCTTGTGGTCTAATGTGTTCTTCTTGCGAGGCTCTTTCCCCCACCGGCTCTTCTCCTGGAATTCTGGGCTCCTTATTTGAGCAACGAATTCGTCCCAGTCTTCCTTCTGTATCTTGGACCATCTTTTACTAATTTTGGTTTCCCAATCCTCGTCTACGACTTTCTGTGCATCGTATCGCCAAGTCTTCAGAGCCCTAGCCATGATTTTCAGGGCTTGCGCTTCGACTCTTTCCTTGTCGGCTACAGGAATCTGGTACTTGTCCGATAGTTTCCTCAAGAGAGTATCTTTTGTGGACTGAGTCAACTGGCTAAACTCTTTGCATGTAATCTTAACTTGTTCGCGTACTAAGCACCCGCAGGCGTTGCTAAAGGTCTTAGCGGCCTTATGTGGACTCGCCGAAATGTCTTTGACGTCGTCGACACGGGTGATGACATACGTCTTGTCCGGCAACTGGTTGCCTTTCCTCCTTTTCAGAGACCTGGTCGGGGCTGGAGTCGGTACCTCCTCCTCACGCGCCTCGTCCCCTTCAGAACTTGACTCGGAGGCAGAGCCAGAGCTGGACTCCGAGGCAGGTTGCTCTTGTCTAGCTGTGACGGCCGCTAAGAGAGGTTGATCCTCGGCCAGCTCGAGGGCAGGTTCCTTGGCCGCCTCAAAGGCAACTTGCTTGGGTGCCTCCAGGGTCGGTGCATCGATCGGTGCGGCCACGATGAGGGGGGCCGTGCTGTCATCAACGGCCTCTACTGCTCGGGTCGGGGACCCAGCGGGAGTACTACTGGCGGCCATTTTTGCTAATAGTTCTTAGGTCAGACAAGAACCTGGGAATAATTAAGCTCAGAAATAACATTTGAATAACTGAGCTCAGCAATAGTATATGTTTACAAGCAAGGTAAAAATATAAAGCACCTGTTTTCTCAGCCTAATAACCAATGCGTATACAAGCAAGAAGTAAGGTAAATTAGGAGCAAGCAATCATCTGTTCTTATCATGAGTTGAGCATAAAAGGCTTCAATTTGCAAAGAGATTAGCAAAAGTTAGGCATAGGAATCACTTCCATTTTACATGCTTCCATTTGAGCAACAATAATCATTGCACATATATACTCAGTCTCAAGTTGACTAAACACTGAACTTTGCCAAAAACCTAGGGCTCATACAAATTGGGAATCAACATAGGGTTTACAAGGATAAGCAAAGGATGGCTATACAAATAAATTAAAACCTACAGACACACAAGCATCAAACAAGCTTCTCATTCTATTTATTTGAAAGCACAAACTTTAGGTTCATACTTAGCTATGAGGCCTTTGTGTCGCTTGAATCATTCAACGATTCTCAAATTTAACCCAGCGGAACAAATGAATGAAGTGGCACGGATCTTAAAACCCAATGCGCAACGCATATCATAATAGTGGGACGTCCAAAATAGCGGGTTCACAAAGACTATGACTCCTCAAAACGCAATAGATATTTATATATAAAAAGTATATATCAAAACTATACCATTCTCACTCATTCTGCCACAAAAGGAATCACAAAGATGCATGTGCCCTATATAACATTTAACTATAATTCAGTTCTCTAAATCTAGACCGTGTAATAATTCCAAAACATGGCAAGGTTCGTATTGTTCCCTCAGATAAAGAAAGAAAAAGGTTAATAACTTCCCACCTTTACCCTACAGCTTGAGAGAAACTAAGCTGATAAAATACCTCACTATACCCATACACCTCCGCTAATCCCAAAACTAAAAAGATCCAAACTTCTTCGCCAGATTGTACTCAAAACTTTTGAGAAATCCAAGCTAATCAAAATAATCGTCACACGTAGTCTTGTGCACTCTCGTACCATCACTAACCCGCAGCTCAAAAGATCCAATCTCGAACGAAATCGTCAAGATTTTCACAAAATGCCAAACCTCGACATAATCTCTCACAGATGAATCCCAGATACAGCATAGCCTATTCATCCCGAGTCCTAATACCAATCACCGTAAGTTGTCGAGGGCTTCGGGGCCGGCGGCGGAGGCCGGAGGAGGCGGCGGCGCGGGCCGGCCGAGGGACCGGATGGGGCGTCGGGGGCGTCGGGGCCGGCGGCGGAGGCCGGAGGAGGCGGCGGAGGGGGCGGCGGGCTCGTCGGGCGGCGGAGCAGCCTGGCGGCGTCGAGGGATGCGAACCGTCTCACTGCTGGTTGAATTGAACGCGTGGGACTTGGCGAAATTTTCGCCAAGTCCCGCGTGTGGCTTATATAAGATTTGGGGTACCACTGACGGGCGTCTATAAAGTGCCCGTCAGTAGAGACGAACTTGTCAGTGGAGAGGAACCTCCACTGACAGGCGGCTACTAGGTGCCCGTCAGTGGAGAGGGGGGACTAGTTAGGGTTACTGCTACATATCACTGACAGGCGGATACCAGGTGCCCGTCAGTGGAGAGGAGGTACCACTGACGGTTAAGCTTTCTCAGATATAACTATTTGTTGGTTTACTCATACAGAACTCAATCAACAAATTCAATGATAACCTGTCTGTTTCAGGGTGGAAAAGAAGTCATATTGTACTCTTCTGTTCGACCATATGATGTCCTGGTTGCAAAGGCTACTGTCCTATCAACAGACCGCAAGACAATAGTGGGGGGGTGCTCCATTGGGCTCTGAATATTGTGAAGTCGTGGTTAATTATGTGCTCAAAAGGGATGCTCAACTTTTCCGTCCTAATGGGGATATGAAAGTCATGGCTGATGCTCTTGGGAGATCTATTGCGTGGGCACACAAGCATGTAATGAGACATATTAATATTTATTCCACCCACAATTTGCTTGGTTAGTTGATATAGTTGAACCTATGCGATTGTAGATGAAAGAAGATCGAAAAACCTCAAAGCCATCACAACATCAGGCTGGGCGTGATCCTTGCAGGTAAGACCATTTTCAGTTAGCTTTTATCCTCGCAGATTAACTATGATGTGAATTCCAGATTAACAAACAAAAATAAGTAGAGGATATTAGTCTGCGTTCAAATTTTAGTGGCTCACAGTTAACACTAGAAAGCCTGCTCTATAGGACTTGCAAAACTATATTACTCGAGAATATACATCAACTGCATATTGTACTCGACCATTATCTGCATCAAGCATTTGCTGCTATTGCGTAGGCACTTCATAGTTGAGTCACAAATCCATCGACCCAGTTACCAGGGAGCAGCAACAACATCCTGGAATAAGATGGAGTTTCTTCAGAATTATTTGAAATAGGACTGCTCTCAAACAAAACATATATATGTGTTCTTTGTCCATACAGACTATACTTCCTGATTCTAACATATATGTGTTATATCTAGATTAGAACAGTGAGGAGTGGATTCATAATTTCATGTGTGTTACGAAATAGCAAGGAATTACAACATAAGAGATGCAGGCTCAAACTCATGCATTTATCCTTGAATTTTTGTCATGCTGACATAATCAAATCTGTTTGTGCTCATGCTAATATCATCAAATGTACAAGTTTAAAATATTTAAGCTTATAAAAAAATGCGACAATAGCCTATAGATTGCAGTTCCCTATCTAAGAGCAGGCTTTTTTGTGGGTCCAAACTGTACGTATGGAACTTACTCATGCTCCTGCTAGCCTTGTAGAGTGCAGATCTTTCTAGCAAGCCTCATCATTTCCAGTTGAAAATTTGTAGCATGATCTACAGCTAGTTCAAAGATATTATACTATGTAGTTATAACTGAATTGTCGATGTTTTTCAAGTCCAGAACACAAGACCTTTGAAGTTACCAATTGCTGGAGTTGTCTCCATTTTGCCAATGGTCATGGCATAATGTTTTGTAGTTGGCCATAGCTCTTCCCTGATCTAAACTAGTGGATATTTTGTACAAATGATGGACTGCTATTCCAGTATGAATTGTAATATTTTCATGCAGTAGATAGCCTTTTGTTTGGTTGGACTTAGTCTATGATCGATGGCTGTACGTGCTGGCACAAAACTTTAAGTGTCGTATGTGATGACATGCTTTATTCTATAAATGGTAGTGCTTCTATTGCGAAACATGAATTCAATCTGTGTCTCATCTATATGTATGCTCATTTGTTTGAAGAATCAAATAGTTATTGTGAATGAAAATGCATAATTTATTTTGATCTCGAGCTGAACAAACTGAATCTCATCTGCCGGGATTTTTTTATGGGGGCAACTCCATTGCCAGTAATCTAGATTACTGTCGGTTCTTTGTTCAATTTTAGGTTTTCCTGTTTAAGGTGATGTTAGGGTTATTTCTATATGGTTTTAGTGTTTTAGTGTTTTTGGTTTAGGGCTTTTACCTTTTTCGGGTTAGTGTCGAAGTTAGGCATTTTTCTGAAATCATTTGCTATTTTTTAGGCATTAAATGAATATGTAGGTATTTACTCGATATATTTCAAATTTGAACTACAACTATCTTAAAGAAGGCCTCTAAATGCAAGAAAAATTCATATCTAGGAACCTATGTATCGTTTTAGCTCGTATGTAGAAAATATATCAAAAATTCAAACGATTGCTTGGAGAAATTCAAACATTTGCTTGCGCCTTTCTGGTTTTTGATTTTTATAAAATCTAAAAGTGGTCAAAAAAAGTTGAAAATTGGCATGGGGTCATTATATGACCTTCTGAGGCTATGTTTAAAATTTCAGACAATTTCACAGAAGTTGGATTATACATTGCTTTGTAACTGAACCATCCGTGAGAAAGCTTCATAGCATTTAAAGGGGAAATATGAAGATTGATGTACACATCATAACTTCTTCATCATTTGAACTTAAGATTTGGACTACAACTTCATATTACAATATTATACGCTAATAATTCATCATGTTCCATCTTATTATGTAATAATTTGAATTTTCTATTTTTTGAAATACCAATTTGAGGTACCATGTGTAAAACCTTTCAAAAATCATTTTTAGCTACGCTCCAAACTTTTTCTACATGTAATGTACTACATTACATTGTTCATGTCAAAGTTAGGCATTTTTCTGAAATCATTTGCTATTTTTTAGCATTAAATGAATATCTAGTTATTTACTAGATATATTTTAGATTTGAACTACAACTATCTTAAAGAAGGCCTATAAATGGAAGGAAAATTCATATCTAGGTACCTATGTATCGGTTTAGCTCGTATCTAGAAAATATATCAAAAATTCAAACGTTTGCTTGTCGAAATTCAAATGTTTGCTTGCGTCTTTCTAGTTTTTTATTTTTTATTAAATCTAAATGTGGTCAAAAAAAGTTGAAAATTGGCATGGGGTAATTATATGACCTCGTGAGGCTATGTTTAAAATTTCAGACAATTTCATTGAAGTTGGATTATACATTGGTTTGTAAGTACTTCAAATTCATCCACAATTTACACATACAGAAGTACACACGTTACATGAAATCATTCAAACCAAGACACTATTATACACACACATACAATTAACTAGGTTTTGTCGTCTTCGAAAATCTTCTCATGAATAGTGATTTTCTTGGTGGTATACGTTAGTCCTTCGGCATGACTGCATCTGACGTAGGGCTCAGCATTCTTAGTATTAGCTTTTCTCCTTTTTATGGGGCGTTTATCAACAGCTTCTGGCTCGGAGTCCGGGTCGTCGAATTGGTCATAGTCCTCTTCATCAACAACACCATCGACTCCGACAATACTCCTCTTCCCTTTTCTAACGACATGGCGCTTCTGTGCCTTTGGGTCTTTTATGTAGAAGACTTGTGAGGTTTGTTTAGCTAAAACCCATGGCTCATCTTTCGCACTGATTGCTTTGACCTGTGTTGACTCAATAGATGTCGGGGGAGGTAAAGTCACGGTAGTGAATTTGTCATCATCGATATGGATATTTTTCGCCCATCTGACACGAAACATGGGGATCTTTGTGACGGTGTAGTCCAGTTCCCAAATTTCTTCGATAACACTGTAGTATATGTCCTTACGGTTATCGGTTTTAGCCTCCATCGTCACCCCACTGTTCTGATACATACTTTTCCTGTCTTGAGCCTCCATATAGAATGTGTATCCGTTGATATCGTATGCTTGAAATGTCAGGACCTTGCTCGCAGGTTCTTGTGACAACATTTTGACCGTCTCTTCTTCAAAATTTGTCGGAGGCCTTTCATACCAGTAGTTCTTTAGCCATGTTGCGAACTTTCCATTGTGCTCTTTTGAGAGCCACGCTTCTCCCTTCTTCGGGTTTTCTTTTTTAAGCTTTACCATGTGCATCCAAAGATAGGGATGCACCACCGTCAGGTGTTGCAAGACCACGAGATGTGCTCTGTCATAGTCATCTGACCTATTGGGTACTGAATTATAGACATGTAAAAGCTTTTGTCCGCGTGCATGGCCTTCACCATCGAGCCTTCCCGTGTGCCGTGAAACAGGAACACCTATGGACTTTTGATCAGCCAAGTAATCAGTGCAGAACTCGACACACTCTTCGGCAATATAGCCTTGGATGATGCTACCTTCTGGTTGTGACCTGTTACGAACGTAGCGCTTCACAACCCCATTGTACCTTTCCAACGGGTACATATTGTGTAGGAACACGGGACCTAGGTCCAGTATCTCCGGGACGATATGGATCATGAGATGTACCATGATATCGAAGAATGCTGGAGGGAAGTACATCTCAAGTTCGCACAGTATGACAATGATCTCCTCCTGCAGCTTATGGCAACGCGTAACGGAGATCGACTTCTGAGATATCGTGTTGAAAAAGTTACAAAGATTCAAGATTGTCTTGCGGACCTCCGGCTCCATGAGACCTCTGATTGCAACAGGAAGTATCTATGTGATCATCACATGACAGTCATGAGACTTCATACCAATTACTCGGTGACTCTTCATGTCAACTATTCTCCCGATGTTTGCCGAGTAACCGGAAGAAACTTTGACACCTTGGAGGCACTCCAAAAAGCTAACGATCTCTTTTTTGCTGAGAGTGTAAAAAGCAGCGGGACAGTCCGTCTTGATTTTGACAGCACCCGTCCCCAACTTGGTCATTTGCTTCGTAGCCCACAGCTTCTTTCTTATACCCAAGAATTCCATGTCAGCTCATGCCTTTGGTCCACCTTTTGTCTTTTCTGAAATGTTGAGCAGGATACCAAGCAAGCTCTTGCACACATTTTTTTCAACATGCATGACGTCTATGCTGTGATGTGTGCTTAGGAATCTCCAGTAAGGCAAATCCCAGAATACAGATTTCCTTTTCCAGATGCCGTCCTGCATGGGAACAGACGGTTGTGTCTTACCTGGCGTAACAGGGGGCATTGTGTTCACGATGTCATAGATTTCCACCCCGGTCTTCTCCCGAGGCGCCGAACGGACCTCAATAGTATTGTCAAACAATTCCTTCTCTTGCCTCCATGGGTCGTTCTGTTTCAGCCACCTTCGGTGGCCCATGAACACGATTTTTTTGGATCCCTTTAGGTGTAAACTTGTAGTAGACTCCAAACACTTCATACATCCTTTGTACCCATGAACACACTGGCAGGACTGATATCCGTACGCGGGATAGTCTTGGACCGTCGTGAACAATAGCGCTTTCAGATTGAAGTACTCTTCTTCGTATGCGTCCCAGACCTGGGCCCCTGGTTCCCACAGTGTAGCTAGTTCTTCGAACAATAATTGTTGATACATGTTCAGATCGTTCCCAGGTTGCTTTGGCCCTTGTATGAGAATAGAGAGGTGTATGTACTTTCGTTTCATGCACAGCCATGGAGGAAGGTTGTACATCCATAGAACCACGGGCCAAGTGTTGTGTCTGCTGCTCATGTTGCCGAATGGATTGATCCCGTCCGTACTCATACCAAACCTGATATTCCTCGGATCTTTTCCAAATCAACGTATTGGGCGTCGATTGCCCTCCACTGCGAAGCATCGGCAGGGTGTCTCATCACTCCATCATCAGTTTTCCGCCCCTCGGCATGCCAACGTAGCAGCTTTGCCTCCTTCTTGTTAGCGAATAAACGATTCAAACGGGGAAGGACCGGAAGATACCATACAACCTTTGCTGGAGCGCCACTCGTCACTGGGTCCTCATCATCGGCTTGGTTTCTACCCCTCTTGAATCTGGACGTGTTGCACGTGGGACACTTGTACGGCTTCTCGTGCTCCTTGCGGTAAATAAAGCAGTCATTCGGACACGCATGGAACCTCTGCACCTCTAACCCAAGAGGGCAGACAACCTTCTTGGCTTCTTCGGTGCTCATAGGCAGCAAGTTGTTTTTCGGAAAAACTTTTGCAAGAAAAGCCAATGTCTCATCGAAGCCTTCGTCCGGACAGTTGTGGGCTGCTTTGATCCTTAGAAGTTCTAGCGTGACTGACAGACACGTGTGTTCTGGATCGGAACCGGTATACAACGGGGTTTGCGAGTCTTCAACTAGTCTCGTGAACTTAGCAGCCTCTCTTTCATCCTCAGGATCTAGCACCACCTACTCTACCATATGAACGTCCTGCACCATATCGGCCAAATTGTTTCCCGTTTCTTCTTCGGGTTCAGATTCGAAACTCCCCTCGTCTTCATCGTCTTCTCCATGTTCGGTATCTTGCTGTAACACTTGATCTTCCTCCTCCTCACCGTGACATATCCAACGTGTATAACTTGGCATGAAACCCTTAAGCGTCAGGTGTACCGTCACCCTCCTTTTGTATCGAACATTACCAAATTTTTGCAATCGCGACACGGACAACAAATCTTCGTGCCACTTTTTCTCCTCGTATCTCGCTCGGCGACATCAAGAAACTCATTCAAAGCCGTAGCCCAACTCTCTGTCGCCCGGTTGTCGTACATCCAACTGCGATCCATCGATCGATCCGTACGACACGAATCTAATCAGTGCGAAAATATAACACTAGGCCTCGGCTCGATGACCGGGAATCACATTAAATACATATACAAGATGAAAATAACACTTTTTATATATCATTATTCCAAAGAGAGCATTATTACCGAGTGAGAGGAGGAGGGATAGATTTTAGATATAATTGGGTTGGAGAGAGTGAGAGGAGGAGGAGGAGGGAGAGATGTGTGTTGGAGAGAGAGGGAATCTAGAGTTAAATGAAGAAATGGGAGAGTTTGGGATTGAAAATAGCTCAAGATCTCTAGATCTAGATCTAGATCTCAAAAAATGGAAGAAAGGAGGGAGAGGAGAAGGGTTGGGGAGAGGGAAGTCTTGGTGGGAGGGGGGTTGGCGGCGGCGGCGCAGCGGGGGGGGGGTTGGCGGCGGCGGCGCTCGCTGCTGGCCAGTTGGCGCACGAGCACTGGCCAGCAGCGAGCACCGCCTCTGTGTTTTTATACAAGGAAACATACCACTGATGGGCACGTATAAAGGGCCCGTCAGCAGTAATGCGTCAGCCCTGGAACAATCACCGCTGACGGACAGCTGCGTTGCCCGTCAGCGGAAATAACATATCTACTGACGGGCGCTTAAAGAGTGCCCGTCAGTGGAGATGCCCGTCATCTGTATGAGGTTTTTTGCTCTCGGGTTGCATCTCCTCTGACGGGCGGCTTACGTGCCCGTCAGTGGAGGTCCTCAGGTCCAGCCTAGCTCTGTCCTCTACTGACGGTTCCTTTTGCGTCCGTCAGCGGTTAGCTCCTCCAACGACGGGCTCTTCTGTGCCCATCAGTGGAGATGGTTCAGCAGAAGGTCAAACTGCAGTAGTGGTCTACAGGTGACAGGGGAAGCCACTGAGCCCCCCACCTAACTAGACCTAAGGCCTGGCCGACCGAACTCCCAGATTCCCGCAGCAAAGTTCCCCGACTCCGAGCAAGGGAAGGGGAGAAGGTACAAGCATGATCAAGCCACGCATAGACATAACCAACGATTCGACCCGCGCAAAGGGAAAGGGTTCCACGCTGCAACTGTTAGGGATGTGAGGAAAACCCCTTAACATGTCTGCAGGTGATTGGGGAAGCCACTAAGCCCCCCACCTCAACAGACCTAAGTCCTGGTCGACTAAGCTCCCGGGTTCCATAGCAAAGTTCCCCGACCACGAGTAAAGGAAGAAGAGATGGTACGAATATGACTAGGCCAACAGAACCCGCTTGCTTATCAGTGTCCCCGACTACTTTGAACTGAAGGCATCATGGATAGAGTGCGGTGTTATCGCAATCAGGGCAAACGTAGAACTTACTAACCAGCATTTGACATCCCTTCGATAAAGGTACGCGAGTTGCGGCTACGGCTATGACAGACTTAAGGAAGACCCCTTATCGTATTTACTGATGACGAGGAGCCTCTGAGACCTCCATCCGACTAAACCTAAGGCCTGGTTGATCTAAGTCCGCGGCATACGGCACAACTCATGAACCTAAGTCAAGGAAAGAGACGCGAAGTTCAACTAAGTCTACGAGAATCCTTGTGTCCGACAACATTCACAATGTAGTTAAATTCAAAAATGATCAGCTTTCAGAAAACAAAATACACAGATTAAGCACAGTTACTAATCAAAAAGTGTTAAGTCAGTTTAGTAGGCTATCTACATCCAGCTAGTCGAGACCTCTTTGCCTCGAGTTTGGTTCCCCACTCCTGCTCCGACTAGACCAATCGCTCCTCTAGGCCCCGGACAGAAGCGAGCAAAGAGGCAAAAGGCTAGTTTCAATAAAGGCAAATTACAACTAACGTTTTTAGTTGTTGATTACATCTAGAAGCACCGCGACCGGGGGATAGACCTTCGCTCAAGTCGGATGATAGGTATACTGAGCTGGGGGCTCAATGAACTCCATAGCCAACTAGCCCCATGATGGAACTGACTTCACCTTGGAGAGTGCCTGTAGTACACACTGCAGATCGACTTCCCGGCTACGAATAAACGTGGCCGAGTACAAAGATTTGCTCGCCGGTCTCCAAGTTGTTTCCGCACTTGGTACTCATCGCCTACTCGTGAGTGGGGACTCACAGCTGGTAGCGAAGCAAGTGTTCAAGGAATATCAGACCTTAGACCAGAACATGGCAGCTACCTAGCAGAGGTGAGGAAGCTGGAGAAGAAATTCATCAGGCTCGAAGTACGGTACATCCTAAGGAATGATAACTGCCGAGCCGATAGTATTGCCCGCCTGGCGTCCTCACGATCTCTATGTCCACCCGGGACCTTTGCAGAAAAGATTTCGACGCCGTCCATAGCTCCTAACGAACCTGTGGATGAAGGGATGGTTGACTTCGAGTCCAAGGGCTATTCAAGGACGTCACCAGGTATTGACGCTCCAAGGGGAGTCACGGGTCAACTTGTAGCTCCTCTCGATCCTGAGGATTCATGGATAGAACCCATCCGTATGTACCTTCATGATCGAACAGTACCCGAGGACGATGCACTATCTGAGCAGATTACCCGACACGCCTGGATGTACTCCCTGGGCGACGGGGCCTTCTATCGTCGAGGAGCCCACGGAGTGCCCATGAGGTGTATCACTCGGATGCAGGGTAAAGAACTACTCGAGGAAATCCATGGAGGGGTGTGCGGGGCACGTGCATCTTTTCGAACCCTGGTCGGAAAGGCCTTTAGACAAGGATTCTTTGGCCAATAGCTCTCTGTGACGCGAGCGACTTGGTGAAGCAATGCCGTCAGTACCAATTTCACGGTAGACGCAATCACCAGCCCACCCAAGCATTGCAGACGATTCTCTTGTCGTGGCCCTTCATGACATGGGGCCTGGATATTCTAGGGCCCTTCCCCGTCTCGTACCGGGGTTTCCACAATTGAAGAAAAAAACACAGGTCGTATCGATCAAATTATTGGACCCATGCTGGATGTCATTTTTCCCCCGGGCAAGTTACCTTATATTTATAACGCTTTGGTAGTCAAGAGTAGAGACACTGCCGATAAGCAAATTAATGTGACTTGTGAGGTACAACAATTATTAGGAAATAATCGAGTTAGAGCTGTAGCTATGAGTGCTACAGACGGGTTGATGAGAGGAATGGAAGTGATTAACACGGGAGCTCCTCTCAGTGTTCCGGTCGGTGGAGCTACTCTTGGATGAATTTTCAATGTTCTTGGGGAGCCTGTTGACAATTTGGGTCTCGCCCGGGGGCTACAAGTTCCTATTCATCGCAATTAACAAGCCCACTGCGGTTTTGCTAACGTCAGTGGTACAGTGGCGCAGAAAAAGGAAAGATTCTTCATCGCCACGCGAAAATTCCGCAACAACGGTTCGGTTTCCCAGAAATCTACCAGGCGAACGGGTGTCCGTGATCAACGGATCAGATTAAACCAGGGATGCTTCTCGGGCAGGCCAGCTCAAAAAATGCCTTGGACTACTCGGAGGTTTACCCGACAAGGATATCGCGACTACCCGGTAAAGTTATTACCTACTCAGGAACGTTGTCAACAAAGTACTCAAATTCACCTACTCGGAGTTGCTTCCCGAATAGGGCAGAATTCCTACAGAATAGTCATGACCTCACTTCACATACTGATGGGGGGCTTGACGATGATTAGTATAGTATCTCATATACGCGGAGGTATTCGTATACGATTCTGTCGATGATCGGTAAACCGCCGATCTTACGGTAGTCGTGAGGTGAAGATACTTGGGGGGTAGGAACCTCTAGGGCACAAGGCCAAGAGATCTGACGGCAAGGAAACACCCTTTTTATACAGGTTCGGGCCTCCCTCATGATAATAACCCTACGTCCTGTTCGTATATATTGATCAAAGAAGTGTCTTACAAGGGATGTGTATGTCAGTGGCTACCCTAGACCTAATCGTAGACTAATCCGACTAGTTCCGCTGGGCTTGACTCCTTCGAGGCGGTGGGTCTTCTCGTGGGAATCATTAGGGCTTCTAAAGCTGGTAGAACCTTGTAGACCTCGTGGGACTTAAAAGACCTCTTGGGACTTAAAAGACTTGTCCTCCCCTATGGGATTGCTGATCCTTTTATAGGGGGCTTCTTGAGTCGTACCGGTCATGGACCTAGGCCCGAACAGGACTCTAGCTTCCTTAAACATCGGGATCGGCTTCCTAGTTTAAGGGGTGTCTTCCCTCCTTACGGGGGGTTACCTTATCTCCTGGGATCCTTACTGGACACGTGTCATACTCCGATATTCCAGGGAATTGTATACGGATACCTCCTCATATACGGGATACTGTACTATCTATCGTCAGATTCCTTGGATTATCGGAGTAGAATACGTATCCGGTAAGGATTCCCAGGAGATAAGGTAACCCCCCGTAAGGAGGAAGGACACCCCTTAAACTAGGAAGTCAATCCCGATGTTTAAGGAAGCCATAGTTCTATTTGGCCATAAGTCCATGTCCGGTACGACTCGGGAGCCCCCTATAAAATGATCAGCAATCCCATAGGGGAGGACAGGTCTAACAAGTCACAGGTTTTCCACCTAGACAAGCCTGAAGCCAGAAGCCATCCAGAAGCCCTAGCGATTCCCACAAGAAGACCCGCCACCTCGAAGGAGTCGAGCCTCGCGGAACTAGTCGAAGTAGCCTCCGATTAGGTCTAGGATAGCCACAAACATACACATCCCTTGTAAGATATTCTCTGATCAATATATACGAAGAGGACATAGGGTTGTTATCCTGAGGGAGGCCCAAACCTGTATAAAAAGGACGTTTCCTTGTCGTCAGATTCCCTTGGCCTTGTGCCCTAGGGGTCCCTACCCAACAACAAGTATCTCTATCTCACAACTACCGTAAGATCGGCGGTTCACCAATCATCGACACCAGTGGACCTCTATTGTGACAATAGTGGTGCCATTGCACAAGCAAGAGAACCAAGGTCACACCAAAAATACAAACACATACTTAGGTGATATCATCTGATACGAGAAATCATTGAGAGAAGAGATGTAAAGATATGCAAAATACACACAGATTTGAACGTTGCTGATCCAATGACAAAACTACTCCCACAGCCCAAGCATGAGGCACACACGAGAGCTGTTAGTATGAGATACTTGACATGATTGACTCTAGTGCAAGTGGGAGGCTGTTGGAAGTATGCCCTAGAGGCAACCATAGAGATGATGATATTTCCTGTATTCATGATTTATTAAAGTAATGTCTTTGAATAATATCTGTAAATACAAATTAGTAAGTATGTGACTTGCTTGTGAAACTTTGTATTGGTATACACAATGTTTATTCTATACTGATCTCTAGTCGACAAGACGTACACGGGCATGTACGAGTAGACTAGCATATGTGTTGGTTGATGATCGTGTTTCACATATCATAGATATGGAGATATCAAACCAATAATATGGACACGTGTTGGAGAACATGGGGTAGGATCGACCTGCCATGAGACACAACGAGTACGTTGTATTCTTTGTCATCTGTTGGTCTCATAAAGCAATGTACATGTTATGTCCTTAGCTTTGAGATTGTCATGAGTACTCGGGATGAGGAACGACCTGCTTTGGGGCTGCCAAACGCTACACCGTAACTGGGTGGTTATAAAGGTAGTTTTCGGGATTGTCGTGAGACATGCTGCGAGACCTTGTCAATCAAGAAAGGATTTGCCCCTCCAACATCTGGAGAGATGTGTCGAGGCCTCTCGAGTGATTGGGTCCAAAAGTGAATGGCCATGCTACTTGGGTTAAGAGTTAACCTAGTCGGGATTCGGAGTCAGGTAATCAAGAAAGATGGTCAAGCCAACCGACAAGGATGACATGAGCTCACCGTGGGCTAGACCGGCATCGTGACACAAAGGGAAACACCGAATCCTAATGGGAGTCCAGATCGGTACCTAGTGTAGATATGATTCTTGGGAGGCCTATATAAATGATGAGGAGACGACGAATCGAGGAGCTGGACTTAGGTCAATTCACTACTATAAAAAAGGTCATCCGCTATATCTTATCACTGACGGGCAGGAAAAAACCCGTCAGGCTTCTCACCTATCACTGACGGGCAGCCGGATATCCGTCAGTGGTGACTCTATCAGATGTTCCGTTTCAGGGGGAGAAAAGTCATCACTGACGGGTAATAAAGTCGGCCCATCAGCAATGACTTCAGCAGAAATACGAGATTTCACAGAAAAGTCATCACTGACGGGCATGAAGTTAGACCCGTCAGAGATATCGAGAATATCACTGACGGGTAATAAAGTCGCCCGTCAATAATGACTTCAGCAGAAATACGAGATTTCACAGAAAAGTCATCACTGACGGGCATGAAGTTAGACCCGTCAGAGATATCGAGAATATCACTGACGGGCAAAAAGTCGCCCGTCAGTAATGACTTCAGCAGAAATATGAGATTTCACAGAAAAGTCATCACTGACGGGCATGAAATTAGCCCCGTCAGAGATATCGAGAATATCACTGACGGGCAAAAAGTCGCCCGTCAGTAATGACTTCAGCAGAAATACGAGATTTCACAGAAAAGTCATCACTAACGGGCCCGAAGTTAGACCCGTTAGTGATGTGTGGACCTCATCACTGACGGGTTAAAAAAGAGACCCGTCAGTGGTGTGAATCCCGCCAACTCCGAAATTTGATTTTCATTCATCACTGACGGGTTAAAAAAGAGACCCGTCAGTGATGTGAATCCCGCCAACTCTGAAATTTCAAAAGCCGAAATTTTAGAATCCCGCGTGGTATATAATACACCTCAGTGCAACACACTCAGGCCATTCCACTCCACTCAGGCCACTCCACTCCATCTCCCTTCCACCCTCCTCTCCTCTCCTTCCTCAAGCACCCTCCTCAAGCACCCTCCTCAAGCATCCCACCGTCGGATCCTCCTCCCCACTGTCGGTCCCTCCTCCTCTCCAACTCCATGGAGTCACTGTGAGCACCCCATCTTCCTCCCTCCTCTCCTCCCTTCCATCCTTCTACTAGTGCCTAAATTTTTTATTTTTAAAATTTTTCTCGTATTTTTTTGTAGCAGCTCTATTCCCTCACGGTTTGGAATCCACAAAAATTACTGCATTTGGAGCTCGGGAAGAAGTTTAACGGAGGGAACGGAGGGTTCGGTAGAGAGATTATTCGTTCGGAGGATTCGGTAGGCCGAATTTGGAGTGAAATTTTTTTATTTTTAAAATTTTTTCTCGTATTTTTTTCTAGTAGCTCCACTCCCTCACGGTTCAGAATACGCAAAGATTACTGCATTTGGAGCTCGGGAAGAAGTTCAACGGAGGGTTGAAAGAGGCGACGTTTCGTTCAGAGGGACAAAAGTCAGTCTTAGAGGGCGAATTTGGAGGTGAAAAAATGTACAAGTCTAAAGACAAGTAGATTTTTTAGATGCGCCTCGTCGATACGGTCATTTTGAGTGGTCGTGGACCCAAAACGGACACCGTATGCAAAAGTTACAGCCATTTTAGTGAAACCCTACCCGGCACTGCCCGGGTAGAGCTTTTTTTTGCGCCTCTGAAAACGTCATCATTGACGGGTGTAATACTTCACCCGTCAGTGATGTGAGTCATCACTGACGGGTCAAATATTCTACCCGTCAGTGATGACTTTTTTTCGCGCATCTAAAAATGTCATCACTGACGGGTGGATTGTTTGACCCGTCAGTGATGACCTTTATCAGTGACGGGTAATTTACCCGTCACTGATAATACGAGTCACCACTGACCATTAGTTGCTGACGGGATGGGTACCCGTCACTGATAAAGGTTTTCCGCCCGTCAGTGTTAACGTTTTATGTAGTAGTGATTGTTGATCATACATCGAATCATACAGTGGAATTAGCAGTAGGTCAATCGATATTCGAGCGACACTGAAACCCTAGCCACTGGGTGATAGACACAAAATCGAATCTAATTTTGAACTTTGGCTGTCGTCTTCTTCGTACGCTCAAGCCGCGCCACCGGAGCTAGCACTCCAATGCTCGGTGTTCCTTCTCTAGACGTGTGGATACCTTAGAGGCATTGTACTTTCGATGCTAAGGACGATCCGCTATTGGAACGCTGCTGAACAGCAAGGGGCGACTACGTCTACTTCCGCGACATCGACTCAGAGTAGGACTCCGGTTTTGACTACATTCGCTGGAACGACTCCGACAACATGCACGACAACGCGCTGCATCAACTCTGCATCAACTCTGCTTCCGCTACTCCGCGCGTCGTAAGTGGTAAGTTCAATCCAGTGATCTCTGAATTGCAGTGCTTCCTGGGATAAACTCGGTAGAAATTTTGAATTTGTGCTAGCGTAGCCTACCCCGTTTCCCATCTGAGCCATCTGTGATATGAACATCGCAAACGGTTCTAAGGTCGGGGCCATCTACGATATCTTATCGCAGATGGCTCGAGGCCCGTTTGCAGTAACAACCCCATTTCATCGACCCCTTCGTCCAGACGGGTCGCGTACCCGTCTGTGATAGGGTTTTCGATCCGTCTGAAATGAGGGGTTCTGTAGCAGTGAGTTAACCGTTCGGGTAGGGAGGCAATTGCTTCTTTAACCAATGAAACTACACCCATCATGTTTACACAGAGCTAGCTGAAGATTGCGATTAACCCATGCATGACTTGTTTTTGTAGTTATTTTTTATATTGCTAGCTGGAAACAGTACAAACTCTGCATGCATGTATCGTTAGCAACTGAAACAACATCAATAGGCAATATCTAGTCCACAAGCTACTAGCCGCTCCATAAGCGCTTGGTAAGATGAGTCCGATTCATGTACTAGGAGCAGTTAGTCTAGGTTTGTTTGTTTATTTGGATTTCCTACTCAATTTTGGTGCACATCTTACACAACGATCAGTGGCGGACCTAGCGTATTTTTTAAGCCTGGGCAAAGGGTTGTTTTAAAGGGGCAAAACACAATTTTTTCATAAAGCTTTGTCGGAGATGCGGCATTGTCATCACCGCTGAGCCTGGGTAGCTGCTTGGGGCGGAGGTACGGTTCCTCCACCTACGACAACGATGTAGTGATTAATGGTCACCATTTTGATGGGATATGGGGCGGTGTCGACCTTCCACAGCTCCGGATAGAAGGTGATGGTGTTGCCTGGGAGGTAGGAATATAAGTTGACATGAGGAAATCTTTCGGCTGTTATTTTTCAAATGCAATTATGCATTGATTAATTAATTAAGCCGAAAAAGAGTTGCCTAGTTAATTAGAGAGAAACCGGGCGAAAACTAACAAACACGCCCCATAGCTGGAAAATTCTAGGGCACCTGACCGACTTGGCCACCAGCACAACACGACACACCCTTCTATGAAGAAACAAATCAACGAAGCCAACCACTGCGTCATCATCATTACCCATTGCCACCGTGACCCGGCGACTCCGACTTCGCCATAGAGGGCACCGAAGCCTCGAAGCACCACACGAGCGCACGAAGATCATGCCGGTCCATACCAAACAGCCGGCCAACGCGGCGAGGACGAGGTAGCTCCAATTTGGGGGACAAGCCTCGCAGTGGAAAAGTTGCAAGCCTCGCACCGACAAAATCCACCGTGGTAGCAGGAAAACGCCGTCCACCGAAGCCGCCGATCGCGTGTCATCATGGCCAAAGGGAGGAAAAGGTACACAAAACCCTTAAGTGCTGACACACCGAACCATCGACATCAGAAGACCATCCGCGGCTGATTTCGCGTAACGTCCAAGCTCCACTCGCCATCACTGTCGTTGCTGCACAAGTCGCAAGGTCAAAGGAACAATTCTCTGACCGTTCGCTCTTACACTTAATTTTCCCAGACCAGATTGTACACTTTACTACTCCAGTCTCCAGGATGAGGAGCTGGTTATGTAATATGGTGTGTTAACATCTCATCAATGGCTCTGTTAAAATTGTACACTACTGCAGATAGGGACACCAGTGACGGGCCTAAAAAGCCCAGTAGTGACGAGCGGGCCGGCCCGTCACTGGTGACCAGCCACTGGTAACTGGTTATCATTGGCGGGCTACCCGCTCGTCACTGGTAATTTAGTTACCAGTGACGGGCACACATGAGTGCCCGTCACTGCTAAGGTATGCAGCAGTGACGAGCCATATTTTCGGCCCGTCACTGGTAAGATATACAGCAGTGACGAGCTCTCCAGTCCGCACGTCACTGCTGTTATGACGGGCCCAAGCACGTTGCTGCCGCGGCAGCAAAAACAGCCACGTGCTTGGGTGCCGCAGCAGCCATTTTGGCTGCCGCGGCAGCAAAAACAGCCGTTTTGGCTGCCGCGGCAGCCATTTTGTCTGCCGCGACAGCCAAAAGGGCTGTTTTTGCTGCCGCAGCAGCCATTTTGGCTGCCGCGGCAGCAAAAACAGCCATTTTGGCTGCCGCGGCACTCATTTTCGCTGCCGCGGCAACCATTTTCGCTGGCGCTCCTAGGGCGTCGGTCGCCGTTCTCCTAGGGCGCTCTCCAGCCCCTGTGTACTACAGGGGTCCTGGAGGGGGTGTACCCCTTCGGTCGCCGTTCTCCTAGGGCGTGCCGCTGTGGCCTAATAGCGCTTGCGACGATGCCTCGTTGCGTCGGCATCCTACGTGCCCGGTATGCTTCGAAGGCCACCTCACTCGCGCTCTCGGATGTCGCACACGATAAGTACATATGTCAAACCGAGTACGAAAGTAACAAGTGCCAATACGTAAATATGTGCAGAAACGTACAAAGTAGACCAGTTCGGGAATACACGACCACAAACACAATACATATGCAATGTTTTTCCGTCCTCTAGGGCCAAGCTACATGTGGGCGCGCGATTGGGTCTTCGGTCGGGATTTGGCAAACTCGCTGCTCTGTGCGAGCGGCGTGTTCCTCCCTTGGGTCAGTGCCGGCGTAGAAAAGCCCCGTATCGGAGACGACGTCCTTGTTGATGATGTTCGCGAACGCATTCTGGAGGCATGCAAACTCTTGCTTCCAGTCATATGGCTTGTGCTCGAGGTTATTACTCCACTTGCGTAGGTCATCATGTTTGCGAAACGTGTTCCGTGCCCGTACAAAGTCGTCCATGTGGCAGCAGACGTAGTAGCCACACGTCACACTACCCTCCGGCTGCTGTCTGCACCACCAATCGGTCACGTGTTTAAAGCGTGGAGCGCCACTTCTTTTTACTATAGTTGCTCCTCCTCCCTTCTGTGCAAAGTCGAAGAGAGCATCATCCAGAACTTTCTTGAGCAGGGTGTAGTCTTTCTTCACCCTCTTCATGGAATCAAAGTAAACAACCTTCCTTTCCTTCGGCGTTAGCACTAAGAGGATCCAGTGGTCGCTGCGCAGACATGTGAACAAACCAATATTAACCCACGAAGTTGGCTAGGTGCACAAGCGAAAGAGAAATTTACGAAAGCACAAAGTAGAGAATGACTTACAAGGGATTGTAGGGCACGAGTAGGTAGTCCTTGCCCTTATGCACTATCATCGCACTCACAAGGTATTCTTTCATAATCTCCCTACCTTCTTGGGAGCGAACGTTGTTCTCATGCATGTGAAACGGATCTGCTATTGCAACATCGAGAATTTTCAGGCGTCTGGTCTCTCTGGTTAGGTGAAGCGCCCATAGCCTGACGAAGGATGCTTCGAGCTGATAAAGGTTGAACATACCAAAGATCTCCGCAAAGTCCAGATAGAACTTGTCCGCGGGATACTGCTCGACGAAATGGAAACCCTCTGGCACCTTCGCCGTGTAATACGATACATTCGTTTCATCGGGTCCTAATTCAATGTCTCGAATGTTCTCATGCAGAATCTTCATCTCGTTCGGGAGGACGTCGAACTCATCCTTCGGTACCATCGGGTGACCCGGGATGTGATAGGCCCACCACTGACGACCCTTTGCTGTCTATGCTGACTGGGAAGATGCTGCGTACGTTAAGGATTTCTTCAACCTGGCCTCACCCTGTCTATCGTAAGTTCCGGTGCTAGCATGTGCCTTTTTTGCCGCCCCTTTTTTGCTCGTGCGCTCCGTATCCAGGGATACGGCCCTCTGACCGGCCATCGCTTCTTTGGCTGCGCCCACGAGTGTTTTAGGAGTCAACTTCGTGTGGTCTTGCCTGTCATGCTTGGGTGGCGGTGTATCTACAACTTCTCGTGCCTCCTCGTCACGAGGCATGCCATGCTCCGCGCCCTCCTCGGCATGCTCCATCTCCAGATCCTTGTAGGATAGAGGTGCGGAAATACCCAGAGGAGATGGTCTTGCTGATGGACTGTCGGTGTGGCTCGGCGAAGGTGCTGGACGATTGGAGGTCTCAATCAACTTAATCGCGTCCTTCGGCCACCTAAGGAAAAACCCCTTGCAGGCTCCTAGCTTCTCGTATCCCTCTTCAGGGGGGTCATTCAGAACCAGGTCCTCAAAGGTGCCGACCACCTTAGTCAACTCCACCCTCGCCATGTTTGGTGGTAAATCCACGCAGTGCATCCTGTTCTCCGGCGTTATTGGGTGGACTCGACCATACGCGACCGTCACCATCGAGCCGAGCACTTGGGTCTGGAGATGGCACGGAGTTATCACCTGCGGAACATACGTACGGGTCAGCGATGTTAGAGTCCAAACAACAAAATCTGTACGAGACCCTTACGGTTTGTTGAGCCGACGACGCTTACCGTTAGGCCGTCGATTGTATTTGGCGACCTGGGGCCAACGCCCGATACGGAGGGGCTGCTACTCCTTGCAGTAGTGAAGGCCGGCGGCTGCGTATCCAGATTATAGGGCGGCGGCTGCGTATCAGGATGCGTGGGTGGGCGTCGTAGTTGATCGTATAGAGGCCCTAACAGACGTTTCACAGCCGCCTCCACTCGCGCATCGAATTCTTCATCCTGCTTGGCTTTCCTCCTCTCGCGGGCAGCCTCGCGGGTTTGGGGACCGTAATCAGCCCACCGAGCCCCATACCCGACGCCCATGACGCGGCCACGAGTCTCCGGCTTCCCGAGAGCCTTGTTGATAGGGTCTTGCCACCTCTCGGTACCGATAGAGTCCTGGGAGCTCTCAGGTTGCTGGCTCAGCTTTCTCTGCAAGCAACATGAACCGTTCAGAAACGTAATCTTTAGGAAATTAATCTACGTAGGACAAATAAAGTAAAATGGGTTCAGAGGTTACCAGTTCTTCGTGCACGTCCTTCATTTTCTCGTGCGTGAAGATCGGTTCCCCCGTCGCTGGGTCAAATTTTGCGCGGGCCCTCACAAAGTCTTTTCCGCGCCCTGGCTGGATGTCCGAGAAAGGGGGTTCTTTCCCAGCCGCAATCAACCTCGCATCCTCCTTGTCCCATTTAGGCCTCTTCCCTTGGTAACCACGGCTGCCAAGTCTGTGGTCACCCACGATCGTCCCCCGCATGTCCTTCCCCCAATCACTCTTCCTCCTGAATTCCTCGCCGGAGCGAGTTTGAATGAACTCGGTCCAGTCCGCCTCATCTATCGTGGGCCATTTCGGCTTTATCACGGTCTCGAAATCTTGATCCTTCATCTTATTGGCATGGTATCGCCAGGTATTCAACGATTTCGACATCATGCTGAGGGCTTTCGTTGCGACTCTATTTCTGTCGGCCTCCGGGACGGAATACCTGCTGAATAGCCTGTCCAGGAGGAGAGTTCGAAGATGCTCGGTTTCTCTCGTCCTTATGTCGGGAGTTGTGATCTTCACCGTTTCACGCAGGATGCAACCTACGGCGTTTGAGTACCCCTGTGCGGCTCTTACAGGACTGGCAGGTTTACCGAGATCGTCCACTCGAGTGATTACGAACGTCTCGGTACTCAACTTGTTAGGTCTCCTAGGCGCGAGCCGCCTTTTCCGTTTGGCTGGTGGAGCCCCGTCCGCCTTTTCTTCTTCCATACCGATCTCGTATTCACGGCCGGTCCCTTCGTCACGATCGGTCGCGTCTTCAGCACCGCCGGACTCTTCGTGGGACGACTCGTACTCGTTGTTATCCCCGGAAGCAGGGTCGTCGACGATGGCGGCCCCCTGAGATGTTTGTTGGAGGGCCAGGTCCCGGGGAGCTTCCGCACGCCCCTCGATATTCGGGACGATGCGGGGACATCCGTTGGTGTCCGCGATGGAGAGGGGCTACTTCCAGCCATTTTCTAATATCCATTCATTATAGCAAACAAGGGTGGGAATTAAAATTTTATTTGCAATTGAGATTACGAAATCTTGTTAAACAAAAGCATATAACTGTGCATGACAATGAACAACAATGAGACGAATATACCGTACATACAATAAAAATTGAAAATTTCGGCATGACCTTTGCTAAAATTATGCAAAATTGAGTATCGAACGTTGACAAAATGTTGACGAAGCAACATTTCGTCTAAACGTTGAACTCAGTTTCCCTGAAAAATAAAGAAAGCAACGAATGTTGCCTCGGCTCGACGGCCGGTACCACAAGCATATATGAACACGACAATTGAATCAAACAAATATAGGTTCAATTTCACTTCTCAAAACCTTCCAAAAATAAGCCTCAATGCTTCATACTTTGAACAAAGCCTATATATAGAAAACTCTAAACGTGTCCATGGAACACCCAAACTAGTAAAGAGTAAATGATCGCATACATTAAAGCATACATTTGACCGTAAGCATTAAAGTTGTATATCAGCTACAGATATATTTTCATATATATATAAAAGCATACATTTGACTAGTGTCTTTTCTTCGAGTATATGAATTGAGCTTATTTTGATTCTATGCTGCTTAGAGTTGAGGTCATATTCGCTGAGCCTTCCCTTTTGCGCCCACAATGTTAATTATGTATGCAATGGGGACAAGCAGTTCATCTAGCTTTTTTGTATTTTCTTTCTTACTAAAACTTCATAGTTGGCTATTGCAATAATTGGGTTGAGGATCCACCAGTGGGTTTCAGCATATCAAGATCATTGGTTTCTTTCATGGACTAGATCCATCCACGTGCTTCTTCTCCCCAATTCGCACACCCCCCTTCCTACCCATGGAGCTCTGCTCTGATCCTTGTCCACGCATCTTCGTCCCTATCCTCATGGCGTTCTACTATGACCCAGCTCCCTACCCCAGGATCCAATCTTCAACCAAAAGGGCGGGCCGGGCACCTGGAGGACGGCGGTCGATAGTGGGGCTCGAGGAAGCCGCGGTTGGGGAGGCGCGAGGGCGGCGTCCGGTGAGACGACGCGGCGTCGGTGAGGGAGGCGGCGTCGGTGAGGGAGGCGTCGTCCGGTGAGAGGAGGCGGCGTCGGTGAGGGAGGCGCGAGGGCGAGGGAGGCGGCGTCCGGTGAGAGGAGGCGGCGTCGGTGAGGGAGGCGCGAGGGCGGCATCCGGCGAGGAGCGGCGGCGGCGTCGGGTCGCGCGAGGGCGTCGGTGAGGGAGACTTAGGGCGGGCGGGCGGGATTTGGAGAGTTTTTCTCTAAGTCCCGCGGATCCGCGCCTATTTATTTCGCCGTTAGCAGTGACGGGCCGGAAAGGCTGCTCGTCACTGGTAAATTTTATCAGACGGGCCGTCAAGACTGCTCGTCACGGGTAAATAATTTACCAGTGACGTGTACACATAACCGATCGTCACTGGTAAATAATTTACCAGTGACGCTCACATATAAATGCTCGTCACTGATAAGTTAGGGTTTAGGGTTAGTGCTTAGAGTTAGTTAGTTAGGGTTAGTTAATTAGTTAGGGTTAGTTAGTATGGGTTATTTACTTAGTTAGGGTTAGTTCATTAGTTATTGTTAGTTAGTTTGGGTTAGTTAATTAGTTAGGGTTAGTTCATTAGTTAGGGTTAGTTAATTAGTTAGGGTTTGTTAGTTAGTAAGGGTTAGTTAGTATGGGTTAATTACTTAGTTAATTAGTTAGGGTTAGTTAGGGTTAGTACTTATGGCCCAATCTTTCTTAAAGAATTATTTACGATATAACTTTCTTAAAGAATTATTTACGAGACCGTTTGTTTATTATTTGCGCGCGCAATGATAACTTCGTGCGTATAAATACAATTAACATAAATACCATTATTGTTATATACATAAATTTCACAAAAGTGAGCTATACATCATTAATTAACTTAATTAAATTACGACATTCTTCGGCAATCTTGTCACTCTTCGACAGTCTTCTCAACGGTAGTCTTGGTCTTCTTCCTGGTATAGGTTAACCCCTCGGAGTGACTTCGTCTTTTGAAGGGACGCACGGCGGGACATGTAGTATTTCTCCTTCAGCTGGGCCGTGGCTGATTGTCTTCCTCCATATCCGGGTCGTCAAATTGGTCATAGTCGTCTTCGTCAACGACACCATCGATTCCAACGATACACCTTTTGCCCCTCCTCATGACATGACGGCTTGGCCTCGTCGGGTCGGCTATGTAGAAGCATTGGGCCACTTGTTTAGCTAATACCCACGGCTCATTTTTGGCACTGATCGCTTTCACATTTACTGTCTCAATAGGAACTGCTTTCGGTATGACCATGGTAGTGAAATAGTCTTCCGTTTCGACATTCTTCGCCCATCTTACCCGGAACATGGGGATCTTGGTTACGGTGTAGTCCAGTTCCCAAATCTCTTCCAGCCTACCGTAGTATCTGTCCTTTTTCTTACCGGTCAGGGCCTCCATCGTCACCCCAGAGTTCTGGTACACGCTCTTCTGGTCTTGTGCCTCTGTATAGAACGTGTATCCGTTGATGTCGTATGCTTGGTACGTCCCGACATTCATCAGGGGTCCCTGTGCCACGTGGAACACCGTCCGTGCTATGTCATCATCTTTTGAGAAGCTATGTTCGTCGAAGTAGTTTTTTAGCCACCTGGCGAACGTTGCGTTGTGCTCTTTCATGAGAGCCGCCTCGGTCTTTCTTGAGCCGTGCTTTGTTTTTAACATAGCCATGTGCTGAATAACGTAAGGACGGACCACTGACAGGTGCTGTAGCACTACTGTGTGCGCTCTGACGTAATCGTCTGATCGGTTCGGAGAGTCACTGTGCACATGTAAATTCTTCTTTCCGCGGCGGTGACCTACGCCATCGAGCCTGCCAATGTGCCGATTAACAGGCACGCCTATAGGTTTGTCGGCTTTCATGTAATCCGTGCAGAACTCGACGCTCTCCTCCGTGAGAAAGCCCTGGACGATGCTCCCGTCCGGATGAGACCTGTTGCGAACGTATCGCTTGACGACCCCGTTGAACCTCTCCAACGGGTACATGTTGTGTAGGAATACTGGACCTAGGTCGATGATCTCCGGGACGATATGGATCATGAGATGAACCATGACGTCGAAGAAGGCGGGCGGAAAGTACATCTCGAGCTCGCAGAGTATTACAATGATCTCCGCCTGCAGTAGCCGGCAACGCTTCTTAGTGATGGACTTCTGAGAGATAGTGTCGAAAAAGTTACAGAGGTAAAGCAGTGTCCCGCGGATCCATGGCTCCATTAGCCCTCTAATTGCAACCGAAAGTATCTGCGTGATCATCACGTGACAGTCATGAGACTTCATACCGATTAGTTTGTGGTTATGCGTGTCTAGAAATCTCTGTATGTTTGCCGAGTACCCGGAAGTTACTTTGACACATCTGAGGCATTTGAAGATTTTATCCAGCTCGTCTGTACTTAGAGTGTAGCAAGCGGCGGGACAGTCCGTCTTGATTTTCGTAACATTCCTGCCCAATTTGGTCTTCTCCTCCTTGGCCCACAGCTCTCGTCTTATCCCCAGTTCCTCGTAGTCAGCTCGTGCCTTCGGCCCATCCTTTGTCTTGTCTGCCATGTGGAGCAAGAGACCGAGCACACTCTCACAGACATTTTTCTCAATATGCATGACATCTATGCAGTGCCGCGTCTCGAGAAAAGGCCAGTAAGGCAGGTCCCAGAATACAGATTTCGTTTTCCACACGCCTCCCAGCGGCTTTACCTTCTTCTGCTTCTTTCCCGCCCTAGGGCACTCGCCCCAAGAGTTCAACATCTCGTATATTTCTTCCCCACTCCTCTTACGTGGTGGTCCTCGGGTCTCAACCGTATTGTCGAACTTTTCTTTATCTTGTCTCCACGGGTCGTCCTGTTGAAGCCATCTTCGGTGGCCCATGTACACGATTTTGTGAGAGCCCGGTAGGTGACGACTTGTTGTATCTTCCATGCACTTAACACATCCCTGGTATCCGTGGCAAACCTGGCCGGATTGATATCCATAAGCGGGATAGTCTTGCACCGTTGTGATCATCATAGCTCTCATATTGAAGTAGTCTCCTTCGCGAGCGTCCCAGACCCGGACCCCTGGTTCAGCCCACAGTGTATCTAGCTCCTCCTTCAGTAGTTGGTGATATACGTTCAGATCGTTCCCTGGTTGCTGTGGACCTTGAATTAGCATAGACAGGTGTAGGTACTTCCGCTTAAAACAGAGCCACGGAGGGAGGTTGTACATCCATACGACCACGGGCCAGGTGCTGTGCCTGCTGCTCATCTTTCCAAAAGGATTGAGTCCGTCCGTACTTATTCCAATTCTGATAGTCCTCGGCTCTCCTCCGAATTCGGGATATTGGTCATCGATTGCTTTCCACTGGCAACCGTCCGCAGGGTGTCTCAGCACGGCGTCATCTTTCCTTGGCCTCTCGTCGTGCCAACGCATCAGCTTTGCCTCCTTCTTGTTTGCGAATAGACGCTTCAAACGGGGAATGAGTGCAAGGTACCATACAATCTTCGCAGGAGCACCGCTCTTCACTCCGTTCTCACCATCTGGTTGGTAGTTCTTTCCCCGCTTGAACCGGGATGCTTTGAACTCGGGACACTTGCTTAGCTCCGCGTACTGGTTCCGATATATGATGCAGTCATTCGGACACGCGTGGTATCTCGTCACCTCCAATTCAAGAGGGCACACGACCTTCTTGGCCTCATCGCAACCACGAGGCAACACGTTCCCCTCCGGCAGAACTTTTGCGAGATACTCCAATGTCTCATCGAGGCTTGTGTCCGTGCTGCTGTGGAGTGCCTTCAGTCTTAGAAGTTCGAGCGTGACTGAGGGGCGGGTGTGCTCCGGATTGCATCCGGGATACAAGGGAGTCTCGGAGTCTTTCAGCAGTGTCTCCAACTTGGCAGCCTCTCTACGAGCCGCACTATCGTTATTCGTCTCCTTCACAACCTGCTCTTGCACATGACGGTCCTGGACCATTCCGGCCAAATTGTCCCCCGTGCTTCGCGTATCCGCTTCGGCCTCTTCATGTCCTCCGGCATCTTTATAATCCAACCGTTCTGCTTCCGGCTCCCCATGTCCTGCTTCTTCATCTAACCCTTCGTCGTCGGCAACAACCTCATCCTCCTCACCGTGACTTGTCCACCGTGTGTAACCTGCCATGAAACCCCATCGCACCAGGTGCATGTGCAGAAAACCAGATTTCCTTTCGTACATCTTCAGGTTTTTGCAATCACGACACGGACAGCATATCTTCGTGCCACCCTTTCGCACCATATCTTGCTCGGCGAAATCAAAGAACTCATTCAAAGATGTATAGAAACTCTGTGTGTTCCGATCGCCGTCATACATCCAATTTCGATACATCGGTCGTTCGATCCCTAAGATATACAAAAATTAATTAGTACCAACCTTTCATGAGAGGCTAAAACAAAATTTTCTTTCCAATTGAGATAAAAGTTTTCTTTGCAATTGAGATTTTGAAATATTACTTAAAACATTTCAAGATTTGGCAGGTTATTGAAATAAATTGTTGAAAATTCAAAATTTCGGCATGACCTTTGCTAAAATTATGCAAAATTGAGTATCGAACGTTGACAAAATGTTGACGAAGCAACATTTCGCCAAAACGTTCAACTCAGTTTCCCTGAAAAAATAAACAAAGCAACGAATGTTGCCTCGGCTCGACGGCCGGTACCACAAGCATATCTCACATTCACATATATGAAATACATTTCATGCACATCTCACATCACCACAGATCCACCGAATCAAAGTATCATTTGCTTGTCTTCCAAATTTTGAAATATCATTTGCTTGTCTTCCAAATTTTGAAGGATCATATTGAAGTACGTACTTATGTGTTGTTTCCCAAACATATGACATAAGCTCTGGAATCATGGCGTGTTGAGAAGTTAAAAGATATCAAAAGTGCATCTACTCAGAATTCAATAAATTTGGGCCTCTCCAATGAGGAAGCATGTATGTGAGCTTTACTGTTGAAACTATAACTTCTATGTGTTCAATTTCTTTTGTAATGATTTACATGCATTCGATATGCAGCAACTTAGCAACCACTGATAGTCATAATCAACATTTGGTAACTAGATCATTCAAATAATACATATAGAGAAACTCACCTGGTAAAGCAAATTAATTTGGGGGAGAGGGAGAGCAAGCTAGCTAGAGGTGATGATCTAGCTAGAGGTGATGGCAAGGGAGCTAGGGGAGCTAGAGGTGATGGCAAGGGAGCTAGAGGTGATGGCAAGAGAGCTAGGTGATGATCTAGCTAGAGGTGATGGCAAGGGAGCAAGCTAGCTAGAGGTGATGGCAAGGGAGGTAGGGGAGGTGGGGGAAGATTTTGGAGGGCTAGGATTTCTCCTAGGGCGTGTACGGCGACGGCGGAGGTCAAGGCGATCGGCGAGCTCGCTGCTGGCCAGTGGAGGTACTACTGGCCAGCAGCGAGCTCGCTGATCCTTTTATAGGGCAGGTTACCAGTGACGGGCACATATATACGCCCGTCACTGGTAAAGACATACCAGTGACGAGCCGAACGTGGGCATGCCACTGGTATGAAGGCTAGGATCAAGTTTGGCGGGAAATGTTATCAGTGACGGGCTCGTTTGTGCGCACGTCACTGGTGTGTAATATATCAGTGACGAGCCTCTCTGTGAGCCCGCCACTAGTAATTGAAACTTTACCAGTGACGGTCTGTAATGTGTGCTCGTCACTGATAATTATTTACCAGTGACACGTGACAATTGACGCCCGCCACTGGTAACTTTTCGGTTTAGCAGTGACGAGTTTTTTTGGTGCTCGTCACTGATAATATGCCTTCTATAGCTGTTTCTGCAGTAGTGGTACTTTTACTGTGATGCCACTGACATCTCTGATGACAGCAGCATGTATTAGTTGGACATATAGATATCTAACAACATTATCTAAAAAAAGATATCTAACAACATGTATTATCAGGCACCACCCACCTCCATGAGACCATGACATAGAATCATAGACTAGTCATGCCGTCATGGGGGTAGCGTCCTCTTGTCGTGAGTAATCCAAGTGTTATTTTTGCTTGCACGTCACTAGTTATTAGGTGACGAGATGGCACACAATTCACTAGTTAGATGCAGTACTACAAGATGCCACACCACCAAGCTAGTGGTTGGGTTCTATACTTCTATCTAAAGCAAGGGAAAAATCCAGGAACAAAAAGGGTGCAACAGAAAGCTTTTTTTTTGTTTCTTCATTTTAAGAAGTAATTTTGAAGAATTAGAACACTTGTTGCTGCTACATCATAAAAAACAACCCAGAATTTTTCATATTGATTTGGTGCCCAAACTGAAAGTTAATTGAATCAGTGCAACTGAAAGGGTGATTGCACTTGATAGATATACCAAGATTCCCATCTTAAAGATTTTTCAAGCAAAAAAGAAAAAAAGAACAAGACAATGCCCATATTCTAAAAAAAAACATATTGGATCGATTATCCGGTATAACTTTCACATTTAGAATCATAGTCTTCCTGTTGAATTTATTTATCTCTAAACAAAAAGCCCAATGTTCCTGCTTTTTAGTAAAGCAAATGTCCTTCCTGTTAAATGTACACGAGTTACACACGGCACCATACATCGTCGGATAGATCGCATCGATCATCTTTATTGTTGATGTGAATTTTGATTGGGCTCCATTCTAGCCAATCTTTATTCCGAATCCTAGAGAAGGCGGTCGAGGTATTCGTCGACGGTGGTGTACTTGACGTCGGGGTAGAGCTCGGTGGCCTCCACGCCAAACCACGGCTCGATCGCGAAGTTGGTTTGGTCACCCCTGACGAAGATTGAGAGTGCGATGGACAGCAATATGTTCAGAGGAACCGCCGCCTCTGCAGCGCGGTGCAGATACATGTCTAGAGTGATCAGAAAGGCAGTTCTAGCTGCAGATGCATGTCTGGGTGTATGATAAATGAATGTACCTTTGATCCACTTGAGGAGATCCTCCTCTGGGATGCGCACAATCTGGAAGGTCTTGCCCACCTTCCTCTCCCACATTGAGATGAGCTCGTTGTGGGATACCATGTTCACCGACGGCCTCATGTACATGATCTTATTCAGGGTTCTCGGATCATCGATTGCTCTCATCGTGTAGGTGGCTATGTCTTCTTCCACCACAAACACCGCTGCGTGCATCAGTAATAAATGCAAGATGTGATGTTCATGTCCTTGCAGTGTTGCTCGACCGATCGATGATAATGCAAATGTGCAGTAGTAGGAACAGGATGCCTCCTTACCTTTGGTGTTTCCATCGCCTAGGATGGTGATCTTGTCCGCGGGTGGACCAGTGCCAATGGTTGTAACGTCGCCGATGCTTGGAAGGTAGGCTTCGGCGAATCCATTGCAGCAGACGTACGTGTGAGGTATCCCCTCCGCCTCGATCAGACGGCGGAGTTTGACTTTAATAGCGTACAGCGAAGCCATTGGATCCACGGTATGAACCCGCTCTACGTCGGAGCCAAACTCAGATGGCAGAAACCTCTGTACAACAACAATTCTGTGATTTGCAGCCATCATCAAATAAGAAGACAAGTTGATAATCTGACCTTGACATTGCGAGCCTCCCTAATTGCTGTGATAATCCTCGTCTGCTCAGCGAGCACACGGGGCCCCACAGCCGAGATGATGACGTCTGCACCTTTGATGGCCTTTACCAGGATCTCGTGGTCAAACAAATCTCCCTGGTCGTCAAACAAATATACAAGGGAGTAAAAAAGAGGAACAACTTTGAAGTGAGACTGAATTTCTGAACATTTCCTTGAGATGTATGTGACTTTAGCAAGTAAAGTGTTGGAATTTGTGATGACTGCTCACGTTAAAATAAGTCCGTTGTTATTTCATAGGAACGAGACGCTCACGTCGAATCACAACTCAATAATGCACTAAATATTTAGAAATAGCACGACTTAATCGAAGATTTACAATTACACAATAATACTTTATTAAAAATATGAGCACTATTACACAAGAGGGTACTCACACTCTTTTGGGCGGCTATCCTAGCACTCTCTTCTAGTCTTACTCTTCTTGTTATTACCTATATTCTCTTACCGTGGCAAGGGCAAGGCGAGAGGCAAAGTTCTCTATTTATAGAACTCTATGGCCATTGAATGCATGATAAGTTTCAAGATCATGGCAATTAATTTAAAATATCTAGATCTTCTAAAGAAAATATTCAAGCACTAGAAAGTTTTCTAATTTATTTAATTTTCTGTTCTAAAGTGCTCTAGAAACATCCCTTGTTCTTGCATTCTTCAGAGAACTCCAGAAGTTTGCATTGTACCATTTAACACCAAATTAACAATATACTAGAAAGCACGTCTGTATAGTTAAACAAAGTTTTTATCACTGGACTTCCAATCGGCAATTGAATAGTACTATGCCTGATTATATGAAAAGAATTGGGTATCAACAGTTGAATACTCTCCGTCTCTTCCTATAGAAGGGAAAATCAGAATCATTCAGAAAAACTGGGGAAACAAAGAGTAGCTGAAAGGCAGACAGCAGGAGATGATAATTACTGGTACCGTGATGAGAGCAACACCGGAATCGATGAAGCTCTTGAGAAGCTGTGCCTTGGCTGGATCAGACGGTGCGGCATCCCTGATGAGGACAGAGGTCGAGTGGCCGCGGCGGACACTCGCAGCAACGATATGCTTGCCGATGTGACCTGTGCCACCAATTACAAGGACCCTGCTCCTATCCATGTTCCCGATCCGAATATCGAATGCTCGACTAGTTTCTCTATGCTGTTGTGTGATAAAGCTGACAATTTCCATCCTCCAAAAGAATCGATTGACAAGTTTCAACAACTCCCACCTTCCATTTAATTCTGTCCATCTTCCTTCATGAGCACTTTCTTATCTGACCATGGACATCACAACAAAAACCATTAACGCACAAGGAATTCATTCACATGTCAACGATTATTGTACTTGTTCCTCTGCAAAGGTACTTTTGGCTTCTCGGTGGTTGTAACACCTAAAAAAAACTAGTTCATGATTATACCGTACTAATTAAAAAACCATATTGACGGAAGATCTTTGCAATGGGAATATGTTTTGACACATTTTATGCGATATAATTTCCTCTTAAAACGATAAAATTGATATTTTTTACGAATTTCATATTGTCGGAGGTATCAGCCTAAACAATGAGAGAGAGACACACCCGTTTGGTTACGCAGTCCTATGAGGGTACACGTAGGGACTTGATGGAGAAGGTAGCAAGCGTAGCTAGACCTCGCGCGGTGGTTTCGTGTTTCTCTCCCCAAATTAGGGTTTGTTCCCAGCAGCTACGCCCTAAGCCCGTGGCTCAGATTCGGTTGGTTCTGGGCGCCGACTGCAGCTTCTCGTATCGTCTTCCAGCGGTGGGGGGATAGCCTCCGGTCAGGCTGGGCGAGTGCGCCGGGTGCGCCGGGCAGGCGGTTGCCGCGGCTGGCACCGGTGCTGTGGAGGATGTCTGACTTGGACAGATTTGCATGCCCTCGGGACGTCTCCTTCACCAAGCCAATGGGAGGAGGCGGCGACTAGCGGCATTGGACCGTCGTGGCGTCGGCGCAGACCGATCAGGTCGCACAGGTGCCTAGGCCATTGGCGCCTGCAGGGAGACAGGACGTAGGGTCCGGACTGGGTATAGGACGGTCGGACGGTGGGGGAGATCGTGATGGATCTGCAGTTGCAGTGTCTGCGGTGGGCGTTTCTTCGATGACAAGCTGTTAGTCATTCCGTGGGTGCGCGGTGCTCGGCTGCCTCAAAAGAGTATCCCCCACGACCTGCGCTTTTTCCTGGTCGCATGTCGGGAGGGATCACGGCCTTGATGTGTGAGTTCGTTGTCACAATCTCGACTGATCCGCATTTTGCTAGCGGAAAATGGAGGCGGAGCGTCCGTGGCTTCCCGACGGTGGCTGGCAACTCCAGTTCTTACGGACGTTGGAGGTACTTCGGCATGTGCGATCCAGGGTGAAAACCTTCTACAACAACGATGACCCGTTCGGCGTTTCCTTCCTTGAGGCGTTGTTATGGAGCAGCAGTAGTTCCGTTTCCCTAGGGTGAAAACCTTGCGACGACGATGTCAATTGTATCCCTTCTTGAAGGTGTCGTTTCAGGGATTGTCCTTCTTCACTTCGGTATCCTGATTCTATGGATGTCATCGGGTAGATCTCCAGAAGTCTCGGTGGCGGGATTTCGAAGATGTAGGTTAGCCGTGTTTGACACCCTTGTCATGTCTTTTTTGGGTGGCCTAGGACCAAATTTTTGGTCAATTATTGCTTTTCACAAACTTTTGTAATAATTTTTGGCTGTGTGCATCTTGTTATGCAGAGGCCGGGAGTAATAAATATCTTCTATTATCTAAAAAAAATTAGGGTTTGTAAATGAGAAAGTGAGAAAAATAGATCCCCTCCCCCGTGCCTTTGGGACTCTATTTATAGAAGAGGAGGTGGGATAGAAGTGAGAAATTTACAGGTCTGTCCCTCAGAAATACAAAACATCCATAGGGGGCTTTGGACTATTTACACAATACTTAGCAATACACTGTCAGTTTAGGTGTACCACGTAACTACACCTCCAACAGTAGCCTCTCGTAGGTCCAAGCAGTAGGGTACCGCCCATCTAGGCCAGCACACCGATCCTCGAGGGGTTGGCACGCGGACCGAACCGATGGCATCCTCGTAACAAAGGAACGCGGGGTTCTTCACGGCATGTCAACTGCCCCCCACTCCTTCTCTTTTCCTCCTTTTCCTTCCCTTTTTTCTTTCTCTCTTTTCCTTCCCTCTTTTTTTCTTGGGCTGGTGCCTCTTTGCTCCACTTGGGCCACGCGCTGGCCTCACGCCCTACCTGGGCTATGGCCCGCACACACCGAATGCCCTACGGAGGTCTAAAGTTGCGCAGTTACCCTCAGGGTGTAGGGGGCGGAACCCCCTGCTAGACGGAGTTCAACACGGGGATATGGATTTTCCTCTTTTTTTTCATTTTTCTTTTCTTTTTCCTTCCTTCCCTATGACCTACGCGTGGGCTGCCCGTTGCCACCACCACTGGCTTCCTAGGCCAAATTAGGCCGCGCCCTCGCTGCCGCTAGTGTTAGACAGAGGGAAAAATGGCAGAATTGGCCCCGCGACTGGGGTCAATGCCAAAAATGGCCCCCGGCGGGGCAATGCCATATTTGACGCCGCGATAGTCCCGACATCAGCCACGTGTCCCCGTCGCGCACGCCGGCCGCGATACCAACCTGTCGCGGGCTCCAGCCGCGACAGCCGGTTTGATCGGCCTGATCAGGCCGATCAAACCGGCTGTCGCGGCTGGAGCCCGCGACAGGCTGGAGATGTCGGTCGTGAGAGGAGCTATCGTGGGCTCAGCCGCAACAGCCGGCCTGTCGCACTGGTCAGACCGGCGTCGAGGCCGGTCAAATCGGCTATCGCGGCTGCAGCTCGCGACAGGTCTTTTTGGCGTGTATTTTGCGGGGCACTCGGCTGTCACGGTTGGCGAGCGCGATGGCGTTGCATCACGGCCGGCATGCGCGATGGGGGACACGTGGCGGCTGTCCGGCCCGTTGCGGCATCAAATGTGGCATTGCCCCGCGCCGGGGGCCATTTTTGGCATTGACCCCCGGTTGCGGGGCCAATTTTGCCATTTTTCCTAGGCAGAGCAGGTGGTATTAAAAAACTCTCCCAAGGCCGCTGCATCCCATCTCACTACACTGCCACTCTCCCTTACCTTCCTCTATTGCACCGCCACTATGCCACCCTCTGCTCTCCCCCCAAATGCATCTTGCCCCTCTGCTCCTCGTTGCTCGCCGCTTCACCCGGGGCTGCCACACATTAGCCAGGTGGGGAGCCAGTGTCGAGCGGCGACGGTCCACGTTGGTGTGGTTGCGGCATGCAGCGTTCAAAGGCGGTTGAGGCCTCTGCACGGCGTGGTGGTCTTGTGCAGAGTAGCCGAGGAGACACGCCGGTCGTGGGCCACCTCGGGACGAGTGGTTTCGAGGTGTGGATCCAGTGTGCAATGGCTGAGGTGGCACACACGGTGGTCCCGCACAGAGGAGCCTTGAGGACGCGCCCACCGCGGGACACAGTGCAGGGCCGAGCAGCATAGGCGGTGGAGCGACGTGGGCGAGCGGGCGGCGGCCTTGGTCCAAGGGTCGCAGCATGCGTGTGAAAGTAGCGGGCCTGGTTGGCGATGGAGCGGGGCCGTGGGTGTCGCACAGCCGGCTGTGGGCAGGTGCATGTTGATGACGCGGGCTCATTGATCTTCACGCGGATGCGCTAAAGGCACCATGGACACACCAGCGACGTCGCGGGCGAGCAAGAGCAAGTCACGTCAGCCGGTGCTCAAGGGACTGCACCATGCCAGCACTACACCACACGCTTCAAGGGTGACAATTGCATCTTTTACTCCATACATTGTGTTATTCCCTTCTCGTAGTGGTACAGCATGCCAGGTAGCTAGGATGTATGCCCATATGGGGAAGACACTATTGCTTTTCCATTGGATGAAATAACTGCACGTGTAGAAAGTGGGCCGCTACCAGATATGTTATGTGTCGTGTATAAGATGGACTGCCACTGTACTCTCGTATGTGTGTTTCTGCCGAAATGAATTGCCGTAGTCCATCACCATGTGATTCGTGCACGTGCATGCCACGTTATCTTTTTTTAGCACGTCGTGAGATGTGTGACGTATAATCGTAAGTGTCCTGCCCTCCTCTTCTTTTGGTAGGATCTGTTATGCCACATTGTTTTCTTTTTCTGTGTCATCGATCATGCCGCTAGCTTGGTTAGGACGCACTCGTAGCGTTCCTCATCCACATGCGCTATATTTCCATATGCCCGTCTCATCCAACACGGTGTATTTCGTGAGTTGACTTCCCCTGTTTCAACCTTTGTCCATACTTTTTTGCAGGGATTTAGCAGATCGGGTGGCTTCCTTCTTGCCGCTGTAGGTGGATCACCAAGGCACTTCTGCCATGATCCTCTTGCTGCCCACCTCCGCACCTTGCTCCTCCAATGTCCTTGAGGCATTTGAGAGGAGCACGGGTGCGCCCACGCTGGGAGACATGAGACACCAAAGCATGACGCCACGCTGGGACACGTGCATGGGCGGTTCGGATCCATCCGCTGGCCATTGGGCTCCTGATTGCATGGAGCCATCCGCAGGAGCATGAGGATCCTCTGCGGGGGTACGAGGACCCTTCGTAGGGGTGCGTGTGGAGCCTTCCTGTAGGGACGCAAAGACCCTCCGGGGGGCGTGCTGTCATCCATGGGGTACAAGGACCCTCGGTGGGGGCACGAGGACCTTCCGCAGGGGAAGGGGGCGTGTTGTCCTCTACGGGGGTATGAGGACCCTCTGCGTGGGGGCGCGAGGAGCCATCAACGCGTGAGCATGTAGAGCCTTGATAGCGGTTGCTTGCTAAAGGAAAGGGCACGGTAGCCGACCCTAGTGAGTGCGACCACTATACTCGATGGCTAGGTCATTGTTGTGTGGATATGACCCTGATACGGCACCTTGTTGATGATGGCAAAATCTCCACAGTCGATGCCATCACGATCCCAACACGGAAGGAGCTGTGGGGGAAGCTTGGGCCCAGCCAGGTCGTGGCCTTTGCCACGTAGTTCGACGCCAAGCGGAACATGTCAATGTCATGCGGACCTTCGATGCCAAGAGGACCATGTCGATGCCGAGTGGCGCATGTCGATGCCGGGCAGACCTTTGATGTTAGGGGCATGTTTGCACTGGGTGGCAAGCCCACGCATGCTGAAGCCAAATGCTCGGTGCTATTTCTGGGGCGGCAGAGGGGGGCTTGTCATGATGATGCCGTTGCCACCTACGGACAAGGCACGACGATGTCGATGGTGCACCGACACGGACGATGAGTTTGTGCACCTCGCGTTTGGGCACTAGGCCAGCGCACGCTGACGCAGACATTGAGTCCTACGCATAGGTTCCCGCTATTGCGATCAGCGCGGGGCTTCCTGCTCCCGAGCGAAGTTTCCCGCTCTTGCGGTCGAGCACGGGGCTTCCTGCTCCTGCGGGAAGGTCTTTACTCCCACAGACAGGCGCTAAGGCTTGTCGCTACTAAGTGGAAGTGGTGGCGCAGAGAGGAACAAGTCGACACCGAGTGGCGCACGTCGACGCAGGGTGAAACTTGTTGACACCGAGTGGCACATGTCAACGTCGGGTGGACCATGTTGACGCTGAGCGGCACACTGATGCCGTGTGGTGAATGTCGACACTGGGTGAAACTTGTTGATGCCAGGCGGACCATGTTGATGTCGAGTGGCATGTCGACGCTTCTTGGTGCATGTCAACGCTAGGTGGTGTGCTATAGCCGAGTGGCATATGTCGACGCCTAGCGGTGAGCTGACACCGAGCGGCATACTGACATTGTGTGGCGCATGTCGACACTGGGCGTCCAACCCATGTGCGTTGAAGCCAGACACTCGGCGCTGCTTTCGGGGGACTCCTTGCCATGATGACACGGAGTTCGTTACCTGCAAGGTGTGCGCTAGAGTGACTTATGTGAAGTTATAATTTTTCTTGCGTGACTTAGACTATTTTGGCATGGCATTCTCACATAGGTTCTTGAAATGCTAGTGTCAGAGGAGAAGGTGTTCCATGGTTGGAATGGGAAATTCTAGGATGTTGCGGGGCACGAAGTATCCTGTCTCTCATTAGAAAAAATCTAGTGCACGAGGACGCAGTGGAGGGCGCTTTTGGATCTTCCTCTGATAAAAACGCCAGTGCATGATGGCGCCCATTGCTCAGCATGTGACAGTGGCAAACACTTATTCGCATAATGGCAACAAATAATTGGTCATAAAATGATGACAAACACTCAGCGTATGGTTGTATCAAACACTAAGTCACACGATGGCGACAAACAATTGGTTGCTCGATGGTAGTGAAATCCGGTCACGCGATGGCGATAAACACTTGGTTGCTCGATGGCAGTGACATCCAGTCATGCGATGGCGATAAACACTTGGTTGCTCGATGGCAGTGACATCCGGTCATGTGATGATGACTAGCGCTCAGTGCATGATAGCCGCAGACACTGGGCGCATGATGACGTTAGCAACGCGCGATGGCATCAAATGTGTGCCATATGATAGTGGTAATCGTGGTAACACTCAGCCTATTGGGTGAAGCCGATAGCACTTGACCCCGAAGGGGAGGATGATAGCACTCGACCCCAGAGGAGAGGATGATAACACTTGAGATGGCTCGACATCACGGAGAGCTTATAGCCGTGCGACCTTGGAGGGAAGGGGCACTCCTATCGCGAGGGAGATAGCTTGACGTCACGGGGAGCTTATAGCCATGCAACCCCAGAGGGAAGGGACAATCCTACCGCGAGGGAGATGGCTTGCATATTCTGAGTGACTTGGAAGTCGTGGCATTCCTTGCGGGTATTGCTCGACATACCCAGCCTTAATCGGAGTCATGGGTATTGTAATAAATTGGGGATGTTGTTAAGTATGCGTAATAAAAATGAGGACATTGTTAGTTACGCGATGCGGTACCCGCCTCCCATCCAAAAACACATAGCGCTTGATGGTGCGCCTACAAGCGTTGTGGGCATTTGTATGAGTGTGTTCCTAATGGCATGGCTAGCTACGCGTTGCGGTGCCCGCCTCCCATCAAAAAACACTTGCCATCCCTACAAAGGTGCTGGCTTGACATCGTGGGGAGTCTATGCTACGCGACCCTGGAGAGAAGGGGCACTTATCCTGAATGGAGATGGCTCGACGTCGCGGGGAGTCTATACCACGCAACCCCGGAGGGAAGGGGCACTCTACCCAGGATAGGCATTACTTGATGTTGTGAGGAGCTATCATTGTGCAACCTTGGAGGGAAGGGACACTATCCCCGACGGATGTGGCTCGACATTACGGGGATCTATCGTCACGCGACCCCGAAGGGAAGGGACACTATATCCCAAATGGAGATAGCTCAACGTCGAAGGGAGCTATCGTCACATGACCCCAGCGGAAAGGGACACTATCCCCGATGGAGGTGGCCCGACATCATGGGGAGCTATCGTCGCGTGACCCCGGAGGTAAGGGACACTCTTCCAGATGGAGATGTCTTGACGTCGCGGGAGTCTATGCCACATGACCTCAGAGAGAAGGGACACTCTATCCCGAATAGAGATGGTTCGACATCATGCCGAACTATCATCATGCGACCCCGGAGAGAAGGGACACTATCCCGGATGGAGATGACTCGATGTTGCGGGGAGTCTACGCCACACGAGCCTGGAGGGATGGGGCACTCTATCTCGGATGGAGATGGCTCGACATCACAGGGAGCTATCATCGCGTGACCCCGGACGGAAAGGACACTCTCTCAGATGGAGATGGCTCGACGTCGCGTGGAGTCTACGCTGCCCGACCCCAGAGGGAAGGGGCACTATTAGCCGGACGGAGATGGCTCGATGTTGAAGGGAGCTATGAGCTATCCTAGGACGTGCGCGCAGGGATGTAAATACTTCATTGCTCGATGTAGCTCCTTGCACGATGCCACTGAAGGGGGGACGGAGGACATTGGTATCCAGACGACCCCGCGCAGAGGTCGTTGTTGAGCCCCTTGCATGATGTCACCAAGGACGGGCGCAGTAGGCATCAGAGTCCAGGCACACGCGGGAAGGAGGTCGATGTGAAGCCCCTTGCGTGATGTCACCAAAAACGGGCGTGGTTAGCGTCAGAGTTTGGGTGTGCACGGGGAGGAGGTCAATGTCGAGCCCCTTGCATGATGTCACCGAAGACCGGCACGATGGGCGTCAGAGTCTGGGTGCGCGCAGGGAGGAGGCCGATGTCAAGCCCCTTGCGCGATGTCATCAAAGACTGGTGCGGTGGGTGTTAGAGTTTGGGCACGCGTAGGGAGGAGGTCGATGTCTAGCCCCTTGTGCGATGTCACCAAATACGGGTGCGGTGGGTGCCAGAGTCTAGGCACGCACGGGGAAGAGGGTTGATGTCGAGCCCCTTATGCGATGTCACCGAAGACAAGTGCCGTGGGCATCAGAGTCTAGGCGTGCGCGGGAAGGAGGTCAATGTTGGTGATGAGTCCCTAACGTGTTGTCGCGAAAGGCGGGCGTAGAGGACGCCAGGTCCGGGCACGCGCAGGGGCGACACAAACTCAGGTGCTAGGGTAGTGTCAGTGACGAGCCCCTAGCGTGCTGTCTCCGAAGGCGGTCACCATGTCTGGGCATGCGCGGGGGCGACCCAAAGTGATGCGTTGGGGCGGTGTCGGTGAGGAGCCCCTAGCGTGCTATCACCGAAGGCGGGCACGGAGGATGCCATGTTTGGGGTATGCCAAGCCTCACATGGGGATACGCGCAAGGTGCGTGTAGGGGTACATGCAGGCTGCACATAAGGGTTGGCGTAGGGGTGTGTGCTGGGTGCGCGTAGGGGTGTGCGTAGGGTTGCGTCTAGAGCCTTCCGCGGGGATGCGCGCAAGGGTACGTGCGGAGTCTCCCGCGGGGGTGACACAAAGTCATGCGCCGGGGCGGTGGTCCTAGCCATGCTCACGCTCCTCTTAGGCGCCATGGCTTTTCCGTCAGGTTGCCACGGACGGCGCCAACTGTTGTAGGTATGAGCCTAGACAATGAAAGAGAGGCACCCATGTTCGATTATGCAAGCCTACGAGGATGCGCGTAGGGACTCGAGGGAGAAGGTAGCAAGTGTAGCTAGGCCTCACACGGCAGTTTCATGTTTCTCTCCCCAAATTAAGGTTTGTAAATGAGGAAGTGGATAAAATGGATCCCCCTCCCCCTTGCCCTTGAGGCTCTATTTATAGAAGAGGGGTGGGACAGAAGTGAGAAATTTATAGGTTTACCCCTCGGGGATACAAAACATCCACAGGAGGGCTCTGAACTATTTACACAACACTTAGCAATACATCATCGATTTAGAGGTACCGCGTAAACACTCCTCCAACACACATAGAACAAACAAGGGTCATCATAGGGTATAAAATGTGAAGGTTGACTAACTCAGCCAGGTGCGGTAATATGTCTAGGTTTTTTATGATACCTTTTACTACTGGTAGAGGGGGAGTAGTATAAGTCTCATTCAACCGTTGATTTCTAGGGAATTTTAGACTTGTCTCTCTTAAACCTTCCCCCTTTGTTCTTCTTTCCTGTGAGAAACGACCATGGCGAGAACTCCACAACTCGCCCCAAATGTCTCCAAATACGGCATGGAGCCAATCACTCCCCCGCAGCTGTTGTGGCTAAGCTCAGCAACCACATATCTATTAGGCAGCCATGCACTCCCTCGGATTGGGTGAGGAGGCCGAAGCCCGTGCTCCTCTTCATGCCCTGCATGTCCGGGACCGGGAGGCAGAACAGTTGGCCGCTGAGAGGGTGGTAGAGCTCGTGACTTTTGGGTCGACATCGCGGCCGGTCGAGGCAATTTCATGTAGCCAGCTGTGGTAGAACTTGCCGTCGATGGGAATGTAGTGGCGGGTGTCCAAAAAGTCAAGGAGGAAGAGGTTGTCACAGCTCGTAGCGCAGACGCTACCACTGACGAAGTCCATGGCGTCGCCGTCAGGGTTGGAGCGGGGGCGGGGGTCGACGAGGTGGGAAGGTACGAAGAGGTAGGAGGCGCATAGATCCTCGTTGAGGTCGCAGCATGCGTGTGCCTGGCACCGGCGCCCCTGATCCCATGGCCCACGGAGGTCGCAAGGCGACCATGGAGAGGGTGCGGTGGAGGTGGCCGGAGACGGCGCCGGCTGTGGCAGAACTTGCTGTCGACGGGAGCATAGTAGCGGGTGTCCAAGAAGTCGAGGACGAAGTCCATGGTGTCACCGTCGGGATCGGAACAGGGGCGGGGGTCGACGAGGTGGGAAGGTCCGGAGATGTACGAGGCGCACGGAGTCTCGTTGAGGTCGAAGCACATGCACACGCCCGGCGCCGGCACCCCTAATTTATCAAGCGCCTGTAGGAATTGATCTCGGGTCAATTCCGACAAGGAAAAGGAGTTCTAGTCGGAATCGGTTTTTGACATGACTTCTAAATGGAGTAGATTTAGGACTAGGAATCCTAGTCGGGTTTGTAGTCTGAACCAAAGACTCATGTAAAACTCCTATATAAGGAGCAGTAACCTAGCTATTATAAGATCATCAAGACAAGCCAAGAACAACGAAAGCAAAGAAATAAAGAAAGAACAGGGGCACGATATTTGCCTCTAGCAAAATTGTTTTTTCCAGTACTCAGAAATTTACTGTTGCTAGTTATCTCCTGATCGTGAGCGTATCCTGGAGTTACGAAAATCCAACAATTGGTATCAGAGCTAACCGATCGTAAGATATGGCGGGCAACAACGACAACGACAACAACTCCACCGGCAAGAAGAAAGGCTCCGGCAGTGAAAACTCTGGCAGCCTATACCAATTCAGTACCCGATGTTGAGCAAATCAAACTACGGCATATGGGCCGTGAAGATGAAGTTGATTCTATGCTCTTTGGGTGTTTGGTCGGTATTAGAAGGCGATAAAGATGATGCCGGCGCGGAGAAAGATCAAGACGCGATGGTCGCCATCGCACAAGCTATCCTAGGTTCGTTTCTGATGTCACTGGCCGAATATGAGACAGCTAAGGAGGCTTGGGAAGTGCTCCGAGAGATGGAGGTCAAAGAAGACAACGTAAGACGGGCAAGAGCCCGTGTGTTGAAACGCCAGCTCAACAAGATGGAGATGGAGGACTCTGAGTCAATCAGCGAGTACTCCAAGAAGCTCACAAAACTTGTGGGCAAGATCCGGTCGTTTGGTGGCAAGATCAGCGAAACGGAGGTCGTTGAAAAATTATTCGGGTCGGTCACGTCGAAGTTTACCGACATCATCGGCACGATCGAACAATTTGGAGACATCTCAACAATGACAGTGTCAGAGGCTATCCGGAGGTTAAGAACCTTCGAAGAAAATAACAAGACATGACGCAAGCCAAAGGAAGATGGCGAGAAGCTGATGTTCACCAAAGCCGAACTGGATGCACACGTTGCCAAGGCAAGAAAAGAAGTCGGGGGAAGCTCCAAGAGGGGTGGCTACAACGGCAAAGGCCGTGGCAGTGGTCGCTCCCAAGATGGAGGTCGCAGCAACAAATGCAATGACAACAAGAAGTTCCCCGATGAGAAACGACCACGTGACTACGACAAGTCAAAATTCAAGTGCTTCAATTGCAACTAATACGGTCACTTCGCCAAAGATTGCAAAAAGCCAAATAGGCGAGAAAGAGCAAACTTGGCAAAGAAGGACGACGACGCTCCTCGCTGAAGTCGGCAATCTTGTCCAAAGCATCAACGAGACAGCAAGTCCGATTAGCTCAGTAGTCGTGATAGCTCAGGCTTCTACCATGACAACAAGATCAAAAGTGTACGATAAGATGTGGGAACCTTCTTAGGAGGTGTTCCTACACGAAGACAAGGTGATGCCAACACTTAGTGGCACACAATTAAAGGCATGGTATCTGGATACCGGTGCAAGCAACCATATGACTGGTTGCAAGGAGAAGTTTGCAGAACTTGACACGACCATAATGGGATCCGTCAAATTTGGAGATGGCTGAGCTGTGGAGATAAAAGGAAGGGGTTCCATCCTACTCGAGTGTCTCACGGGAGAACATCACATACTTACCAACGTCTACTTCATCCCGAGACTAAGAAGCAATATCATCAGTCTCGGTCAACTCGACGAGAACGGGTGCAAGATTGCGATCGAAGAAGGTGTGACGACAATCTTGGACAGAACCAGCAAATCGTTGGCCAAGGTGAAAAGGTCAAGGAACCGACTCTATATTTTGAATATTGAGCCGGCACTCCCAGTGTGTCTCCTAGCACGAAGCAATGAAGACGCATGGAGATGGCATGCCAGGTACGGGCATGTGAATTTCCATGCCCTAAAGGACTTGGCTCACAAGAAGATGGTGAATGGGATGCCGTTGATTGATCATGTGGAGCGCATCTGCGACGGTTGCTAGGTTGGCAAGCAACATAAAAAACCCCTTCCCGTTAGAAGCAAAGTACCGAGCAGAATATCCTCTCGAGTTGTGGCACGGTGACTTATGTGGTCCAATCACTCCTGCCACGCACGGCGGAAATCATTACTTCCTGCTACTAGTCAATGACTACTCTCAGTACATGTTGCTTGCCCTGATCAAAAGCAAAGACGAAGCATTTGAGGCTTTCAAGAAGATCAAAGCTACAGCTGAGATGGAGAAGGAACTAAGACTGAAGGCATTGCGCACAGACCGCGGTGGCGAGTTCACCTCAAACGAGTTCACGGGCTATTGCGAGAACTTAGGAGTTAGGCGTTATCTCACGGCGCCCTACTCTCCACAACATAATGGAGTAGTCGAGCGGAGGAACCAAATGGTGGTCGGGATGGCAAGGAGCTTGTTGAAGAGCAAAGGACTTCTGGGTGTATTTTGGGGAGAGGCGGTGTCCACTGCCGTCTACCTTCTCAATAGAGCACCGACGAAGAGCGTAATCGGCAAGACTCCTTATGAAGCCTACTACGGCCGCAAGCCTAGTGTGGCTCACTTTCGCATCTTTGGGTGCGTTGCACACGTGAAGATTGTGACGCCACATCTCTCCAAGCTTGCTGATCACAATAAGAAAATGGTTCACATCGGCTACGACGCAAAGACAAAGGGCTACCGGATGTACGAACCAACGACAAGGCGAGTTGTGGTGACTTGAGACACTGTCTTTGATGAAGAGAAGGCTTGGGACTGGAGTGATAGTCCCACAATGAACGAACAGCAGCAAAGTGACACCTTTATGGTGCTTCACCCTCCTACAGAAGAGGCCAGACGTGATGAGACCGATGCACAAGTCGGGCAGCCCGACATCACCGTTGAATAGGGGATAGAGTCCCCAGTTCCAACAAGGTCTCCTCAACCGGTCCTCCACGAGTACGAGGCAGCAACTTTAAATTCTGATGCAGAACCGTTAAAAAAGGATACCAACGGGAAGATCATCAAGCACAAGGCTCGGTTGGTGGCAAAAGGATACGTGCAACGACAAGGAATCGACTTCGAGGAGGTGTTTGCACCTGTGGCTCATCTCGAGACAGTAAGACTTTTGATCATTTTGGCCGCACAGGGAGGATGGGAAATACATCACATGGATGTGAAAACGGTATTTCTCAACGGTGATTTAGTAGAAGAAGTCTATGTATCACAGCCTCCCAGCTACGAGAAGAAAGGCGAAGAAGGAAAAGTACTATGGCTTCAGAAAGCGCTCTACGGTCTACGACAAGCTCCCAAGGCATGGTACGCAAAGATGAAACATGTACAAACGGAAGACCAGCTCGCAGACATTCTCACCAAGTCTCTGGCAAGGACGAAGTTCGTGGAGATGCATGAGAAGATCGGAGAGCGACTTGTGAAGAAATAAAGACACGGAGAAGACACCGAGCTCAAGGAGGCGAATGTAGGGATTGATCTCGAGCCAGTTCCGACAAGGAAAAGGAGTTCTAGTCGGAATCGGTTTTCGACATGTCTTCTAAACGGAGTAGGTTTAGGACTAGGAATCCTAGTCGGGTTTGTAGTCTGAACCAAAGACTCACGTAAAACTCCTATATAAGGAGCAGTAGCCTAGCTATTGTAAGATCATCAAGACAAGCCAAGAACAACAAAAGCAAAGAAATAAAGAAAGAACAGGGGCAAGATATGTGCCTCTAGCAAAATCGTTTTTCTAGTACTCAAAAATTTACTGTTGCTAGTTATCTCCCAATCTTGAGCGTATCCTGGAGTTACGAAAATCCAACAGCGCTAGCTTGCGGTAGACCATGACCCACAGAGGTCGTGAAGCGGCCGTGGAGAGGGAGCAGCGGAGGCGGCCGGAGACGGCTCCGGTGATCCGACGAGCTATGGCCGTGCCCATGCTGTTGCTTCCTTCACCGGCCGGGAGGAGCTATGGCGCGCCTTCTCCTCTTTACCCTAAAGCCACTACTACTACTCATGTTTGTTGTTCTAGTATAGATTGATATGAACCTTTCGATTCACAAAAATAGACAGTCCATATCAGTTTGAGGTTACTGTAAAAAGTCATCTATTTCTTTTAGTGCCTAATGACAGCTTTCATCCATACAAAAAATCATTTTAGACACAAGAACTGTCAGTATGTGACTATGGTGGCAAAACACAAAATGAGCATTGAACACTGATGATGATTAGTATAGTATCCCATATACAAGGAGGTATCCATATGCGATTCTCTGGATTATCGGAGTAGAATTGTAGCCGGTAAGGATTCCCGGGAGATAAGGTAACCCCCCGTAAGGAGGAAGGATCCCCTTTAAACTAGAAAATCAATCCCGACGTTTAAGAAAGCCAGAGTTCTATTCGGGTATAAGTCCATGCCCGGTATGACTCGGGGAGCCCCCTATAAAAGAACCAGCAGCTCTATAGGGGAGGATCATCTTTTGCTAGACAAGTCTTTCTGAAGCCTAAAGCCATCCAGAAGCCCTAGCGATTCCCACGAGAAGACCCGCCGCCTTGAAGGAGTCGAGCCCCGCGGAACTAGTCGACATAGTCTCCGATTAGGCCTAGGGTAGCCACTAACATACACATCCCTTATAAGATATTCTCCAATCAATATATAAGAACAGGACGTAGTGTTGTTATCCTGAGGGAGGTCCGAACCTGTATAAAAAGGGCATTTCCTTGTCGTCAGATTCCCTTGGCCTTGTGCCCTAGGGGTCCCTACCCAACAACAAGTATCTCTGTCTCACGACTACCGTAAGATCGGCGGTTAACCAATCGTCGACAAACACATCAGCTACAAGACAGTAAAGAACCAGATTTGGCTCATGGTTTAAACTAGAACTTATTGGTGTTATTATCATTTGTGATACATTGTGTTTCATATTACAAGTTTGCAAAATGGCACGCTTGATTGGAGAGTGCTAGAGTATATCTAGTTGTTATGAATTATTTGGGATTGGATATAATTTGTTATGATTCGATACTATCTCCAGGAGCCTTTTTGTACTCCAAGTCTTGTAACTTTATTTACACGTGTCCTCGAGGCTTAATACACATCCAACATATTATGTCATATCCATCCTCTTACATGGTATTAGATTGGTTTCGTTCCTCAACCTAGCATCCTAGCCCTCACCACCGCTTCCGCACCGTGCTGCCCTCGGGAGGATTGATCTCCATTATCCCTTCCAGGGGCCACGCAACCCATAGCTAGGGTTCGCGTTACCGATCGCGCCGATCGGCCACACTAGAGTAGGTTTCCGATCATGTTCGATCAGGTTTTTTCTCTCACTGATCGCTCGATCGGTTCTTTCTTTTTTGGTTTGCCGATCATAGATTGGTTTGCATCACCCACCGCATGTCATCCTTGCGTGCCTCTACTCCGACATCGACATCGCACTAGTGCAGAACCCCCTTATTAGTGGCGTGCTAAAATACCTATTAGTGGCGTGTGGGCAGCACGCCACTAGTATCATGCCGGTGGTAATTGGTTACTAGTGGCGTGCTGCCCACACGCCACTAGTAACGCATATACTAGTGGCGTGCCCTCTCCCCCACGCCACTAGTAACGTATATACTAGTGGCGTGCTCCGCAGGTCACATGCCACTAGTAATGAGTATTACTAGTGGTGTGCAAGTTTGGGAACACGCCACTAATATATTTTCTAGGCCAAAAAAAATTAAAAACATTTTAAATTTTTTAAAAAAATTAAAAAATTTATATGTTATTACTAGTGGCGTGCAGGCTTGGGAGCACGCCACTAGTATATTTTCTAGGCCAACAAAAAATTAAAAAAAAATTAAAATTTTTTAAAAAAATTAAAAAAATTTATATGTTATTACTAGTGGCGTGCGGGCTTGGGAGCACGCCACTAGTATATTTTCTAGGCCAAAAAAAATTAAAAAAATTTAAATTTTTTTTTAAAAAATAAAAAATTTATATGTTATTACTAGTGGCGTGCGGGCTTAAGAGCACGCCACTAGTATATTTTCTAGGCCAAAAAAAATTAAAAAATTTAAATTTTTTTTTAAAAATAAAAAATTTATATGTCACTCTACCACTCGAGTACGACACTGCAATTATGGTCTGCTTAGATTAAGACTCAATATGCATAGACGCACGGGGAAATTTAAGGTCGGGCGAGCACCCGCCCTTGCCCTACGGGGAGCTCCGCCAGTGTGTGAACGTGAACCTCCCAGTCGCAGTGGATATCGAAGAGGAACATCAAGATAAGACGCAATAAGGGAGACTGCCTACGATTCAAAATGAACAAATAAAAATCAATAATAGGTAAGAAAAATTGGACATACTTATAGTGTCATTTCTATCACTATGGAACCATACAGACTGATGAACAATACTTAGTTATATCTTATATGTCGATCTAATCTAAATGTCTCTTCATTCTACAAAACATAAAAAAAAATATTCAAAATCTTATAGAAGGAAATTAGAAGCAAATTAGAATGAATGCTCAAGTCGATATCTAGTAGATATTTAATTCATCAATTTAAATTATACATACATGTGCAACATATCCAAGAAGAGTAGCATTCTTTTGAATCTCTGTCTTATCATTGAAGTAGCTGGTCTTTTTTATAGAAAGCTTAGATAACTGTAGACCCAAAATGGCCAAAGGTATCTGTCCGTTTTGAGAGCCATTCGGCGACATTGCTTCAGCATCTCCTGAAAATTTTCTGAAGTATTAAACTTTTGTGACAAAAATCTTTAAGATCACCGTTTTAAAATTTTGAATTTTCTGAAGCTCGTGACTGACCTTCTATGTGGTTCATAGTGTTACCTTAAGAGGGGAAATGAAATAAGGGTATCTCAAAAACAATTAAAATGCAAATTTCATCAGAATAGTTAGTTGAATGAAAATTTTACACGATGATGGTCTTCAATTATGCTGCAGTATGATTGATGTATAGAAGTAGTCAATTGGACAAATAATTGTTCCTCTTTTATGTGCTCCAGTGCTATCCTACGTGAGAAATCTCGGCATCTAACGTTGCAGAATGAAATGGAGAACACAACAACAAAAAGCCTGACTAGCAATAAAAAACTAAATGGCCAGCAAGGTCAGTGTACAAATCATGTCCATATAAATTTGATTACCAACCAACAGAAGTGAATATTTATAGCATAAATATATCAGCCCACCCACAAATAAGTTCATGCAAGCATCAGTAGGAAGAACTGGACGCAAGTCAAATTTGGACACTCTCCTATATTTTATTCATATCCTATAACTAACATAATATTTTAGATGGCCAATTCAAATGGCTATATTTCAAATGGTAAAATTTATAACGATTATATTTGTAAGGTATGAAATCATGCGAATCTCAAATAATCATAATCTTATGACCATCGGCTAAGACAAGGTTTGCATATATTAACTTCCCAAATGGTAACACGCATATATCATACTTGCTTGACAAAAGGAAGAAGAAGAAAAATGCATGGCATCAGGTTAATCTATTAGCTGAAGAACGCACAAACACGGCTATCTTCATCGGCCTGTCTGACTGAAAAGACAGCAGAATGTGTTGATCAGATTCAAAGGAAGACATGCAAACTGCCTGATTGATTTCAGTGAACCTAGCTATTACAAGATGATACTCTTAACTAGTACTTGTGGCTTAATTTCAAGCACTGATCGGCCGGCTGCATGAGTTGATCGACCGATTTGACGAGATGGGGAATTCCCCAGCATTGTCCCATAATATATCTGTACATACAACATATCTTAGATGTCTCCAGGCCAGATGTGCATTCATCCTAACTTCACCTCACATGTCACTAAGAATCAACTCAAATAATGGGACGACAAACATGTCAAAACAAGAAGTACACCTTAACAGAGCACAACTCCATTTATCATTATTTCTAGAACGTAAGAGCCATCATAAAAACAGAATGGTATTTACACCGTCCTCTTCCAAAAGCCATGAATGTTTTTTCTCTTGAGAGAATAGTATCTGCAAATAACATGTAAATCTTATATGAGGTAAAGAGGGGGTCTGTGGAGATGAAGCTTAGCAAAATCATGCCCTCGCAGAGTAAAATGGACAAAGCTTAGCAAAATCTTGCATATCAAAATTTGCTAAACAAAGTCACTCATTACCCATCAGTTTCTTTTATGACCAAAATAACAGGTATAACAGATTCATGAACTCAAAATTTATCATTCAGATTAAACAACCAATGTTCGAGTTAATCTTGGTGAGAGATATTCTAGCGTAGTAGTTTACTAATTTAATTACTTTCGAGAAGGATCAACTGTTATAAGTAATCAAGTCCATCAACTAGTTTTCCTACACATTTCTCGCAAGAAACCAAATAAGCAAAGGGGCTCAGGATCCAGATCCGGACCTGATTTCCGGGTTGCCGGTGATGTTGCGGAAGAGCTCCAACACGCAGATTCCAACAGCCACGCCCGTCGCCACGAACAGCGGGTATACCTGCAATTGATTCCAGATCTGGACGTGGAGAGCTCACCTCGGGACGGACCCAGCGGCTGGTGGCCATCGGAGCTGGAGCAGGAGCAGACTGTGGCGACAATGGAGAAGAAGGAGAGGAAGGCGAGGAGAGGCGACGGAGCAGCGGAGCCAGGGTTGAGCAGCAGCAGCAACGCCATGGGGAGTACAGCGAGCACGGCAGCCTATTGCGAGCCGGCGGCGCGGGATTTGGAGGCAGTGTTTTGCTCAGATTTGGCAAAAATGACTATAGAGAAGAGGATACAGAACCCCTTGGAGATGCTCTGACAGGGCACCAAGGCGGCGAGGAGGAGCGGTGCGCCCAGGGCGGCGGCGCGGCGATGGCGGCGGTGGCTAGCTCGGGAAGAAGAGGCGCGCGGGATTGAGAAACACGCAGGATTTGGGATTTGGGCGTGGTATATATGGCAGGTTACTTGTGGCATTCGTGATTATCCACACGCCACTAGTAACATATTACTAGTGGCGCGCTATTTCGCTCACACGCCACTAGTAACAGGTTACTAGTGGCGCCTGTGTAGATGAGCACGTCACTGGTAATAGGGTACATTTAGGGTTTTTTAGCGTATTTAGCGTATTTAATGTGTTACTAGTGGCGTGTGGGTACCAGGGCACGCCACTAGTAACGTGTTATTAGTGGCATGTTGTCGAACCCCAGAATTCATAACAGAGAGGCTTAAGAGAAACCACCCGCTAAGTCGAAACGTCAACCCCAACCTCAACTCCTGGGTGTCAATTCCAAGAGGAGTGGAGTGATATGGCTCCGAATAGCCCGAGACGTCAACCCCAAAGCTTACTCCGGCGAGAGCACAGAGTAGTAGGGCGATATAGTCTCCTCACTCTTGACCTACCGAGCCGGAACGTCAACCCCGAACTCGTCCCGGCAAATTAATGCACGGCTGGAGTAGGGTGATATAGTTCCCAACCTCTCAGTAGTAGAGTCGCTTCACAGGGGTGATTCAACTTAATGACTCTATGATATAAACTCTAAAGTCCTACCCATAACATGCGCTTCATCACACACACGCACGGCACATGAGTGGGCGAAAAACAACCAGATCTCATAGCAGTGACTCTACGACACAAACTGCAATATTATGAGTTTGAAACTTAACAACATATATACACCCAGCGGAAGAGTATTAGTGGCTACTAAGCCAAACAGTAGAGCCAGATATGGCAACGAAAACAAACCAAAATACCAACCCCAGAGGCAGGATCACTGCCTGGGATTCCCAGCGTCTAGGCGTCGTCGGTGTCGAGCTCTAAATAGAAACCACCCTCTGAAGGGGTAGCTCCCTCTGCAACGAAAACAACAACAATAGCAGGGTGAGTACAAAATTGTACTCCGCAAGACTTACAGTGCGGAAGTAGAAGTGATTGTGCCAGGTATCAACAAAAGGGTAATTGTGGACTATTTTGCAGAAAGCAAAGTTTACCTTTTCAATAACAATAAGTAGATTGAAATTCGACTACTAGAATACCTTTTCAAAGGGAACGAGTCGAACACTTCGCGAACATTCCTTACTGCAGATCACCACACCTGAAAAAACCCTTCGACCCATCCTCGACCACCCTGGGAGGAAGCTGTCGCTAACCACGTCCTTAGAGTTGGCAAGATTTAGAGTTGGTTATAGTTGTCTAATTCGATGCGGATTCTTACCAAGCTGTCCATAACCGCGGACACGGCTGTTCAAACAGTTCTAACCCTGGCAGGGGTGTACATCTTTACCTACACGTATCGATCGACTCTTAATGCCATACGATACACACTTCACGAGGTGTGCTGGCAGAGGGTGATCGAACACGACATTTACAATGCCTTCGACCTAAGTATGAGCCACCCGTATGGGCTAGTCCATGTACATCTGTCCGACGGCACAGAGACACGGTCCCCTACGTTGTGAATCGAGGTACATCCCCGGTCTCCCAGACCGTGTGTCCACCCTACCCTTATATGAGACCTCACACCACATTCCTTTTTCACGCACCCGGCAAATGGAAACGGCAAACTAATGCAGCTCATACACTAGATCTAAGCAAATTAGTTAGTCGTGGATGGTCCATTATCCCACCCGTGTAGAAGTACGCAAATCTTGGTTCGAAAGGACACCGGGAACCGGTCCTTGCGGGAAAACGAGACAACCCACCATGCTCCCAGCCATGGCCTCTCGTCTAGCCCAGATAGATTATTAGTCAAGTTCATTAAACATTCCCGGTAAACACCCACCTATCACGTAACCCATTCCCAGTGTTGATTCATCTGCTATCCCAGGAATTACGACTTCTACAAGTCTAAGCATGTCTAAGCATAAATAGCATAATAGAATTCGAACAGTGGATACTAGACTACGCTAGATAGGTTAGGTTAGGAGTGGAGCGGCTTAGGTGACAAGGCGAGTCTTATTCATCGGACTAGGGCTTTTCTTAGCGAAAAAAATAGCAGTTGAACGCATATGATAATGATTTAAAAAATAACTAATACTTTGCAAATAATAGGAGATTTGCAACGTGACCAAAGGGGCTGCTTGCCTGGTTGCTCTGCAACGACACCCTGCTCTTGCTCGAGACTATCGCCCTGTAAATCCTCCGGCTCTATCGAGGAAAAACGGAAACACCGGAAAACAAGGGCATAATCGTAAATATCAAAATGCACAACATCAGCATGAGATGCAATGCATGCCATGACGTAGAGGATGCAAAATAAAGACTAATGCAAGAGGAATCAATTTAATCGGAGTCCGGACGCATAAAATGTCGCGATCCGAAAATCCTCCGGCTAATCGGAAACCCTAATTTGAGTTTTTAGCAAATTGTATTATTCCTAGCATGCAAACATGGATGAAAATGATGTTTTTGAATAGATCTTCTTTTTCTGAACATTTTGATATATTATTTACATTTTTCTGACTAAAAATGGATTTTCTGTGAATTTTACAAGATTTAATCCATTTTCACCCTTTGTTGTATTTTTCTCAGTAAAAATAATATTTAATTTAATTCAAAAAGCACCAGAGGCTGACAGGTGGGCCCTACTGGTCAACATCGACCAACTTTGACTGGGTCATTGACAGTGGGGCCCACTGTCATATAAATTCATTTTCTTTTATTCCTTTTCTTAAATTCTTACATGTGGGACCCATATGTCATTGAAACAACTTCATTAAACTCATTAATCACACTGTTTAGTTATTAGTTATGCCATTAATAGTTAGTTAGCATTAGTTAATCAATAATTAATATTAACCATCCTCATTAAACTGTCGGAACCGAAAACATTAACATTCATGAGGAGCGTTAATAGCAGAGCATTAACTTCACTGATTAGTTATCTCATGATTAACATTAATAGCACTCATTCGTTACAACCACTTTTAGTAAATAATGAAACTCATTAGATAGGTTAGTTAACCGTTAATGACTGGATTAAATGGGCTTAACCCTAAAGGAGGCCATTAACAACCCCTTTAGGCTGTCGGGATGCTTCAGCCGACCGGAGCCCGGTAGCTCGGCTTGGTCCGGTCGGTGGCTCCCGGTGCAACGCGGCCGGCGGCGAGCAAAGCGACGACGAACGGCGGTTTACCCGGAGATTGCAACTCCGGCGACCAGCGAAAGGAAGGCGGCGAGGTGGCCTTGGACGGCGACGGGGAGCGGCACCGGAGCGAGCAGAGGCGGCGCCGGGCTCTTCGGATCCGGGGCGGCGCGTGGTGAGAGAGGAGCTCCGGGGCGTGGTGAGGCGGCGGCCGGCGGTGCGGGGTGCTCCCAACGGGCGGGGGCGCTCGGGCGCCGGGTTGAAGGGGCGGAGCGGCGAGGAGCTCGACCCCGAGCTATGCGGCGGGGAGGCTTGAAAGCTGGCGACGGGGAGAGCTCCGGCTGGTGAGCGGCGGGCTCGGGATCTGGGCAAGGCAAGGGGCGGCGCGGCGAGGGTGGCTGAGGCGCGGCGCTTAAGGGAGGGATGGCGAGCGGCGGTAGGACTTGGGGGTGGCGCAGTGCGGCGGGAAGGGAGGGAGGCCGGCGATGGGAGGTGCTGCGAGCACGCAACAGGAGGTGGCCGGCGCGTGGATGAGAGAGGGCGGCGGGTTGGAGAAGAGATAAGGGAGAGGAGAGCACCGGATGAGGGATAGAGATGGAGAGGGGGGGTTAGCTTAGGAAAGAAGCAACCAGGGGGATATTTTTAGAATAGGGTTTTATTCCTTTTTACTTCTTGATTTCTTTTGCTACTAAGAATTTCATTCAAACCCCAAAATAGAATCCAATCCAAATAGTTTAAGTTTTAAATGAAGATTTTCAGATTTTGATTTCCTTATGAAACAACCTTCTATACCAAGACTTGTTAAAGCAAATTGAGCTTTAAGATTTCACTCACTTAATCGATTTAGGGTTTTGTCGAGCAATTCAAAAATTCAAAAAACTTACGCATTTTTAGATTCGTAAATTCATGCATGAGATGCACATTACACGGTTAATAAAAACAGGGACGTTACACGTGTGCGAGCCAACCCACGCCACTAGTACATAATTTAGGAATTAGAGTTTTTATTAAATTTTTAGGGTTTGCTTTTAGTATTATGTTCTAATATTGTATATATTTAATATAGATCATTAAATGTTTCATGTAAAAAGTTCACATTTTTAAGGTTAGTTTTCTATTTTTAGGGCATTAAATGTATTTCTAGGTATTTAAAGGATATAATTTAAATTTGAACTACAAGTACATTAAAAAATGCAACAAGTTGGTACAAAAATCATATTTAAGTTTTGAGTATATATTTAGGTGTTATGGAATAAAATATTAGAAATTCAAACATCTGTATGGGAAAATTCAAACACTAACTTGTAGTAAATGGTTTTTTTGGAATTTAAAAAAAATGTAAATTTGGTCTGAAAAATATAAAACTTGGTATGGTGTCATTATATGACCTATAGAGGCTGTGGTTAAATTTTGAGAGAGTTACAAAAAGTTTTGATATAAGTTGCTTAGAAACCGAAGGATATCCATGGAAGAATCATAGTTTTGAAGGGAAAGTGTCAAGTTTGAGAGAGAGCTGATAATTTTATTCCTCATTTGACTTTGAAATTTTTTATACATTGAATATACACCATTTAAAGTTCCATGTCAAATTTTGAGATTTTTTAGGGCTAGTTTGCTATTTTTAGGGAATTAAATGTATTTTTCTAGTAGGTAGGCACACGCCACTGGTAAATGTATTTCTAGGTATTTGAATTTTAAAAAAGATATTAATGAAGAATGTGAGGGTGGGAAGATACATCTATTTATTTTACAAATTTAGAAAAAAGAATTACTTAATTTGGACTTATAAATCAAAAGTTATCGATATTGAAATAATGCAAGAGATTACTAGTGGCGTGTGAGCTAGAGGGGCACGCCACTAGTAATCCAAGTACTAGTGGCGTGCTGTTTCAAGGCCACGCCACTAGTAAATTTCTACCGGATCACGGCTGGGCCCCACTTACTAGTGGCGTGTGAGCTAGAGGGGCACGCCACTAGTAATCCAAGTACTAGTGGCGTGCTGTTTCAAGACCACGCCACTAGTAATTTCTACCGGATCACGGCTGGGCCCCACTTACTAGTGGCGTGTGTGCTGGTGGGGCACGCCACTAGTAATCCAAGTACTAGTGGCGTGCGGTTGTCAAGGCCACGCCACTAGTAATTTCTCTCGGATCACGGCTGGGCCCTACTTACTAGTGGCGTGTGGGAGAGAGGGGGGCACGCCACTAGTAGTTTGTTAGTAGTGGCGTCTGTATTGAGTAGCACGCCACTGATAATCTGAGCGGATACCAGTGGCGTTGCTTTTTGATAGAACGCCACTAATAAGCTTTCATCTATAAGCGGGTTCTGCACTAGTGTCGACTCTTCTCCGGCCGTGTTCGTCTTCCTTGACCATGCGTTGGTGACCAGGTGTGTCGCCCTTGGGGACACCTTCAAGCGCCGCTGCCTGGCCGCCTCCTCTCCGCATGTCGCCTCAACGCCAGTTCATCGTCACCAACACCGATCTATGCGGCACCGGTCAGACCGCCGCGGTCGCGAAACTCCAGATCTGGTCGTCCGCGAGTACGCGCGCCTCGCCACTGAGCTACCCGAGCTGCCGTTGCGTCCTCCTCTCAGGCCACAGTGCCACTGCCCATGGTCACCGTCACCCGGTTTGCTACGGCACTTCCCCAGGCACGGCTCCATCGCCTGTGGCTCCTCTGGTTACCGCTGTGCCATCTCCGTAGGTGCGGCATCACCACCCGTCGACATGCACTCCTAGTCTTCATCACGTCATTCAGTTCTTCTCCGCCTACTTCGAGTACCACTGCCACGTCACACCCGCCTCTTCCTCGCCTACCATTGATTGCTCGTCGTCTTGTCCAACACGTACATGTCTCTAGTGTCGCCATCTGGTTTTATTTGCATACCCTCTGTGCCTTTTATTTTTCATCTTCACACCGCAACCACGTCGCATCGGCATCTTTTCTCCGCCGCTCTGCATACCGCAAACCGCCTTCGCGTCCTCTCTCTGCCACTACTTCTACAACCCTCCAGACACTGTTGCATGGCCTGTGTTGAATCCTCTCTTGGTGCACCCGGTTCTGGTAAACCAACATGCGCCTTCGTCCTCGACGCATCCCCGGTTCTTGCGAAACCGGTGTGGTGCTTCATCTTCAATGGCTCCGACAACATCAACTTCGACATCAACCTTCTTCTTCGACGACTGCCTCTATTACATCACCGTCTTCTTCATGGCACATCTTTGCACCCCCCAGTTTCATGGCACTTCTCTGCTCGCGGCTTCCTATGCGGCTACCTCGACTACGGCAATCCTATCATCGGCTACATCACCCACAACGACTTCTTCCACGGCTACCTCGACCATGGCAACACACGCCCTAGCTCTCAGCTACCTCGACCTCAGCACAAAGGGCTACAACTCTGCTTGAGCAACCCATCGGTTTCCACTCTAGTCACAGCGTCTGCTACACAACCGTGTCCACTACGGTACCGCTAGGACTACAGGGGGATGTCAAAGTATATTCAGTTATTACGGGTTACCCGAATTGGATATGATTTGTTGTGATTCGATCTTACACTACAACATGGTTGAGCTGTGGGGGCATTTATATGTGCAGCAAAAGCGTCTAAGTGCCGGCAAAAGTTTTTTCACGGCACATTCTGACAGTCGAAAAAAATGCCATCGGGGAAAGTTTTTTCTCAGCACTTGGCAAGGGCAGCACTTTTCATGTGCCTCGGTTGGTCTAACCCGGCACTTACAAAATGTGCCGTCTTTAGTCTACTGTGGCACTTAGTACGTGCCATCTACGGTCTAGCTCCACGGTACATGTTATGTGCCGTGTTATGCGTCTAGTCTAGCACAATATATGTGCCGGAATTTGCTCTAGCGCGGCACTTATCATGTACCACGTTTGGTCTATCACGCATTTAGTATGTGCCGTATTTTGCGTCTAGTCTGGCACAATATATGTGCCGAGGTTTGGTCTAGCGTGGCACTTATCATGTGCCACGTTTGGTCTATCACGGGCAATTAGTATGTGCCATGAATTTGATCATCCCAAGGCATTTCCAAATACACATTGGTCTACCACGGCACTTCTATGTGTCATGTAATTTGATTATCCCAGGTATTTCCAAATACACATTACTATATATATATATATATATATCCAACTATTTTTATTTATATCACAATCAATGTGTATGCGATTCATCCATGGACATCATACACATAGCACAAGAAATACACTTCAAGCAATATCATTACATTTCATACATAACAGAAATTAACCAGTTTCTAGAAAATCACATAGCACACCGCCTTTATACACATCTGAATATAGTCATCAGTCATTTCATTTCATTTAACTCGGCAAAGATCCCAAAGTAACTACTACACCTTAGGGGATCTAATTTCATTCCATACATGGTAAATCTTAAACTGAGTTTACACCATGCCCATGTCATATATATTACATTTGTTCCAGGCCCAAGGCATCATACATATGTCCAGACCCCAACACTGACAAACTCCAAAATATAGCAAAAGCAAACTTATGCCATCAGTCTCACAAAATAGTAACGTCCCTAATATTTAGCAACAAAAGCTAGCTAGGTTGGCAGCATGACATTAATTACTATATATCTACCTAGAAAAGCTAGGTCTACCAAAAGATTAGCATCATCTATGCAGTCCAAACACTTGCATGATCACAAAAAGGAGCAAGAGCAAGGTCGACGTCATTTCATCACTTGTGGCAATCTGGGCAAGAAAAGAGAAGGTGAGATAAACTAGCTGCAATAATGAACAAAACCTGAGATAATTAGCATGGAGAAAAACAAATATTGAAATCTGAGATAACATGCATATGTCCATAAAAAAGTTGTATCATCACCAATATATAAAGTTGAGATAACACACAATTTTGATACCTAATAATCTTGGTACTCCTAGTATATTAAAAAGTTGTATCCTCTCCATATGTCCCCCCTAAAAATAATCTTATCCACTTATCCTCTTAAATCTCCATTTGTCCTACTGTGCATAGCACCTCAACACAGTAAAGGTATGATGTCTCAAACCAACAATGAAAAACATGGTAAACTGCTGATTCCTTTTCTGTGCTGTAAGCTATCAATGCATCGGTGTCATGTGCTGTTAGACTTGTTTTGAAAGGGCAACATCTCGCACTTTCTCTCCATTCATTATGGTCCGTTATAGCAATTATACCTGTTTGGTTAAGCCCCTTTCTACGAGGGCTTTGATGTGAGCTGTGGAAAGCTTAAGCCTTCCCAGAATAGGTTTATTTTCTGGGATATCTTAGGGAAGCTTAAGAACCTTTTGTATCTGGAGGCCCTTTCTGCTAGTTTGTCTAAGAAGTCATATTATGATGGAAGCACATGCACACATAGAGACTACCCATCCTTGCCTTATTTGTTCTGTTGTTAGCACATCGGCTGTGCCTTGTGATTTTATTTTCCTTTGTAACTTTGTTATTTAGCTTTGTCAAACTGAGATTTGGCATCACAGCTGGGTGTTCGATTTTAGTTTTCTTTTTTTGGCTAATCGTAACACCTGTCTGTCCTTTTACCTTCGCTGATTGAGCTTGACAGCTTGCCGAGATATTTTGAGCACTTAATACAAGTGTTTGTTATGTACCTGAGGGTCATTCATACAAGTGTTTATTATGTAGCTATTTGAATTATTTTGAGTTCTTAGTTCTTACAGGTACAAGAAATTTAGGAATGGACCAACGATGTAGAATAATACACACTAATTACAAGAATTAACCTTTAATTATTGAAACCTTACAGTGAACATGTGTTGTCTGATATCAGGCGTAGTTTTTGAGATTCGACACACAACAATAGATATATGATATGCCTGATTTGCTTTTTCCAATACTTGTATTTGCTGCTTCATTTGTTTATCAGCTTGTGTGCGGTTCTATATTCTTGATACTGAGATTGTTTATATCTTGTGGACTTGTTTTTGCTAGCCAGATTGTGTGAAGCATGCTGTTTTGCCAATGGCTCAACACATATTGCCTGGCATATCTATATATGAATTACTGCATTTGTTGACCAAACACCCTTTTGCAATCAAGTGGAGTTAATAACATGCATGACATAAGCATCCATGATTTTTTTTCCTCAATGTTCCTCAAGTCTTACAGTATATCTTCTTAATTTGTGTTTATTAGAGTACCAAGTGCTCAAGGAGTTCAGTCTGACAATGATCCTAGCAATACCACCGTGTGTTCTTTGTTCTATTTCCTTATGTGAAAGCAATTAGCCAATTGCTCGGTAGTAGTATCATTGTTGTTGAGGAAAGAAAGCATCAAAAATAACTCAAAACTAGATTGCATTTCATTGGATTTCAGTAAAATTGCAATCTATCTCAGTAAAATTGCAACATATCATTGGGGATTTCATAGGATTGTGATGATTTCTGAGATTAGAGGAAACCCAAAAAGAAAAAGAAAGCATCAAAATAACTCAAACCTACAGTCATTGGATTGGGCTCCTTGTGGCTAGGTGCCGGCAAACCAGGCTGAACCTCCTGGCGATGGCGAGGTCAGGATGGGCAGGTGGGGGGCGGTGTCGATGCTGAACCTTCTGGCGATGGCGCCGGGCTCGGCAGCGATGGAGGTGAGGGGGATCCGAAGCGTGGCGGACGGCGAGGGGGCTCCCGTGGGCGGCGATGGTGTGGATGGCTCGGTGGCCGGGCGCTCTGAGGCGGCGGTGACCTGGTCAGGATGGGTGGGTGGGGGGCGGCAACGCTGAACCTCATGGTGATGGCGAGGTCAGGATGGGCGGGTGGGGGGGCGGCGTCGATGCTGAACCTATTAGGGAACGTGCTACGCAAAACAAAAATTTACCGCGCACAATCCACCCAAGATCACTATCGAGGTGCAGGCAACGAGATCATACCTTCGACGATCACGTCAATGCAGCGGAGAAGTGACGATATGGATGAAGTCCGTAGACTCCCGCAGCCAGGTTATACTTCCCAGCCGCGAGATGCGATCTCCTCGCGAATAGTTCGCCCGATCGAACGCCGAAGTATACGATGTCTCCGAGGTATCCATGTGTACCGGATCAGCGACACCGCGGTAATGTGGGGACCAGCACACAAGAACAGCGGGGATCTACGAGAAGGAGAAGCAGCAGCAGCGCCGGCAGCTGTACTAGATCCAATCTAGAAGAGAGAGAAAAAGAAGGCTGTGGCCATCTAGAGATGGCCAGCCTAGGGTTTAGGGCTGCCTTCTGGGGCTGCCTCTGGGGCTGCCGGGATACCTTTGAGGTGCCATGCCCTCTCTATTATAGGGGTTGGGGCAGCTCTCCCTAGGCAGGTGGAGTCCTACTCCAGCAGGGACACCCTGTTGGAGTTGGAGTCCAACTCCACCAGAACCTTCTAGAACCTTCTAGAACTTCTAGAACCTTCTAGTACCTTCTAGAACCTCCAGAACTTTCTAGAACCTTCGATACTTTCCGAACACTTCGAACATCACCGAAACCATCCGGGACCTCCCGGAACAACTTTCGAGATCAACCGAAACACTTTCGACCCTTCTCTCTCGTTCTCCATAAATAGTAGCATTCCTAAATATCGCTAAATGTTAAGCGTGTGACTCTATAGGTTCGAATATATGTGGACATGTTCGGAACACTTCCGGTCAATAATCGTCAGCGGGATCTGGACACCCATACGACTCCCACATATCATCGAAGATCTTTATCGAGCAAACCTCGTATTACCGCATATCATCCTTTTGCCTCTGATACGTTTACCACAACCCGAGGCGAGACTTTGACGGTATCCCTGTGATCAACTCCTTGATCACCCTACCTAGTTATCCTCGTTACCGGTTTGTACTCTTTCTCGTTTCCGTATTCCGTATCCCCGTGACTAACCTCTATAGTCACAATACCTGGCAGGCGATGCTGGACACCGTAATACCAAGTGGGCCCAGAGTGTATCTCTTCATCGTCGGATGGGCAAAATCAGTCTTGAGATATCTAGAACCACGATATACTTTCTGGTGTACCTGAAAGTCACCTTTATAATTACCCAGTTACGGAGTAACATTTGATGACCCCAAAGCAACCATCCGGTATCCGGGTCTACGATATTCTCATGGTCTAAGGACGCAAGTAAACGTTAACACATAATGAGAAGATACTAAAAACATATTGATGAAGTGATCTCGCAGTATCTCATAAAGGGGGGTCTATCCAACACATTGTTACCCTAACAATGTGTTCCCCATTATTACCCAGCATCCTTGTTACATAACAATGCCCATGATTAGGAAAACAAGACCATCAACAATACATGAGCTAGTCTAGAGGCCGACTAAGGGTCTGAATATGTGGTTTATTATTCCACACAGTTGCAATTAGGTTTCCTCTGAATCTCATTATTCAAGAACCATGCAATTCTAGCATAGAACATAAACTTAATCATGAACATTAAAAGAATAATAACAACTTTATTATTGCCTCTAGGGCTATTTCCATAGTCCTCCCACTTGTACTAGAGTCAATAATCTTGCCAAGGCGGCTCTGCGGTCAGGATCGCGTCTATCATCAGATCTGACGCATACGCTTTTTCCTCGCGAGGTCCGCGTATTTGCTGATGGGGGGGGCCGTCCGGTACTAATTGAGCCTCTTTCGGTGTGGGATTGTGGTTCTGCTGAAAAGTTTTTGTGTAGATGTTGTGTTCATGTTATGTGATTTGTCTGTTTAATGTCATGTCTGGTTAAGAATTCGTGAGGAGAGGTGGTGTGACATTGATGGTCGGCGATTATTTTATATATGGGAGATTGCGCCACGCGCCTTGTTCATGTCCTATGTCGGTTCGGCGGTTAATTCGTTCCTTGCTTGTCTCCGCTGATCGTGTATCGTTGGCTAGCGGCCTCTATGCGCCTCTCTTATGATCGTGGTGTGTATCTTTTGGTATAGGGGGTGTGTGGGGGTAGGGGGGGAGTTCAGGTCATATACTTTCCTTTTTTTTTTTTTATTTTTTCCCTTTTTTTTTTTTTATTTTTTTTTTTTTTTTTTTTTTTGTTTTTTTTTTTTTTTTTTTTTTTTTTTTTTTTTTTTTTTTTTTTTTTTTTTTTTTTTTTTTTTTTTTTTTTTTTTTTTTTTTTTTTTTTTTTTTTTTTTTTTTTTTTTTTTTTTTTTTTTTTTTTTTTTTTTTTTTTTTTTTCTTTTTTTTTTTTTTTTTTTGTTTTTTTTTTTTTTTTTTTTTCTTTTTTCTTTGGTTTTGGGTGTGTTGGTTGGTATCAGTGGTCATTTGACCGTT